>ML788692.1:224315-266207 GCA_009831015.1 Picea engelmannii | reverse complement strand
AAGTTATCTAACTTCTATTCTTTCATAATTTGTTGGATATCTTTCATTCCCCACTTCATAAAATATATCATCCTCTTCTAGGAGAAGATCTTCTTTCAAAAGCATATCAACTTCCTTGATATATGCCCTGTAAATATGTTGAGCTTTTATTTGTGTAAACCTCCCACTCAACACTCAAATTATTGTCATCCAAGACTGATATGGTTGATGCAATGATACAGATAGAAAGGAAATTTGATAAAACAAGAGTGTTGAGAAAGGTTCCTTCAATGATGGATAATATACAAATATTCTTTCTTCAAAATTAAAAGTTATATCCTTCTTATAATCATAACCTAAGAAAAAAGACAAATATTCTTTCTTCGAAATTAAAAGTTATATCCTTCTTATAATCATAACCTAATTCCTATCAATGTTTGAGATTAAAGTTGTAATCTATTTCCTAGAAATGAAAATCAAATAAGTGATGTAAAATATACATATTCAATAGTGGTTATCAACATTTTTTTTTTCCAATTTGTCAATATTTTTTTCAAATATAGGGTGTTAATTATAAAATATTTTTTATATATTTTTTAATTATAAATTAATGATTATATACCTTTGATGCACATTATTGTTGGGTTGGCTCCTCCTGTGATGCAATTATGTTCATTTCTTTTACTATCTCCTTGTAGATTTTTTTGGGCATCCCTAACGCCATATATTGGCTTTCCCTTCATTTGTCTCTTGGAATTTGCATAATCCTCCTGAAAAATGAAAAGAATAATAAAAAATAAATAAATCAACATGAAAGCAAGTATAGCAAAAGAAAAATTGGTAATTTTTGGGACATATTATAGAAAAACATATTTAGTAATAATATTTTTTAAATGATTCTTTTTTGTTATTACAAGTTTTCTCTATTAAAGTCTCATGGGTCTCATTGACCATTGCTTCAGAAATGCTTCATGTAGTTTATATATAACTTGATTCTCGGAGTCATTAGGTTTATTTTTGTATCGTAAATGGAAAGTACGCTTATATGTTATTTCCACTATATCCCTCATAGTTTTGTAAAACTTCCCTCCCACTTGTTAACTTCCAGCACCACTCTAGATGAGTCAGGGACCAAGTCATCATCCTTTACATGATACAAGTGGATATCAGTGGCCACCCACCTATTCCAACTAGCTCAAAACAATTTGTTGGCAACCTACTATTTTTAGTAGTTTTTTGGTTCCTAAACTTTCGGGGCCATTTTGAGGGCCTAAACAACGTTTTTTCGCAATCAGACACCTCTAGGATAGTTGAAGGCTCTGATTGAGCCCCCAAAATGAATCTTCTCATCAATACCTTTCCAACGAGCTATCGTTCACCCGAAACGAAGATTGTATACCAAAGTTACGCCCTCGGGAAGTTGATACACCAAACTACCCAAAACGAGGTCCACAAAATTGTTGGCTTTTCATCTTCTTGGGTTAGGGTTTTGTATTTTCTTTATGTTAAAAAGGACTTTGGAGCCTCATTGTAACAATCATCTTCTTTTGAATGCGAGTAGCCATCACATCTCTTCTCATAGATAAGTTGCTACCATTCTAGCAAGTCTTTCACTCTGTATTTCTATAGTTTTGTACATTTTGCTCATTAATAGAAATTGTGTATTACTGTATCTTTGTGTTTATTGCAACATTTATGTGTATCTCACAATATCTCTGTAAATTTCATCATTATATCTCTGCCTTCATTTCGTTCTAAAAAATAATCTGGATCATTACATCTTTCATAAATCTTATCTTCTTAGGACAACATTCTATTCCTTCGCTATCAATCCCTATACAACATTAAAAAAAAGTGAAATCAAGTGTTTAAAACATGTTAGTGATTAATGTTAAGAAATTCATTTTTAGTAAAAAGTCAAAGAAAAACTTCATGTTGATTACCTTTTGATCCACCTAATTCCTCTCTTTGCAACATTTCCATAAAGATTCTATGCTCTTTTGCACTTATATTGGGAATAATCTTATCGAGTTTCTTCAATATTTTGCTATGCATGACACACCTTGACCAATATACATCATTAATTTAAACCTATAGATAATTCAAATATATTATTTTTTTAATAAAACTTAAGGAACTTGCATTGTTCTCTTGTTGGGATGAGCTACCATTGTGCTTGCTGCAATAAGTTGTTTTCCTTGAACTTTTATCGATCATCTTCTATTAAAAAAAAAAAAAACAGGAATCATCATATATAAATTATGAAATATTTTTTACAAAATAAGATTTTAGTGCATATAATAAAATAGTACACACTGACATGTTAAACATATGTATACACATCGGTATATGATTACTGTGTTGTTATGAAATAAAAAAATGTTTTGTTTATAAATTATTATATTTAGGTGGTGCTCTATAAAGTAATTGAAGCACAATGCCTTATTATTGATTATTGCACACTGTCGAACCTATGAACAAGTTTAAAACATAACACTTTCAATATTAAAACCATTGTTATTTACATTTTAAAATCAACGGTGATGTTGACAGGAACATGTGCACCGATGTGATATTCCTGTATAGTGCACGCCGCTAACCGCGAAACCATTTTTTTTTAAAGAAAACTAACATCGACATGGTTTTGGGATCAAATGCAATGAGTGGTCTCATTGCAATGGATACCAAACACCCCATATACAAGTAAATAAACCCTATAAAAATAATTTGCTTAAAAAATATCTCCTTGTGAAATATAGAGAGTAAACCAAGAGAAACAACAAGAAACTTAGGGCTTCCAATACCGAAGGTAACTATGAAACTGGTTTTTTAGAATGCACTAAAAATTGTTTGAATCAAATAGGGGAAAGATTATGATCAATAAAATGAAATTACATACATGAAATTTATCCTCTGCAAACTTTTATGTGACCTATGGTGATCCCTTGCAAATTTGTCTCTTCAAAAAAATCTACCCACTCCAAAGTTTTGTTGTTAAATCTCTCTTGCGCAAATCTCGCCTCTAAATTTTGTTAAAATAATGAAACAAGGATTAGGGTTTTCATTTATAAACACATACATTTAGAAAAATGAAATTCCCACTCATTTTTTCGTTGTATATTTTGGTGCATTGATGATAAATGTTTGCATTGGTTTTTTTTTTGTAACTTACTTTTCAGGTGCGCTATACAGTTTAAACTCCATCGATGCTCTTGTTATGTAAAAACACACTGACAAACAATTTAATTGACAAAATACAAATGAAAACCTCCACAATTAAAATTTTGTGTAGGTTTTTCTTTGCAGAGGAAAGACATAGGTCGCTCTTCGGTGTCTCTCATAATTTAGCGCACTAGTGTGTTTTGTATATACAGATGCATCGATGAATCTATATATAATGAATTTAACCAATAAGTTTTGAAAGCCATTCAAAATTATGTTTGAAGTTATATTGTTCTATGCTTCCCAAACTTTCTTTTAAGAATTTACTCATGTATTGATGTTGGTTTTGGCTCAAATGCATGAAAAATGTTTATAATATCAAATGGTAAATTCTTTAGATTTCAGCTCATTCAATATCGTTGCAATTTCTTCAAGTTCTCCCCCGCCATTTGTACTAGTATGTCTAGATTTTATTTATAATTCATTTATATGATTGTATTTATGTTATTTATACACGTGCATTTGAATAATTGTTCATTGAATTTTAAAAGATCATGATTCAAGATTGAGTTCAAATGCACAAGATATTGCACCAGTCCAAAAATGTTTCAATTTCTTATCAGAAGAAAGATATTGTAGACATATGTTTGATGAAAATAATCATCTTCTTTACCTTTCCAATTGTAATATGTCATTTTCCAGCAACCAACCTAGGTTAATGGTATTACATCGTGAATTGGATCTCTTTTATGACACCACAATAGTATGAGGTTGTTCRAAATGTAAAGGGTTGAAGGAGAACCCTCGATGTGTCACATTGTACCATCATATTAATGATYGAATAACCAAATTTGATGGTCTAATACCTCTCATTGTTGTCAAGAATCCAATAGGTGAYATAGAAAAGACACGTAGGAACACTTCCATATGCTCTTTTTTTGAAAAGTTGGAAGACATATCAACTAAGTTTCATCCAAAATTGACCAACCTGTCTAGTGAGCCAAAGTATGATGTTAATACTACCCCAAAACATCTCTACTAGGAGATATAAAAGGTTGTCTGAGTTGAGATAAAAAAAAAAATGCCCAAGTACGCACCAAATTTGGTTCAAATGTTGGAAGGTAGCGATGAATTCCCTCTTCCTATCCATATGCAAAGTAAATAACAAACCTATTATAACCACGCGTTGTATGACACTTGGCCATCTTCCATTCATGTGCTCGATGTTGGAATCAAATTCTCTTTTTGTGATAATAGTTATAGGATTTCCAAGTCTAAAATAAATGTTGCAAGTCTTGGGTTGTTTATCTTTTTACAGGTATGCGTTCCTCCCACAATCAATAACACTTATGCCATTTTGTGCTCCTCTTTATAGTCGGTCTGATTACTTGAATATTGTTAAATAAAAACATAGCATTTCCATGTATAGTATGTGCATGAACGGTTATGCTTATAGAAACTTTAACAGGAAAAACATGTTATATATCGATGGTCATCCACAAACTCATGGGAACATTGTAGGGTTCATAAATATTTGTAGGTCCCCATTATTTAGTGAAAATTGTTCCTTTGAGGAGCACTCTAATGACAAGGAGTTATTTATGAAAAGGAAGGCATCCATATTTTTTGTGCATGCAATATGTAGTTGTCTCCTGGTGACGAGTTGTTAATAAACTATAACTTTCGTAGACCACCAATTGTTCATCAAAAATACCTTGCATTGGATCTACCTTTAGACGTCCCCTTGGGGTGTAAGAAAAATATGATTGAGTAATTGTATTTTTGTATTTTCAATGGAACTAATATAAATGTATTGCTTAATTTGACATTTGTTTTATAAAGTGGTCGATTGCATGTTTATTATTGGGAAAAATATTTCCATGCTTCTAATAAATGTTTGAACATACCAAATGCATTTTGTTACTAATATTATCGATGCAATGTTCAATATTTTTACGATCAGGATTTTGATAATGAGCGAATTTTCTACCATCTATTGTTGCACTCCACTATGATGTTAAATCAAGAGAATGTTATTAAACGAGGACAACTCAGAGAGGAAGCATACAAAGCATGGTTAAATCAACCACCTATTTGATTCTCACTATGTCCTGAGTCACCAGCACAAAACCTCTATAATAACACTAGTTCTTCACATGTTGGGGATGAAGGAAATGGTATAGAGGTTGATATGGCTGATTTATTAAGGGATACCCAAGCCATGGAGGTAATGTTGTTACATGTGTAACACCTCTCCTTGGGATGTTATCAAATAATATTTGTTAAATTATACACATATGCATTAAGAGAGATTTGATGTAAATACAATTTTACTCTTTGAATGGAAATAGAAGAAACATAAAAAAAAAAATTACTAAGAAAATACCTCCTCCTTCGTTTGTTGAAGCTAGTCAATTGTACTGTAGTCTGCTTCCAAGCATTCTTTTCCCCACTTGCCCAAAAGTAAACAAAAAAATTATCCTCCCAACCAACTAGGAACCTAGCCGACTTCCTAGTGTTGATGTTTGGTAGCATTGGACAAGTATCTCCGCACAAGTATAAGTGTCTAGACGTGTGGAAATAATACAAATCCTTTTATCCTTGAATTTACTTTAATTAAAGGAATTATTAAAGTAAGGTTATTTTATTAATTAGTTGAGTTAATTAAGGAAATGCTAAAATTTAGGATTTAATATTAGCCATTGATCTCAAGTGAGATGAGATGTAATCTCAACTGTCAATCACTTTGGAGATTAAAATTAGGTTATAACTCAAGATTATAAAAGCAAGTCTAGGGTAAAGGAGAAGACACTTGACACTTGATATTCTTGAGAGAAGATAAGGAATTTTGCTCAGAAAGTTGGATCACAAAGGATTTTGATTCAAGGATATTTCATATAGATGGAGAAGGACTTCCATCTAGAGATCAGGTCAAGGAGAAAACAAAACAGAGGACTACAAGTGGGTTTCAGTTAAGTGAAGCCAAATGAAAGGTTTGCACCGTACATAATTTGTCATACATTCCTTGAGGTCATGTACATTGGCTTTAGTGGAGACAGACGCGCATATGTGGGCTTACTTAAGGAAAGGCAAATACACCTTGAAAAGTGTGAAGATCTGGGTCGTACAACGGAACACACTTTGCCAGGTTTGTCTGCAGTTTTATTTCTCTCAATTGGCCATTATCCCTATTATGGTAGCCCTGCTTTTATCATAATAAAATCACCTTAGTATCGGTTTTGCCTTTGGGGTTTTCCCAGGGGTATCTACCCAAAACATTTGGTGCTTATGTGTGCATGATGTGGTTTCCAGTATTGCTTCCGCTAGATTTATTTGAGTTGAATATTCCAACAGTGTATTTTTGTTTTATGAGTTGCTAATCTTATTTGTAGTAAGGAAATCACTAGATAACAAGATACCTAGGTGCTGGAGTAAGGGGATTTCAACATGGTATCAAAGCGCATGCTCTAAGAGGAATCCAAATCTCAAATCCATAACATTGGATAACAAATCTATCAGATCTTAGAAAATCTATAACAAAGTGCATGCTCTAAGAGGAATCCAAATCTCAAATCCATAACATTCGATAACAAATCTATCAGATATTAGAAAATCTATAACCAACAGGTAGAAATTGAAGGACAAATTTCAGGGAAATAGTCGTACTTAGGCAAAACTAGGGTTTTGCATTTTTATAGTCATACAGAGGTTGCAAAAGAAACATGCACGTACATATGATGGCGTCTTTGGAGACAATCACATATATGTGGGTTGCAGTAAGCACATGTACATACTTATGTAGTTTCCAGTAAGGAAAGGAATGTGCATACGTGGGGTTTAGTGGTGAAAGGCACGTACATGTCCGTACAGGTCAGTACAGAGCCAATTTCAGTAGCAGGTGATCCAGATTATTTTAGGAACGATATGAAGGAAGAGATATAACAAAGAATTACATAGATATATGGAAAGGAACACAGTAATATAGTAAATCTCAAATTCTATTAATAACTTTCTGAAATACAAAAGACTGTAAAATGCAAAAGCACACAAGCTAGCTAGAATGGTGGTAGCTTATCTTTGAGAAGAGATGTGTCAGCTATGCTCATTTGCAAGCAACCCATTACAATGGGGCCCCAAAGGCCTTTTTAACATAAATCATAAATGAGAAAACCATAAACATCCAAAAACATAACCCTAGGAGATGAAGCGCCAAAAGTCATGTGGGCCCCAATGGGGTAAGTTGGTACATCAACTTCCCGAGTCGTAAATTTTGCATATGATCTTCGTTTTAGGCACATGATAGCCATTTGGAAAGGTTTATTCAAGGAATACACACTTTTATGTCACACTCTAATTTTGTCTATAGTGTGACTATGTCGGGCCCAAAAAACGTTGTTTAGGGCCTCAAAACAACCCCGGAAGTTTAGGACCTGAAAAGCTAGAAAAAAAATCACCAAAATGGAAATTGGGCTTTGAGCCAGTGGAATAGGTGGGTGGCCACCGATATCCACCTAAATCATTCCTCCCCCCTTAGGAAGAAATGTTCTCCATTTCATCAAGTGCCTACATCAAATGAGGAAACTTTTGTTGAACCTGACTCCTGGTGAGCCACTTTCCCTGATGAAGAAACTACCCTAATTTGGCAACACGATAGAGTTTGATAGTTTGTTGGTGGGTGTCCTTTGTCTTGGTATCCATGATCCAATCAACTTTCACCTGTTCAATGTAGGAAGGATTGATTTCTATAGGGGCCAACTTCTCGGCCACATCTGAAGTGTCTAGGAGAGGTGGAAAATATGATCGAAGTAGTTCCACATTAAATACTGGGTGCAATCCAAGGAAAGGAGGAATACTTAATTGAAAGGCATTCTCACCCACAACCTTGGTGATGGTGTAAGGCTCATATCAAAGTGGGTGCAACTTCCGATGGGGTCCCTTGAGGTGTTGTTTTTGTAAATGCAACCAGACTTTATATCCCACCTAAAATTTATGAGGCACCTGATGCTAATCGTGGAACTGCTTGTACTTGGCATTGTATTTTTGCACAATATCATGAACTTGTTATTGGATGTGTTGTATGCGCTCAACAAATTGGCTTCCTGATCAGCCTCTGTCTAAGAATGGGAGGACTCTTCCTGTGCGTATGCAATGGGAAAATCTATGTCAATGGGGGGCAATGGTTGAAACCCCAAGCAAACCTAAAAATGGTTGTGGCCAATAGAGCCGTGGAGGGCTCTGTTGTAGTTATGTTGAACATAAGGAAGGATTTCATCCCATGTGCATGGAAGTTTGGAATTATACATTTGCAAGATATGGACAATCATCATGTTCACTACCTATGTTTGTCCATTAGTCTGTGGGTGGAAGGCAGTCGATTTGGTCAGCTTGGTGTCCATCATTGACCATAAGTTGGACCAAAAGTTTCTTAGGAACATATTGTCTTGATCAGATATAATAGTATGTGGTAGACCAAAATGAACCCAAACATGTGTGAATAAGAGCTTGGCGGTGGCCTTGACTGTGATGATCTTCTTGCAGGGTGCCAAAATTTCCATCTTAGAGAATTGATTGATGACCATGAAGACACAATCATTCCCATGCTTGGTTGAAGGTAGGATGAACATGTATTCCATGGAGATGGACTCCCAAGGCCTATCCAGAGTAGAAAAAGGGGTGTATAGCCCATGTTTCTTGATGGTGGGATTGAAAATGGTGCAGATAGTGCAGGATCTAATGTACTTGCGAACATCTTGTTGAAGCTTCAAATAATAGAAATGATTTTGCAATACTACCACTATCATTTCTACACGAAAATGCCTCGTTTCTCGACTGTAATGAGATTCCCAGATCATATTTGCACAAATGATTGAAGGAATGTAGAGATGGCTCATATGGCATAATAACCCATCCTGGAGATGAAAGTTGGGAAATTTTTTCTTGCGCTCAATTTCTAATAGGCAGTAGCAAAGTTAGATTCAATATTGTATAATTGTGGCCATCCATATGTCTCATGTCCACAGGAGTTGAGAACTGTGGTCAGTGCTACCACCAGGAGTCGAATGAGGCAATATTCGATTTGGTTGGTGCTACCATTCTTGTACTTAATATTCAAGTGGAATTACTGCAGGTACGTGGACCACTTCTGATGGCGGTCATTTTGTAACTTCCCTTGTGTCAGCATGAATTGCAGAGGACTATGATCCATGTGGATGATCGTTTCCTTCCCCATAATGTAATGATTCCACTGTCGACGTGTATGCACATTGGAATACATCTCTTTGTCATAGGTGGGGTATCTTCGAACAACATTAGATAGAGTTTCACTATGATAGGCTATCGGATGCCCATGCTGAGTGAGGACTGCACCAATAGCATAATCTAAAGCATATGTCTCAATCTCAAATGGTCGTTGCAGGTATTGCAGAATGAGGACTGGTGCTAAGAATAGCCAGGATTTCAAATCCTCGAATGTTTTTTGTTGGGGTGCATACCACACAAACTTGGCCTTTGTTTCACCCTTGGTCACTTGGCTTAGGTTCCAAGTGATATGAGAGAACCCCAACACAAACCGTCGGTATAAGTTAGCAGGGCCCAAGAAGTTGTGGAGCTCAGTAATTGTTTTCAGGGCCGACCAATCGCAGATGACTTGGATCTTGGTTAGATCCACATGTACACCCTGCGCATCCACGATGTATCCCAAATATTGGATTCTATTCATGTCGAAGGAACACCTCTCCAAGTTGGCATATAACTGGTGTTATCGCAGGGTGCCCAATATCGACTGAATATGCTCCAAATGTTCCTCCCAAGTTTTGTTGAAGATGAGGATATCATCCAAATATACAACCACAAAGGAGTTTGTGAATTGTTGTAATATATCATCCATCATCTGCATGAATGTGGTCGGAGCGTTAGTCAATCCGAAAGGCATGACAAACCACTCAAATAGGCATTCTTTTGACTTGAAGGTTTCCTTCCACACATCGGTTTTCTCAATTGACACCTGGTGGTAACCTGACTTCAAATCAATTTTACTGAAAAACTTGGCTCCCTTGAGTTGGTCGAGAAGATCATCAATCCAGGGAATTGGGTACCTTTTCTTGACTGTGATCTTGTTCATGGCTCTGTAATTAATAGAAAGTCGCCATGTTCTATCCTTCTTCTGTACTAGAACAATTGGGCTCCCGCAAGATGAGTGTTGAGGAAAAGGTATAGAAAACCTTACTTAAACATTTTTAGATCTTGTTGGGCTAAGGAAAAATAGTTTGGAATGTCACCCAGGGTTTATATCCTTGAGACAATCACTTAATCCACATGTATTGAGTAGAAGGGATCAAGGTTGATTTTATCATTTATATGTAACAGTGCAAAAATAAATAAACTTAAACTGAAGTTACATCAACGTGTACAAAAATTACAAGAATGTGTACATGAAGATAAAAGAAAAAGAATGAACCAGATCATTCAAAACACATGTGTGAGACTGAAACCATAATCTGATTTTTCATTTATTTCATTTTGAGATACAAAATTGAGTTATCTTTACAAACTCCTGCGAGGGTAGGGACCAAAGTCAGATTTAGAAGCCTTCGATGGGCACCATACAAAAAGACTCTAACAACAAGAAGAAAATTGAAGCTAAAGATCCGGATCATCTTGCCACAAAATGTTTTCACTTGACTCTGCAAGATATTATTTATCAGTCATGAAATTCAATTCATACACAAACAAGAATACACAGACTRTGAAAGATAAATCATACACCTTTAAAACAAGTTGTTGAAATATGTGATTCAGTTTTTTGAACCCTACTRCCTTCAATAAGACCTTGTTGTCATCAASAGGGTTAAGCCTTCTAGTAAACTCAGAATGAATGAACGTTGAAAGTATCTCACTAGTATAGAGAAAACCTTATGGTTGTAGTTCTCCTTCTATTCTCTCCTCCTTGTCTCTTCATTTCATTGAGCTTTTATTCCTTCTCAATAAGTTGTGGTAGTTCAACTACCTTTCTTTAGTTAAGATAAATTATCTTAACTAATTAGTTTGAGACAAATAAATAATAATAATATATAAATAAGGGTCTTAAATAATAACTAAATAGGTGGGACCCCTTGTGACTCCCCATTATTTATTTTAATAATCATCAAACAGGAAACATAAAACTCAATCATTTGATTTCAAATACCCTCCTTGTAACTCCCATTCTCATAATTATGATCAAATATTTTAAATATCAACAAAATATAATATGACCATATCCAAAAGTATTATATCCATGCTATCCAAAAAACTACCTAAATTCATGCTTGTTGTCAAAAACTTTGGTCAAAGTAAAAATAGTGTCTTTAACATAAAAAAAATAACATTAATCATCACCAAAAACCATATTTACTGTGAGAGACATTTAACCTATTTTTCCTGCTATCCCATTTTGATTTTTCTGTGGCAAACTTTGGTTGGTTGGAACCTTGAGGTTGAACTGCATTGATAACATGAGAACAATCATCTTCAAGATGAAGGCGAGAGGACACAGATTTGGAAGACTCCTTGGATGAGTTGGAGGGAGTGACTACTCCTTTTCCTTTATCCTTCACAGGCTTTGGAATATCGGTTTTCAATATCTTACTAGCATGAGATGATTGCACTGGTGAAACAACATGATCATCTTGGGAAATTTGATTTTTTGGGGGTGGCAGAGGGGGTAATGGAAAAGAAGCGGTAGTCAAACCGTGCTGATGAACAATAGGCTAGTGGACAATATTTTTCCAACCATCATTGGCGGGCGGTTTTGGTCACATCGACACATTAGGAGGGACTCGGACACCAGAGAAATTTTGATGTGCTTGCAAGGGAGGTCTTTTAGGTTGGTGTTGGGGGATTCCATGGACAACTAAGTTGAAGAACCCAGCTTGGAAAAGATGGTTCAAGTCATCTGGATCAACATCAAAATGTATGGAAAACTAAGGTATTTTATGACCCCTCTACCAATTTCCTTTGCCTCTATTGCCTCTGCCATCACTGACTCTACTGAAGAAACTCATTCTGAAGAAATGTTCCAATTAGTTATGAAAACTCTTAATAGTCCCTACATCAACCCTACTTCAATAAAATTAAAGGTTGGCTCTATCATTCTCCACAGAAGAACATGTAATCAATCCATTCATCGTATTACTCAAATCAAGAATTAATTTCTATTGAACAGGGGGTGATAGGGTTATTGGGAAGATTAGGGGTTGATAATGAATGAAAAGTGGTAGCATGGATGGGAACCACCAATGGATACTGTTCAAGAAAACACAGAGGCAACTTCCATATAAAAACAATACTTTCATTTCCAAATTTAAAACGCCGGTCACTTCCTTTTCCTTTTTATTATTTCTTTTGAAATTCCATTCATAATAACAGAACAAGGAATTAAAAATGAATCTGGAAAGATGGTGGGATTGTAAGGAGAGAAAAGTGGTATAATGAACAGGAAATGAGATGGACATTGTTCCATTAAATAAAATAGCATTTTTTCTTTAAAATGACCTACCCTTAATTTCCAAAAAAAAAACATTTTAAACTGTAGGCAATCTCAAAGTTAAAGACACATCAACTTCCATATCAAACCCAACGCAGAACTCCAGGATTGTCAAACTCAACCATTGTATTTTCATCTTTTCTTCATACATGTTTGATCAAACAACAACACAATTTATAGACAGAGTGTTCATAATTCCAACTATCAACGATCATATATAGAGCGCTTAGAGAAGACATGAGGAGGCTGAGAAGAACATGCCATCAAACTTAATCATTCACATCAACCAATTTCAAATGTTTCAAAATGGACTGGGTTCGAGACCCTTTATTCTATTAGCTGGTTGATTTTCCTTTTTATTAAAAATCAACTGACTCCAATCATTACCGAGCCAAAAAAACTATAACCAATTTCTTCCCATTGTACAATTTATTTATTTTATTTGTAGAGTTATTTTTGTATGATGGACTATCAACAGAGTCATTCCATTAATTAAAATAGACCACATCAAGCACACAATAGAGTGTAACATAGGCCAACAAATATTCATCATACGAGGCTCGTATCTACTTCCAGTATTTTCTATGTGATAGGTCGGGTTCGAAACCCTGGTGTTCTTTTCTTTTATTCACTATACAACCTTCAAAAAGACCAAAAACTCTCATAGGTAGTCAGCTAATGAACCAAGGTTCAATGCAAGTAACAAATCTCTCTATTGTTGGGTCAACACAGAACCATTTCAAAACCCAAGTTAAAGTTTACAAAGTCATGACGAGAGAAAACAGTGTCTGAACAACCAGGTGGGTGAGACAATTCTGCAAGTGGGGTTTGTGACATGAAACCAAAACCTCCTACGATATTACAACAATGTTTGACAGAGTTGCTTCCAAGGTGGCCACGAGGTAAAACCCAGCCTTGCATACATTCGAACTGTGGAATGAAAACTCGACAGGACCACAACCCTCTCGTGAATAGAGCGGGAGGTAAGAATAACCACATTAAAAGAACCCAGAACCGAATATCCCTTTTGTTCATCATAAAAACCCTCTAGGATTTTATCAACAACAAAACAAAATTGCCATAATTTTATCAACAACAAAGAGCAACAACAACCAGTCATTCACCCTGGGTGCAACCATAACTGAATAACTTCAACATGAAGGAGCGTTAAACAAATTCCAACTTGCAACATCCAAAACGCCAACCAAATCCATTTGCAGAGACAGAGCATACATCCCCCCACCATATCTTTCAGAAAGTAAACACTTTGCATAAAAATTCTAAGAGCCAACACAAATATTATATCATGTATATAGTACTTCAAAGACAAGCTTGGCATGATGCATAATTTCCACCCTTGTTGAGAGGGAGGTGTGTTGTTTCTCCTCATGTTGGCTAACCCCTTTGGCCAAGGGTTCCCTACATCAATCATGTGAGGTGACTGAGGGGGTAATGCACTATCAGACTTGATGAGAGAAGAAACATCACAAGCATAGTCGTGAGGACTATGGGAGTATCTGCGTGCTACTGGATGAGACTATAACTATGGTTGATGGCATTGTAGTAGTTGTGTGCTACTAGTTGATTGTTGCATAGTTATAGAGACATCGACTAGAACTATGGTTGATGGCATGGTAGTAGTTGTGTGCTAATAAATTATTGTTGCATAGTTATAGACTATGACTATGGCTAATGGAATGGTAGTAGTTATGTGCTACTAGTTGATTGTTGCATAGTCATAGGGATTGCAGACTATGATTATGGTTGATGGAATGGTAGTAGTTGTGTGTTACTAGTTGATTGTTGCATAATCATAGAGACTGTTGGATTGCATGGTGGTAGCTTGTGTAGCTACCAGTTGATTGTAGGATAGAGACATTGTTTCTATGGATAGTATCTGTGTGCTACTTGGAGTGGTTGTGTACCACTGGATAGTAGTTATGTAATATTATGGTTTAGCAACAGATTGGATGAAATTGTAGTAGTTGTGCGCTACTAGTTGATTTTCATGGAGACTACCCAACCGCTTGGAAGTAGCTTTGTGCTATTGTTTGATTGCAGCACAGTCGGGAGGACTATGGTAGTAGTTGTATACTATTGGACTATAGAAGTAGTTATGTACTACTGGAAAGTATGGGTAGTTGTGTGCTATTGGATGATTTCAACAAAGTCTTGGAGACTGTGACAGACGATTTGAGTTATCGATGGTCTGTCACGGTAGTAGTTGTGTGCTACTAGTTGATTGCAGAGTATTCAGTGGACTACTAGATGAAGACATCGTGAAAGATACATCCCTACCTAAGAGGAAGTGTTGATGTTTTGGTAGCTACATGAGGTACTTTCCCTCCTAGACAGTCTTTCTAAGACAAGAGGAATATTCTGGAAGAAAGAGAACCATTGAACAGATGTGGAAATACCCCAGAAGAGAAGTCGGCCCATAAGGAAAAGATTAAAGTAAAAATAGAATCCTCCAGATAAGAAGTCGGCCCCAGTATTCCAGATAAGAAGTCATCCCCAGTACATTGACAGACCACTATAAATGCAGTGACGTGTTTCCCATTTGGAGACACACTCACTCGCAGTTGCAGCTACATAAGAAGGTGCAAGTCTAAGGCTAGGAAGATGCATCTACTGCAGCATCTTGGATCTTGGTTATTCTTTGTGGTTACTCTCTCTCTCTCTCTCTTGTGCACTACCCTTGGCATAAGTGTGCTCCTCTTGTATATCATTGTTGCTGCAGCTGGGGTGGTATTTATGGTTTCACTTTGAGCTAGCCTTTGTGCTAGGGTTTATCTATTGGTTCATGATTGGACTTTCTTTGTGAACAGAATCTATCTAAGAAAGGTTGTTGGGTTTTCCCCCCATTTGGGGTTTTCCCAGGATAAATATCTTGTGTTATTTTGTCTCTTATTTATGTTGCTATTGCTCAGTACATGATATATAAGTTAATGTTAAAGAAGAATAAAATAACATTGGCAACTCTACTTCTCTGTAAATAAAGAAACTCTAATAAATTTTTTGTTGGTCATATAGCTATATCTTTGCCTAGCATTTAAATTTTCCCATGAAAATTGTCAATTGGATATGTTGTCGCAGGATTTATACTTATGCAAAGCCCAACATAAGATCCCCATATATTGTGTAATTGTGGAAGAATCTACCATTGTCACCTAAGTAGAGACTTCCCTCGTTTTAGTGATGGAAGAGGTCCACCACAAGGGAGGCTTCCATGGTGACCTTGAAGGATTAAATAGAAAGTTTAATAGCCAAGCCTATCACCCCCTATCTTGATCACCGAATGGTTGGTCTAGGTCAGGGAAAGAAAAGAGGTTTGAAGATGATTTGGTACATGCCCAAAACACTAGACAAGTTAGATTGTTATGGTTGTTGCAAATTTGTATAACAACAAGAAATACTTAAAGTTTTCTATAGTTAGAGTTAGTGTAGTTAGAGGAATGCTTTAGAGTTTTGAGAGACATATTTTATCAATTAATTCACCATAAGAGTGTTTTAAGATTAGTGTCTTTTAGGGTTATGGAGTCTTCCAATGCAACCAAGCTTGAAGGTTGATCTACCTGAAACCAAGAGGTAGGATTTAAACCCTACGGTGCAAGAACATTTGGGCCTTAGGTTTTAAATCTTGAGGAGAAGGACATCCAGGTTGCAATCACATTTGGGCCCTAGAAATCATTCCTCCCTTGTTGTAACTTCAACTAGGCCAAAGATCAAATGTTTAAAGCTAAAATCCTAAAGTGGTAGCACTTTAGGGCTTTAGGGTTCTAACCCTGGCAAGGACAATTAACCAATTCTATACAAATATATCCTTGTGAGAGGAATAACCACTTATGTTCCTCTCTTAAGGTTTCAATAAACAATACCTCTTGCAACAAAATAGCAATTTCACCATAAACATTAATAGCATGAACAAGAATTGCAGAAATTTACTTACTTCATCCAAGAAAACAAGAGAATGTAACCCTAATTGCATAAATATCCATCCAAAATCAGAAAATCCATCCATAAGGGACCATTCCAAGCATAGTGCATGAGAGAGAAAGACTAGTTACCCACAAAAGGCAAAAATTTCAAAAGTGTCATCCACAATGGTGAGTGAAAAATGACGATAAAAATGAAAGTGAGGGTAGCCTTCTTATATGAGGCCAGCGTCTCACTTTTTTCCACATAACATAACATAAAATTTTCTTAAGTGGGGTCGACCCCTCATTTAACTCTTTACAAAATCCTAAAGTGCAAAAATACATCAAAATAGCCCACACGTGTGAGACATCAAGGCCTCTTGGGCAAGCAAGAGGCCTCCAAAGGCCATGTGGTATCAATCTGGAGCAGGATGGGAGCAAGTAATGTATCTCCTCACCTCAAATCATTCCATGCATCATCGTTACCCAATGTGTGTATCAAACCCTAGTTGTGTCATAACCTAGAAGGTGATTTCATCACCATAATAGGGTCAGCGTCTAGGATCCAGGTGTTGCGTCCAAGGCCTAGGGAGATGCATCTCATCTCAGGACTGTCTCTAACCATATGTTGTTGCAACATCCCTGGTCCTGGTGAAATATAATTCCTAGTGTAATTTTCCCATATTGTGGGGCTTCCAGCCCCTCTATGTGCCATCACAACTGAATATTCTCCTACCAAGCCCATATGTCCATCATTCATAGTTCTGAAGATGTGAGAGCCAATGTTTGAGGGTGCTGAGTCATTGGATGACCGACTTCTCTCCATCACATGTGCCAAGGTCCTGCAATAAAGGCACAACATCCTAGGTACAATTCCAAGACGCCCCTCAAAGAACCATGTCAAGGCCATCCAAAACAAATCAAAGTATAAAACATGGTTAGCCAAAGTTCATAAGAAACATTAGTCTTTAAAACATGCAAATAAGTTGTAACTTAAGGTATAATCCATGTAAGACAATTCACCTCAGTATCCCCTTCATGCATCACACCAACCCAGAACCCCATGTAAGTTGCCAAGTTTAAGTATGGGAGGGCCTTCATCCAACCCTATTAGGTGTGTCACCTAGATAGGAAATAAAATAACCTGGGTAGAGGAATAGGTCCTAAGAGTGATAGGGAAAGTAAAAACCCTTCAAGAGTAAGTGTGATAGTGATATGGTTTTAGGGCTTACTTCATGGTTCATGGTGTCATTAAATCCATTTCTATGAGCGCCTTTGTGGAGGGTGTGCTTGCTCTTGAGTTACCCCATATTTACATGTTATTTTTTCCAAACCCCTTTATCATCCATATTTCTAGTTTGTCTTATCATATTTGCAAGTCCCCTTGATAAGGTTTCAAGATTTAACATTGTTATTTGGGACCAGGGTGAGAAATGAAAGAGTAGAGAGCTCAAGTTTGGACTGGCTTTTGTTAGTCCTTTTTTTCTATCATTCCTTTATTTATTTAGCATCATGTTCTTATTCTTTTAGCAGCAGTTGTGAAACAACCTCTGGGCCTTCAACCCCTCTTCTCATGAGAGAATGGACCATGATCCATTACCGAAGCTTGGTACACTATTAGAGGATCCATGATGGAAAGTGTTAAATATGGTGGGGAACGAAACATTACCCTTGTGAGGGCCCCCCAGTAGTACCCATTTTCCCTTGGAAGTGACAACACAGGTCTAGGGCATAGAAGCTGACAACCAAGGTGAAACAAGGAAACTGACACAATTTCCCAAACCAGTGATCCATTATCCAACTTCAACCAAAGATCCTCATCGACATGCCCGACAAATTGAGCACAACAGTTTACATAAAATAAGGACTAACATACCTCATCATGACGATGGCTTACTAACGCAAACCCCCCCCCCCCTTATTTACTCTTCCTCGAGGTTGATCGACCTCCCGGTCAAGGATCGATAAATGTTCTCGAGTTGGATCAACTCCCTGGGACCTTGTTGGTCTCAAACTCAATGAACACGGGCCATGTTACCACCCTCGGGGTTTTCACAGTCACGATCTGGTTGTCATCAATTTGTCCGTCGATCAATGGTTCATAGAAATTACAGGATGCCAATGTGCTCGCTCTTTATCAGAGAGATCTGTTCTCAAAATCGGAAAAGTGCTCACCCAAATATCCTTTAAATCATGATCTTTGATCCCCCATCCCGATGAGATCAACGACACTAGGAAATAGCAGGTTGCGAACTAGCATGCCTGCTAATTTTTCCTCTGCTCCCCGCAATGACACCTCACCATCGATTTTCCCGATCTCATATTGACGGTCATCCATGGGTCCTGCCTTCTTAGCACCTTTTCTAAATCCTACACAAGCCGACACTAGCTCCTTCCTCGCCTGTGACCTTGGGCTGTGACCCAAGGATTAACCTCCTAGCACTTTGCAACTTCGACACTTTCAACCAAGACCAGATCAACGGTCCTCGACCTCCTTTACGATCAATTACTGTGAGTGACTTCAGTTGTTCGAGCTTCGGGAGTTTTAACTCTCAGCACTTGCTTCCTCCCGAAGCGTCGGATCTGTTGACATGTATCCTTCTTCAGCTCAACAGCCACAAGCCTCTTCAGTTATTCAGGCTTCGAGAGTTTCAACCCTCCGCCTTCATTTCATCCCGGAGCACTTCCACCCAAAGTACACGATTTGTTGATGCATGTCCTTCTGTAGATCTGATGGCCACTATCCACTTTGACTCTTCGGACTTTAGGAGTTTCAAACTCTTGCGCACCCATTCCTCCCAGAGTGCTTTCACCCGAAGTTGATGGATTTCCGCCACGCGTCCCTCTGGATCTGATGGTCCCTGGCCTCTTCGAGACTTCAGCGAATCCTCGCTCTTATGTGCACGCAAAGACTTCAAACTCGTGCACTTTTACCCGGATCCAACGATATGGAACAATCTCTCTCCCTCCTAGATAGATCTTAGTCGATGGCTCGTGAAACCTTCAGAACTTCACTTCCTTTGAATATTTCTCCCCGCTATCTCTCTTGAGATTTATCTCTCGAACCCTTTGACTCCTCAGAGGGTTACCTCGACACTTAGTCGAACTTCCAATATGTGCATTCCTTGCAACAGATTCTTACGCAAGACTTAGATTCTTGCGGGTGACTGTGCACACCTTGCAGGAGTCCCTTTTGCACTCTTTGCAATGGAAGTTTCACGCTATCTCTTCTGAGCTTCTGAGTCGAACTGACTCTGTCAATGCACTTCTTGCGGACTGTATGCACACCTGGCATGAGCTCAACGAAGAGAAACGATTGAAGCTTATTCAAATTCTTCACGGTCTCATACTTTTAATATCATAACTCATTCATTCATGAAAACAAAAAATAACAATGAAACTATAAACAATAGTGACACCATGCATTGAGTCATACCCCTCTATTATATTCAATCAAATGAAAAAATGGCAAATTAAATTCTATAGCTACTTAAGTCTTATTACATAAACGTTTGTGACAGACAATTTAAGGCGATTCTTCAGATCCACGCCAAAATCAAATCCTAAAGGACGACTTTACCTCTTATGGTTTTGACGTGATTGTTCAACCTCCTCTAATTAACTTTTATGATTCATCTTTTACTCAGAAGTTCTCTGAGATACGCCATCTTTCAAAACTTTAAATTTTACTCATAAGGTGCGCTAGGCGTTGTGTTGTCATCCCATGTGGCGATGCTTCTGCATCATACTCCTATGGGCAGAAAAATCACAGACTCATGTCCATGAGCTCCTGCACTGACCTTCCATGCTTCTAGACATCAACTTCATTTACCCAGCTGACATCTTCTATCGGGTGTCCCTTCCACTTGACCAAATATTCAAAGTAGGTCTTCCTCCTGGTCTTCTTGCCAATCCTCTGATCAACGATCTTCTCCATCTGTGGCTTTTCTACTACAAGCATCTGCCTCTCCCACTCAATCTTCTCTTGATTTTTTGATCTCTCTGTGTCATCTTCCTTGTAAGTATACAGGTCTGAAACGTTAAATATGGGTGATATTCCCACATCCTCTGGAAGCTCTAGCTCATAAGAATTGTTACCAAATTTTCTTAGGATCTGGCATGGTCCAATCTTTTTCAACTTCATCTTGTTATATGTTCCTCTTGGGAACCTTTCCTTCCTCAAGTGTTCTAAGACTTGATCTCCCACTTCAAATTGAAGTTATCTTCTGTGTTGATCAACTATGTGTTTATACTCTGCATTGTTATTCTGCAACTGCTCCCTAATCTGATTATGAAGCTTTTACATTTCTGCAGCGAAGTCTTCTGCTCCAACACTCCTGAATTCACTCTGCTCCATGTATCTCAACTCTGATAGCCCTCTTGGAATCATCCCATAGACTATCTGAAATGGGATTTTTCCTGTACTTCTGTTTGGTGAGTTATTATATGCAAACTCTGCTTGTGATAGAATTTGATCCCACTGGATATGATGCTCAGTGACCAAACTAAAAGACAGTTTTGTCCCCAGCTTCTTCCATAATGTTCTCTAGAAATGACCAACAAATTTAGTGTCTCTGTTTAAGACTATGCTCCTATAAAATCCATGAAGTCTCACAACTTCCTTGAAAAACAAAATCGCAACATGTGTTGCATCACTGGTCTTCTGGCATGCGATAAAGTGTGTCATATTCGAAAATCTATCAACAAAAAAAAATATGGAATCACTTCCCCTCTGGGTTCTTGGCAATCCCAACACAAAATCCATGCTTATTGCATCCCAAGGCCTATCTGGAATAGGAAATGGATGATACAATCTAGTGTTTTGTTTATTCCCCTTTGCATATTGGAAAATCTTACATTTATTCACAAACCTCTTCACCTCTTCCCTCATACTTGGCCAATAGTATGAATTGTTCAATTGTGCAAACGTCTTGTCATGGTCGAAATGTCCTGCTAGACCTCCACTATGTTTTTCCTTCAGCATATTTTCCCTCATCGAGCACGTTAGTATGCACAATTGGCAACCTTTAAACAACAATCCATCTTGAATCATGTACTATGTCCATTGGTTTCAATATCTGAGCACAGGATTTTCACATGCTTCAAATACTTCCTTAAAATTTGGATCATCACAATACATATCCTTAAGGTGGTCAAACCCTAAGGTCTTGACCTGGAATTCCTACAGAATCAAATATCTCTTGCTCAATGCATCAACAACTTTGTTAGCATTACCAGAAATATGTTTAATGACAAAAGTGAAATTTTTCATAAACTCTATCCACTTAGCATGTCTCTGGTTTAACTTCTCATGTCTAGTTATGAATTGTAAAGCTTGGTTATCGCTATACAAGACAAATTCCTTTGGAACAAGGTAGTGCCTCCAATTCTTCAAGGCTTGAATTATGGCATAAAATTCTTTGTCATATGTGGAGTACTTTCCCTTAGTCTCATTCATATTCTCACTGAAATATGCAACATGCCTATTATCTTGTTTCAAAACTGCTCCAATTGCAACTCCACTTGTATCACACCTTACTTGAAATGTTTTCCCAAAATTTTGGCAAGACCAGAATTGGTCGTTCTGTTATCTTCTCCTTCAATATGTTGAAACTCTTCTCAGCTTCTTTTGTCCATTTAAAAGACTTGTGTCTCTTTTTCACTGTATTCATCATTGGTGCACAAATTCCACTGGAATTTCTAATGAACTTCCTATAGAAACTTTATAATCCATGGAAGCTGCTCACTTCAAACATACTCCTTGGTGATGGCCATTCTTTGATTGCTCTGACCTTCTCATGATCCATCTTCAATTCATTTGAAGAGATCACAAAATCCAAGTAAATGAGTTATGTCTTCATAAAAGAGGACTTCTTCAGATTTGTCAACAACTTCTCCTGTCGTAGTCTCCTCATCACTAATGCCAGATGTCTCAAATGCTCTTCTTTAGTTTTACTGAAGACTAGTATATCATCCAGATATACAATCACAAACTTGCCAATGAAATCTTTCAATACATCATTCATCAGTCTCATAAAAGTACTTGGGGCATTTGTTAAGACAAATGGCATAACAAGCCACTCATACAACCCCTCATTTGTCTTAAAGGTTGTTTTCCACTCATCACCTTCTCTCATTCTTATCTAGTGATATCCACTTTTCAAATCTATCTTTGAAAAAAAAATTGCTCCACTTAAGCAATCCATTAAGTCATCCATCCTAGGCAAAGGAAATATGTACCTGATGGTGATATTGTTTATGGATCTTGAGTCTATACACATTCTCCATCCTCCGTCCTTCTTTGGACTCAACAAAGTTGGTACTGCGCATAGACTCAAGATTTCTCTGACCAAACCCTTGTCTAATAATTCCTAGACTTGTTTCTTTACTTCCTCATTCTCTCGAGGTGTCAATCTGTATGTTGCTTTGTTCGACAGACTTTCTCCTGGTATCAAGTCAATGTGATGGATGATACTTCTGATAGGTGGAAATGAGTTAGGAAACTCATCCACTACTATGTCAACAAAATTTCCCAACAGCTCATGAACTTCTTCAGGAAAATCATCTATAGAAGTACTTGTAAGGACCACTTTGAGTTTCCTCACCACAGCAAACTGCATCTCCTGTTCCTTCTTGACTTCACTTAGGAGTTCCTTCCCACTCATGAGAAGTATGCTTGTGTTGGATTCTTCTTTTACTTTCTTCTCCTCTATTGGCAGCAACATGTGTGTCCTACCATTCTTTTCCAAAGTGTAATTGTTCTTTCTCCCATCATGAATGACATTCCTGTCAAACTTACATGGTCTTCCCAACAAAACATGACATACATCCATGGGAATTACATCACACAGAATCTCATCTCTATATCCACCTATTTTAAATTCAACAAACCATTGTTTAGTTACCATTACCTGGTGTCCTTTTTGCAACCATGAGACCTTATATGGATTTGGATGTGCGGTTGTCTCCAGCTCTAATTTCTCCACCATTTTTTTGGATACTAGATTATCAGTACTACCACTGTCAATTATCACCTTGCATACTATGTCTTTAGTCTTGCAAGTTGTCTTGAACAAATTGTTCCTCCGCACTGGTTTTTCAACTTCTGGTTTAGAGAACCTTCATCAGCACCAAAGATTTTCCATCCTCTGCACCTTTTGCTTCAACATTCATTTTATATGCTTCTGAAATGTGAGCTTCACCTCCTCTTTATTTATTTCTCTCGGGACATTCCCAAGAATTGTGTCCTAGTTTTCCACGAGTATAACATGTTATCTCTCCTCCTCTGCTTCTTCCTCTTCCTCTAGAAAAAGAATTTCTTCCACCAGGTTGTCTCCCTCTAGAGCTTCCTCCTCTTTCTGAGTGACTGTGGGTTTTCTCATCCTCACCCTTGGGATTTTGTGCCTTATCATGGGCAACTCCTTTACCTATGTTTGGGCTTCTACCTCTGCCTCGTTGGATTTGTTTTCTGGCCAACTTCTCCTCTGCTTTCAATGCATCTTGATATGCCCCCTCTACTGTCCTCACCAAAATCATGCTAATTTCATCCTGGATCTCATATCTCAGACCATTTATGTACCTGGCAACTTTCTCTTCATCTCGCTCCCTCTATCTAGTTCTGATGTTCATTTTGTAAAACTCTTATGTGTACTCTTTCACTGTCATTCCCTTCTGTCTCAGGTTTTTCATCCTCCTAAACAGATTTATCTGATAATCCTTGGGCATGAACTTAGCCTTCAACTTGGCTACCATTCTATCCCAACTCTTAATCTTTTGCTTACCTTTGCTCCATGTGTCATCCTGCAGTTTGCCCCACCACGGTGTTGCATGTCCTTTCGGTCCAGTGACAACATGTCTCACCTTATTGTCATCGACGACATCTTCATAATCGAAATATTTGTCCATGGACCTTATCCAGTCTAGTAGCTCCTCAGCATCCAAATTTCCTTCATACATTGGGATGTCTATCTCTGCTCTAGCTCCCAACTTCACAACAGCTTTCGGTAAGCGTTCATCGGCAGCATCTCCCCCTACAGTTTCTTCAACCTCTTTTTCTTCACTTTTTGCCTCATTGATGTCCCCAACATCAGGTGTTCTTCTCTTCGTTGCTTCCATTGCTTCCAACCTTGCATGCAGTTCCCTCATTTCCCTTTCGACAACTCGATTGGCTACAGGTGGCTCCACGCGTCTCCTCGGTGGCATTGTGTTGAATGGTTCTCACACACAGAGTACAACTTTGAGTTCTTTCTGGCTTCTGATACCACTTGACGCAAACCCCCCCCTTCTTTACTCTTCCTCGGGGTTGCTTGACCTCCTGATGAAGGATCGATAAATGTTCTCGAGCTGGATCATCTCCCTGAGACCTTGATGGTCTCAAACTCAATGAACACAAACCCTGTTATCACCCTCAGGGTTTTCACGGTCACGATCTGGTCGTCACTAATTTGTTCGTCGATCAATGGTTCACAGAAATTGTGGGCTCCCAATGTGCTCTCTCTTTATCGGAGAGCTCTATCCTCGAAATTGGAAAAGTGCTCACCCAAATCTCCTTTAAATCGTGGTCGTTGATCCCCCGTCCCGACGAGATCAATGGCACTGGGAAATAGCAGGTTGTGAACTAGCAGGTCTGCTAATTTTTCTTCCGCTCCCCACAATGACTCCTCACCATCAATTTTCCCAATCTCATATTAACGGTCATCCGCGGGTCTTGCCTTCTTATCATCTTTTCTAAATCCTACACGAGTCGGCACTAGCTCCTTCCTCGCCTGTGACCTTCGGCTGTGACCCAGGCCTTAACCTCCTGGCGCTTTGCAACTTCGGCACTTTCAACCAAGACCAGATCAACGATCCTCATCCTCCTTCATGATCAACGACTATGAGTGACTTCGGCTCTTCAGGCTTCGGGATTTTTAACTCTCAGCACTTGTCTCCTCTTGAAGTGCACAATCTATTGACACGTATCCTTCTTCATATCAATGGCCACAAGCCTCTTCGACTATTCAGGCTTCGGGATTTTCAACCCTCCGCCTTCGTTTCCTCCCGGGAACTTCCACCCGAAGTACATGATCTGTTGACGCGTTTCCTTCTGCAGATCTAACGGCCACTATCCACTTTGGCTCTTCGGTCTTCGGGACTTTCAAACTCCTGCGCACTCATTCCTCCCAGAGTTATTTCACCCGAAGTTGACGGATTTATGTCATGCATCCCTCTGGATCTAACGGTCCCTAGCCTCTTCGGGACTTCGGAGAATCCTCGCTCCTATGTGCACGCAGAGACTTAAAACTTGTGTGCTTTTCCCCAGATCCAACAATCTGGAACGATCCCGCTCCCTCCTGGATAGATCTTATCCGATGGCTCATGAAACCTTTAGAACTTCACTTCCTTTGAAGATTTCTCTCCGCTATCTCTCTTGAGATATATCTCTCTAACCCTTTGACTCCTCAGAGGGTTACCTCGACACTTAGTCGAACTTCCAATCTGTGCACTTCTTGCAACAGATTCTTACGCAAGACGTAACTTCTTGCGGGCGACTATGCACGCCTTGCAGCAGTCCCTTTTGCACTCTTTGCAATGGAAGTTTCACGCTATCTCTTCTGAGCTTCTGAGTCAAACAGACTCCATCAACGCACTCCTTGTGGACTGTATGCACACCTTGCATGAGCTCAACGAAGAGAAATGATTGAAGCTTATTCAAATGCTTCACAGTCTCATACTTTTAATATCATAACTCATTCATTCATGAAAACAGAAAATAACAGAGAAAGTGTAAACAATAGTGACACCATGCATTGAGTCAATACCCCTCTGTTATATTCATTCAAATGAAAAAATGGCTACAGCCTGAAAACAACTTACATTCAGTAACAACTACCTCCTACTCTGCATCTTCTACATTGCGGCTAACCTTATTCAGGTATACAATGCACCTACTTATACAAGAGGTCCTCTCAGGTTTCCTCCAACTACCTACCTGATCGAAATTAAATTCTACAACTACTTAAGTCCTATTACATAAACGTCTGTGACATACAATTTAAGGTGATTCTTTAGATCCACGCCAAAATCAAATACTAAAGGACGATTTGATCTCTTTTGGTTTTGACGTTATCATTCAACCTCCTCCCATTAACTTTTTTGATTCATATTTTACTCAGAAGCTCTCTGAGATACGCCATCTTTCAAAATTTAAAATTTTACTCAAAAGGCGCATTAGACGTTGTGTTGTCATCCCATGTGGGGTTGATGGCAATGTTCCTGCATCACTTACCATCTCCCATACTCTAGGTTGCTTGAATGTGATGAACCTTGGTTGACCTGTAGCTATAAAGGTGAATGAGGGGGGCTCCTGGGCTACCATCTGTGGACATGTTATCATCATCATGATGAGGATAATGTTCTCCATTACGGCCCACGAGACATGATCTCCTCTAGTTAGCCCTAGGAATGGGGGTGTAACAAGATTTATTTTGGTATGTTTGTATGAGCACATTGTTGTTGAATTTTTTATGGATGGCTTAGCTCATGCACATGTAGTTTATTTCAATTTAGCATGTACTTGAACCATAAACAATGCAACAATACCATATACAAAAGTTGCAATAACCAAGATCACAAGAAGAATAACCATGCACAAGAACACGAGTTTATCATGGGAAAACCCTTCTCAATCAATGGGAAAACCCAACAATCCTTTGCCATATAGTCAAGAGAAGATCCCCCACACCATAAACTGTAGAGCACACAATAGGGTGCTCTATGACCTTGAAACTTGCGCCTAAGAGAAGTGTGCACTTCAGTCATACACTTAGCTTGAGAGAATGTTACAATGAAGTGTGTGTGAGTGAGTGATACACAATGGGGATCTAATCTCTTATTTATACAAGACCTAACACAACAATAGGTGTGTCTATTGGCACAATAGGGCCGACTTCTATAACTCAATGATATAATTAATCTTTACATAATATTAATTATCTTTACATGGTGGGGCCGATTTGTACCCTTCACAATACAAAATTAGGGTTACACAATAAATATTACTCTTAGACAATATAGCAAGGGATCCACACATCCTCTAGTGCTTAGCCAATAAGGACATGTCCACCTGTGCTCAGCCACAAGGACGTCACTCTCAATAGATCAACTCAACTAAGTCCATAGGAGTACCATCTGGAGAGCCATCTCAAGTCTACTCAACTAAGTCCATAGGAGTATGACAGGAGACCATCTCAAGTCATCTCAACTCAGTCCAGAGGAGCATGACAAGAGACCACACACATCATCTCAACTCAATCCAGAGGAGTATGACACACCCATCACATGGGCTCTCTCACAAATCGTCTCAACTCAGTCCATAGGAGAACGACCTGGAGAATGTCTCAGGAAGTTGCAATCATCAACAATTGTTGCATAACCATTTATGAATTTGATCATTCCTTCCTCCTTGGATTTTGCAAATCTCATCGATAATTTGGGTAGGCGATGATAAATGACGTGTAGCTATGATGATGAATGACTTTATGAGTATGATCTTGTAAACTAAGAACAAGTTACATTAGCTTTTATATCTTTCAAACTTCACACTAGATGCTTTACATTACATGTCATTGGTTATTGTTTCATGATGATGAGAGATGGAATATTGATACAACACATTGTATGCTTCAAAGTATTGAACGTTGTCTTCCTTGCTTAATTTGAGCCGTCATTTTGAGAAGTCAACCAAAATCAACCCTTTTAGTAATCAATATCCTTTAAACAAACACTAAATTTAAAGTCAATTAGACTTTTTCAGTGTGTAGCAAACCAATATTAGAATAGGGTTTAGCTCATTGGTGTAGGTTGGAGAGGAAATCCTCAAAGACCATAATACCAAAACTAAAAATCACTAGAGAGAGAAAAATCCATTAGTAGCAAGGAGTGCTCATTGGGAAATCTCCTTTCACCTAGTAGTTAAGCACGAGGTCTCACTTAAAGAAAGTCGGATGATATCCCCTCTTCGCTTGTTCTAGTGTCTGTGGACTACTATGTGTATGAGGATTTCATAAGTTCAAGGTCCCCTGGGTGGCATCTCTTCTCAGAATTTCGAGCTTAGTTTCCATGCCCATACATGTGGTCACGACCCACAATTGTTCCGCCCAGTCGTTGATTGCAAAGTGGTATTCGTAGTGACCATTCCTAGGATATCTACAGAGGTGACTGTGGGTGGGAAGTACCTGCGGTACCTTAGGCAGACGCATAATCATAGTTTCAGCTACTAGGGAAGGTGCTTGTCTTCATGAGGGTACTTTGACTTTAGGTGAATGTTGCAAGTAGGTTACCATAATTGTCTCTCGCACCTTCGCTAGCCAGGATTTGGGGACTTGGCATCCTCAAAGGGTTGGTTTTCGGAAGGCCCCTTTATCCAGTAGTTTGCTTGTTGATAACTTAGATTTGCTACGAGCATGCTCTGTGGTATTATGTCTATTCCTTCTCCTCACTTATCTTTGAATTACAACGATAGGACTTAGCTTGACCATGTGGGATTCCCCCCTTGGCTTGGTTTTCCTAGCCTAAAGAGTGGAGTGAATCACATAGATGACAAGTAGTGATTCACTTGATAGTATCCTTAGGCGTTCCCCTCGCTGTAAGTTTGGACTTTTACTTTAAGGAGTGTCTGAGCAATAACAAGCTACTTCTTGATGGTCAAATATTGTTATGTTCTAGCAATAGCATGTATCGACATTCCTCTTTTGATGTGGTTGCTATAGCATGTTATGGGTAAACTAAAATAAAGGCTTTACTAGACTTTTGCATAAGGCTTGTATGCCTTGGTTTTTTAAAAGGAAATTTCACAGGTGTTAGTTCTCATGGCATTGCTGCAGAAATATACATTTTTGCTAAACGTTGGGATCACAGCACATACTATGTATGATTTGGCAATAGTTTTGATGGGTGAATTTGCATCAAAACAGGGGAAATCCAGTTGTTTATTGGCTCCTTTTTGTTGTTCTACTCTAGCAATGTTCAGCTAGAATTTTATGGACGAGTTTCTTTTGATGTGGTTGTTACAACAAAAGATGGGAATACAACTTTGTTATGCTACAACAATATACAAGAACACTACAGCAATACAGTTTTGTTGGAACTCTGAAGAATGAATTTTTTTTTTGTTGCTAGAATGATTTTTTAGGGTGTTGCTACAACAATACATATGAATGCTAATAAGCATATATAAAATGTAAACTTTATATACACTTAATAAAATAATACAACTTTTTTTCCAATTAAATAAAAACTACAAAAGTAATTAATTAATTCATAAAATTATTTCTAGGCACATTTCGAGTTCATTCAATAGTTGGTGTCATTTCTCTTCTACTCCACCCCACTGCAATTTAAGATAAGCCAAAATAACTTCAAAACCTTCAAGTGCTTATAACTCGAAAAAATCCAATATTTACAACTGCGCCAACCCCTTTTTGCTTTTCAACTTAAATGTGTGGAACTCTTCCAAAGATACTAATGATTCAATACAACAACTCTTCTAACTGAAAATACCCATAGAGATTTAACTGTCCAATCTTTGTCCATTGCAACAACTCCCTATGCTGATACATTCTTCTATGCACAATACCTCCAAAGATACCAATGTTTGATGCTTGGCAATGCGTCCACCTTTTTGCACTTGTTAATCTTATCCTTTCTAAGTTTTGCAAGATCACAAGGCCTTTCTATTTTCCTCAAATATGTCTAAATACACACCCAAATATCAAGCAACCACAAAATTGCACAGGATAAAGCGTTTCAATTCTAGTGATAACAAAAATAAATCATATTTAGTTAAAGCTTGTTAAAATGCAAATTCAAACCACCACAACATATACAAGGGAAACCCGAAGGGAAAATGCACAAAACAAAATAATTTTCTTTAGACTTAAGTTTGTAAACAATATTTAAAACCAAACCAGATCATGTTTTCAGCATACACCAAGAATCAAATGAGGCAAACAACAAACGGATTTCACTAAGATAGAAAAAGTAACAGAAATAAGATCAAATCATGTTAGTATGTTTTTGCAGATTTAAGCATTAAAGTATTTTGAACATCATCGAAAACTACACCCTTTAGTTGTCAACCTCTTATAGAGCACTCTTAAAAGTACCCCACAACCCTTCTTAATGGAATACCTAAAATTTTATGAATGACATATATTTGAATACGTGTTCTAAAATCTCTTTGGCATGCTCAAGAATAATGTCCCAATATTAAAATATCCAAATTCCAATTCTAGTATGGATAAGCATGAAGAATCCAATTCTCTCCAAAAATCTTAAACCGAGGTCATTATGACCAAGCTACTCAATGCAACTCAAATGAAAAAAATATATCAATATCACCAAAAGACATCATTAATTATCCATCAATTCAAACAAGCTTATCAACTATATACATAACAAGAAAAATAAAATGTCACCAAAAAACATCATTAATTATCCATCATTTCAAACAAATTTACCAAGTATATACATAACGAGAAAAATAAAGTGGAAAGACTGCACTGACCATGAAAAAAATTTCCCCTCGCTTTTTAACAACTATATACATGACAAGAAAAAAAAAGTGGGAAGATTACAAGAACCATGAAAAATTATTCCCTTCACTTTCAAGTTTATAGCTATCATCCTTGTATACATGTTATGAATAGGCATGGTTGTGACTTTGACAAATAGCAAAAAGACAGCACATAAAAACAGACTTAACCCAAGTCCTTAGGTATACAAGACTAAGCTTGGAACAATTCACTTGATTCATAGTATTGATATAAGTCAAGATTCATTGAGATATACGGTCCATTAACTCCTCTTAACAAGATTAAAAACCTTTTCTAAAGCAGCGAACAAAACGACTTAGTCTGCTGTCCAACTCTATTCCACAATTTCACAAACTCTTCTGTTATATTCTCGCTTATTTTCATTGAACATTTGGGCAGCCTTTGAACTGCAAAAAAAAATCTCAGTTATTGTTGCAATATTCCTAAAATAATTAAAAAAACAGAATTGCATACCAATTTTAGAAGGATGATCATTTCCAACTTATCAATGAAATAAGCCCCAGATTATCCCAGTTTACAATAAGATTCACTGGCAGCATTTAGGTCCCATAAAGGTTCAATAAACCAATACGGGTGGTCAAAACACATGACCAACTAACACTCCAAAATGGTCAGAATTTATGATGGTTTGTTATCAAGAAACATTTATTAATAGAAAGACATCAAAATAAAAACCTCATTCAAACCAATGACCACTACCAATTTTCTGACAGGGAACGAAGGCTGTAGTTCCTAGTCTCATTTCCCTATATTGATTAATTCATGGACATAATATAATACAATTTTATTCCTTTGGCAACTATTCTGAAATAGTTGAAGAATGTTGGCTTGAACAATCAGTCAAAATTTCAAGCCTCCAAAACTTCAACAAATAGTAATCTCATGGAGATAAAAAAGCTGGCTCTGTAGTCTCTTTTTGTTACCTTTTATTTAAAGTGTAATAAATCTTATAAGAACATAATATGTATAAATGTACAACAAAATCTCTCTTTGGGCTTCGTCAGTATTTACACTATATATTACAAGTCTAAACAAGAGTATTTTGTCTTTTGTAAATAGTCCACGCACTGGAAATCTGGCCTAGAATATAGATTATATGAATTATGTTCTGTCATAAGTATCTTTGATTAAGTGATACAAGTCTAAACAAGAGTATTTTGTCTTTGAAAATAGTCTATGCACTGGAAATCTGGCCTGGAATATGGATCATATGAATTTTGTTTTGTCATAAGTATCTTTGATTAAGTGTCTCAAACTTGAATTTTCATGGAAGAAACAATTTTACTAGATAAACTTTAGGGGGAGGGTCAATTGAGGTGTATCAGGCCCAACGAAAGATGAGGGTTTTTCCTAGAGGAGAAACCCTTAAAATAGGGTTTGTTTATCCCAAAAAGGTTATAGAATTTGTTTAGCCCAAAAAGGTTATTGCAGTTGTAAGGTCATGTGCATTTGATATGAGTGAAGCTCACATAACTTACATCAGTTGAAGCCAATGTATTTGTTCTTTGTGGACTACTAGAACATATGAATTTTCTCATGGTGTTAGAATGTTGGATTGCTGACAGAAAATCAGATTCATCACTCTGGGTTAAATAAGACAACAGAAATACTTCCGCCTATGATAGCACCACTAATGTTGCATCTTGACAAGTATGATGCAAATCTGGTGATGGGTTGTGGTAGCTTACCTTTTGATCATGAATGCTACGACAGCCCTGCACAATCAGTAGAATAAGATGAGCAGAACAAGAAACACAAATGCAGGCAGCCTACATCAATAAGCCTTCCTTTCCTTTACGCCTAAAAGAATAGTTTCTGCCTGGGTTGGCCTATGCATGAGCAATAGTGCTTGGGCCGACCTATACAGAAGCAATTGTGCTTGGGCAGACTTCCATTGGTGGGCAAAGTAAGCACTATTTATATGTCCTCAAACATGCCCTTTTGAGATGTGACACGAGCTGCTCTAAGGAATTGTTTTGTGCTTTAGTTAGAGGAGCTAGTGGTAACAAGAGGGCGTGTACTGTGTTTGGCTATTAGGAGGACTGCAAACATGGAATGGTCCTACTAATGCTTGTAATCCTAATGGCTCTCTTGATGTCCTACTAGTACACATAACCCTAATGGCTCTCTTGATGTCCTCAAAAGAGAAAATATAGAAAGGGGAGCAGGGGGGGGGATGCTAATCAAGGGTTTCCCCGGGATATCATATATGAAGGTAGTGTGACTCGAAAGTTGTTACTTGAATGCCAAACCCCTCGTAATCCTAATGGCTCTGACTCTCTTGATGTCCTACTAGTGCTAATGGCTCTAGCTCTTTTCATGTCCTACTAGTGCCCTACTAGTACACATAACCCTAATGGCTCTCTTGATGTCCTACTAGTGACCTACTAGTCCACATAACCCTAATGGCTCTCTTGATGTCCTCAAAAGAGAAAATATAGAAAGGGGAGCAAGAGAGGGGATGCTAACCAAGGGTTTCCCTAGAATATCATATATGGAAGTAGTGTGACTCAAAAGTTGTTACTTTAATGCCAAACCCCGACATATTCATCTAGGTTCAAATATCCAAAAATAGTGATAGAAGAACAAGTATTGTATTGTTTCAAAAGTTTTTGTAAACCTCACTCCTAATATCTATAAATGGTTGCATATAGATTGCAGAAAAAGGTCAAGATCAATGAAAGATTAATAAACTTTGGCAAGTCAATTATACCTTGGATATGTAGAAATGAAGATTTAAAAGGTTTTGGAAAGACTCATTGAGCCAAAGGTGACATCTTCACTTGGTTCTTTATATCTCTTTGCCAAGATCTAAACATTAAAAAGCCGAATATAATGACACATGTGTTGCAAAGGATTGACAAAGTGGTTAAATTGTCTTGGACAACTAGGTTCAATTCCTATGGACATCTCAGGAATAGCCTGCCTATGACTTATCATACATAATTGTAAACAATGGTGGAAGAAAATGGTCGAAGTTCACATGTATCCTCAAATCTTGTCAACCACAATAAAAAAGCATCGATGGATGGTTTCTTCCTAACTTTATTCTTTCCTCCTGAAATGAAATGAACTGTTCTCTGCTCCTGAAATGGAATGAAAGATCATGACATATAATTAGCACTTACAATGTGGAAGATGACATATAATTAGCACTTCCAATATTGTTGGCATCTTTTATATAATACGAGGAAACTATTATCCCCCAGGCCTAGGGGTAACTAAGGAGATGATGTCTTGAGGCCCGCAAGTAGCAGATGTTGGAACACACACAACTCTAAACTTTCGAACTTTATATTTTGTACCTCATGAAAATAAAATTTTACCTAAAGAGAGCAGAAACTTGGAAAGTGGCCTTTTAATTTTAAAACAAATTCATTACTGGTTAGTTAATAATATGGCGCGCACGATATTTTTCGTTCATGAGTTTTTCCTTTTGATCGAATGATCCTAATAACCTTCGGAGTTCTAGAGCCGCCTGAGTTTTAAAGAGGTAAATCTCTAACGGTCGCTTCGGAGCTCCGCGCTTCAAACGTTTCAATAAGTCTAAACAATAAAAAACCCCGAAGTCTGAGCTCCCGAAATACTTAAAGTTAACGCAGTTAATTAAGAATTAAGATCAACTACAAGATAATTAATGATGTTTGTGATTGGCTAAAGTTAACAATTTGAATAATCACTGTGATTTGTCAGGTAAGAAATTTCATCAGACTTTTTTAATAATCTCTCTGTAAACAGATCTATACAAGCTCTTTGAATTTCAAAATTATTTTACTATTTACAATTAACAGTTTTGTTCAGTGAAGAGCTTACAGACCTCTCTTGATTACAGGCAGGCTAATCTTATTTCCTTAAGGGTTATGGCGCCACGAAAGTTGCAAGAAAACTTGATGGATCAGGTTTCAGAATCTAGTGGAATGATAAATCAGTTCGAAAGATGGATAAACTAAGAAAGGGACCAAATATAGCAGGGAAGGGGCTAAATAGACAGAAAAGGGAGCACAAACTCTCCGGAGTGCTAAGTCTTTGAAGTACAGGATCTCCTGTTGCGTGTCCTCTTGATTTCAAAGGCGAGGATTTACTTCGGAACTCTGAGCTTCGGGCGTTCCGAGGTGCAAATCTCTGAAATGCTAAGTCTCCGATGTACAGGATCTCCTGTCACGTGTCCTCTTGATTTCAACAGCGAGGATTTACTTCGAAACTCCGGGCTTTGGGCATTCTGAGGTGCAAATCTCTGAAATGCTAAGTCTCTGAAGTACAGGATCTCCTGTCGCGTGTCCTCTTGATTTCAACAGCGAGGATTTACTTCGGAACTCCAGGATTCGGGCGTTCTGAGGTGCAAATTTCCGAAATGGCAAGTCTCTGAAGTACAGGATCTCCTGCCGCGTGTCCTCTTGATCAACGGTCCAGATGGGCTTCGGGTCTTCGGGAGTTCTTTACTCAGCATTGCTTGCCTCCCCCCGGAGTACAAAATAGCCGAATACAGGGATCGTCTGACACATGTCCCCCGCTCAGATTGACGAACAGGAATTGTACGAAATTCGCTTTATCTTCTCTACATATGACCAAGAGTTGTGACCTCGGCTTAACTTTGGACGTTTATCTGACTTTGCGAAGATCGACAATCGAATTTTAATGGATCGTGGAGATCAACAGCTGAGAGCGACTGCGGGGGGCGAAGTTACGTGAGGTTTAATTTCGAAGGGCGGTCCCACAATTTAAACCACAGTTTTCTCTTGGGGGTACGTGGCATCACAAGGTGCATTGTGGGGTGAAAGGCGGGTTACCTCAAAACCACTTCCTCGCGCCCCCGCAAAATCGACCGTTAGAATCCTAACTCAACACCTGTCCTCCACCCAATCCACCTTTCACCTTCTTGCCTGTCACACCCTCCACTCTCCAAATACCGTCCACTTCAACAACCACTTATCTCGTCCACCCGCATTCTAATCTCCACTTATCCCTACTTCATCATCATACACTTGTTYCATTATCATTCTTTCCATAGAYGGTTACTTTTTCCTATGCCCGTTATTCATTCCTTGACGAGCCAATGAAATGTTATTTCATCTAATTATCCTTCCCCCATGATCTCAACTGTGATTCATTGCCTTGCCGAACATATCTGGAGGGGCAGATGGCAACAAAACCAAAATGGCCAAGACAGTATGCCGCATTATTAAGGTGGCCTTTGTGACATATGTGCTCAGCCCAAAGGACTAAGAAAAGAAACGCTCCTACCAGTAGGCGAAGAGACAGAGGATAACGCCAGCGAGAATCATCAAAATTTACACACTGTTGTTTTATTCAGATATAAGCTATTTAAATTAAATATTGTAAGAAGTCCAACGGTTTTTCAGATTTAGACAATTTTTGTATAAATAGATAGATTTTAGATCTATTCCAGGAGGCTTCGAGCCCAATGTAAGTTGCTTCTTTCCAGATGTAATAGAGAAAACTCTCATTTTTGAGTATTAATACAAGTGCAGACAGAGATTCTAATTTTCGTTCAGTTTGATTTGTGTGTTTCTTCTGTATTTCCATATCTCTGAATTTCCTTATGTAATTCCTTGATAAGTGATTGATTGCAATTTAGTATCACAACTACTGTGATCACACTATATCAGCAATTCACCAGGTAGGCAGTTTTGCCTCTGTATTTACTATAAGTAAAGCAAGACCTGCAAGCTGCGTGAATTACTGCATTTCATATCATGTTCAAGGGTGCGCTCTCTACTTTTCTTCCACTGCAAACAAGGTGAGACTCTTATGCAATTGATGCCTTGCTTTGTTTAACAGTTTTGTAACTCTTCTTCACACCATTTGGTATTATAATTGTGACTCAGACAACGGAATATAGCCTCTGTCCTATCCTATTATTAATTTCATTTAAGGATCATCTCTTATATAACTAAAGGTATAAAAAGCACTCTTTTAAAACATTCTCTTTAAACATTTTTTATGCCTGACATTACTCTTTGAGACTTAAGTTTAATCTCAGGAACAACAGCGGACATGGAGTGTCGAGAGCCCGATGCATAGCACAGCCCGCAGGGCCCCTCTATTTCACCACAGGTCACCATCATCATCGTCTTAGCAGAGCAGCATCCACTACACTAGCTTGGATCCCATAAGGCAATAGGTCTTGCTTCATGAGGTAACAAGTCCGATCTCATGGTAAGCGTCACTTTAATATTTGAAGCATTTGAGCATGTTGAAAAGAGTCATTTCTTGATTATAAAATGTTTTCTTGGAAATTATACCTTTTGCCTTATTTCACCTTGGTGGTTGACATGGTTTCCTAGTAAGTAGGTTACCCTCGGGAAAAGGATTGCTACTCAGTGGTTTCTTGAAGGATCATTGTACCATTCCTCTCTCATACATACCACTTTCCACGTTTCTTCCCCTCTGTTTCCTCATATTTTGGGTTTTCGGGTGAATTGACCCCATAATGGCTTGTACCTCATTTCATGGGAAGAAGGGGTTAAAGGCCCAGAGGTATTGTAGCTGGAAAAAGTTAAAATCCATAGATTATCCTTCTAGATGCTCTCCCTAAGGTCATGAGAGCAATGAAACGCTTCTCTATAAGAATGAAAGACCTTTTAAAAACACATAATTAATAAATGTCCCACTTGATGGGGGAATTGCATTTGCGGTGTCCTTTAATTTCCATTGCATATGGCATTCAATGTGTTCCTAACATTGTGGTGCTCTTTACTTTCCATTACACATAGAACTCAATGTTCGGACCATAATATATTAAAGGAAATGGTTTGGAAAAATGTTGCATTGCAAACGAAGGTGTAGCACACCCTCCACAAAGGCACCCATAAATGAGACAATATGAGCCCTTGATATGTCAAGAACCACATGCCCAAAAGTCTTCCCCAATCCACCTCATACTCATCACATGATCTAGATAGGGTCTTCTTGGGAAACATTCCTTGACTTGGGGATTGGCTTACCCAATAGGGCACCATGACACCCCTCCCATACCTAAATTTGGAAAAACTTATAAGGTCTGTGAGCATTTCTTTAATTCAAAAAGGGGGGATTTGATATATGTTTGGGTGGTTCTTGTATTAAATGTGGCTTCCTTGGCATGATTCTTTTGACTTGTGGACCCTTGGAGGGCGTACTTGTTTGTCTTTGCAAAACCTTTCCCACGGGATGGATGTTGGACCCCACATGTGGAAGACCATGGATGATGAGCGTTGCACCTAGAACTGAAGGACCTTGCCTTTGGAGGCACTTTGGCATCACTAGAGCATGAGGTTGCACCCTTCTCCACCTGGACGTTGACCTTTGGAGGCCTAGGACGTCACTTCTTAGCCCTTGACATCACCTTGGAGGGCTAGGGTTTGATGTATGAGATGGTTCCATAGGTGGCTTGACAGGATGAGACTCGTGGCAAGTCACTTTGCCACAAGAGAGCATGACACATGGCCTTTGGAGGCCCAACGTCTCCCTCTTTCATGCTTGACATTGCACTTGGAGAGCCTACATCACCCTTCTAGGGTTTTATTTCATGTAAATTTTATTTTTTGCAAATGTAAAAGACAAATTGAAGGGGTCGTCCCCCTTATATTTGGTTGTTGACAATTCAAAGTGGACAAATAGGTCAACGTATCTCCATATAAATAAAGCACCTTCACATTTCATTTTATCATCACATCTCCTCACCATTTTCTGAGAGACTAAGTCTGAAATTTTCTCCCTATTTGGCTATCTCTCTCTTCTACACTCATGCGACTTGATTGGAGGATCATTTTGTGGATGCTTTTACTGATTTTTTTGGATGGAATTTCTGCAATTAGGGTTTTATCTCATGCTAACTTGGTGAAGTAAGTGAAATTTCTGCAATTTTATCTTTGTGCTATCAAATGTTCATGGTAATTTCTCTTTTTCATGCTACACATCTTGCTTGGTGAAACCCTAAGAGAGGAGCATAAGTGCTTCCTCCTCTCACAAAGTTATTCTTGTTCAAAATTGGTGAAATCTCCTTGCAAGGGTTAGCATCCTAAAGCCCTAAAATGCTAGCACTTTAGGATCTTAGCCCGAGACTCTTGATTGTGATCTAGTTGAAGTATTTAAGAAGGGAGAAAAGGTTGCTAGAGCCCAAACGTGCTTCACTCTAGCAATCCTTCTCCTTGAGGCTTAAACCCTAAGGCCCTAAGGTGTTAGCACCTTAGAATTTAAGCCCTACCTCTTATCTTTGTTAGCTTCATCTCCAAAACTTATTTCATTGTTGTTGTAAAGACTCGATAGCCCTCAAAGGCACTAATTTTCAAGCTCTCATATGGTGAAATTGATCAACAAACTCTCAATTTCAATTCTCTCAAGATTCCTAATAACTTTACTAACACTAACTTGAACTAATTGACTAACAAACTTGTTGTTGCTGCAAAAGTTTTCTACAAACATCCTAATGTTCATTTTAGCTCGGTTTGGTGTATCAGTTGTGCCTACTGTCCTAGGCCAGTTGTGGGACACCTTAATTAACCCAGATCATCCTTTCTTATCTTAGCCTTAGGTTTAGGCTTGCAGCATTTCTCTTTGAGTGGATTGTGGGGCCTAGGGAGAGGGCACACCTTGAAGGTGGCAGGGTGGTTTGTGGGACCCAGACCAAGGAGGGTGCACCTCTAGGTGGTTGCTAGTGGAGTGTGGGTCCTTGTCCAAGGGGGGCGCACCTCCTAGTGGAGAGTGGGGTCCAGCAGCCCCAACTCTCAACCATTGAGGCCAAGCCTTGGGACACTTGTCAAAGAGGATGGGAGGCTATTAGCGAGATAAAAGGAGGTTGAGGGTGAGAGGACAAAACATGTTCTCATTTGTGAGTTGAGCAAGTGAGATGAAGGAGGGAGTTGGAGCTGAGGAGAGTGATTGTGTTTTGCTAAGGAGTTTGAGCATAACAAAACATCCATCTTCAGGAGCGCTTGAGGGCTATTTGAGCAGAGCAAGGGCAGCAAGGAACTGGCAGAATTTGTTGAGAGTGGGCAGTGGGATACTCCTCATCTTCTCAGGGCCGTACATGTTGTTTAATAGGTTGTACAGGGCCATACTATGCAGCAGTAGCTACAACAGAGATTTTTTGGTTGTTCAAAGGCCCAGAAGGGCGCACTAAGGAAGCCATACAACACCCATAAGTAGCCAAGACAGTTGGGTCATACAATTGCCTATTAGGATGAGTTTTGGAGGGTCTTACAGCTCCCAGAACAAGGCAGAATTGATGTAAGAATTTATGTAGTTGTTGTTATAGTTTTCTGAGATTTCCTATGTGTAAATTGTTAGAATAATAGGTGTACTCGTTTCACCATAAACAATATAGCAATATTGTCACCCAACCATAGGCACAAAAAGCCACCCCCGAGCACCTTAAACTTGACAGAGAGAATAATTCTGGAAGCAAACCCTAGAACCAATAGCCAATCAAGGTAGTGTACCTCTCTCCAGAGCTAGTGTACTAGGCAGAAAGTCCAAACCATAACCAAAGAGAAAGTCCAAGCCAAAACTGAAATTTGTCAATTGCAGCAGCTGCAGCTGCAACTCCTCTCCAAACTTGTGGACCATTGGCCTTATGCAGTTGTGAGAGGTGAGGTGACAAATGAGCTCTAGCGCCCTCTTATTTACAGTCCTCCAAGTGACCTAACTGGGCCGACTTCTACTTCTGGTGGCTAATAACTCAATAATAAATATTCTCTTGAGCTGACTTGCCTTCTAGGGTTACTATCCAACATTTTAGGGTTTCTCTTGCTTCCCGGAATATTCTAGTCTTGTCAAGGTTACACGTGGAGGTTAATACCTCCCACAACTACCATAATATCAACACTCCCTACTGGCTAGGGAGATATTAAAGGAAATGGTCTTGAGCACAAACAAACCATTCAATAGGTAGCATCATCATAGCCACACAAGCTATCTCATGGTCAGATCATGAGCACCATCATCGCTATCAGTATCCTCTGAGAGCATCAACTGCATCATCTCTTGAAGCGATACTCCATCTAAGTAATTAGGCATTATGTTGAATAAGTCACTCACTTCACAAAGTGATACAGGAACCATTCTTCTAGTCTGGACATATGTCCTAGAAGAATAATTGTTCCAACAGATGTTGGAAGCCACGCCATGGGCTACAAGGACTATTCTTCTAATCCGGATGTACGTCCTAGAAAAATGATTGTCCTGGACCATTTTCCACAGGGAGAATGTTTGTCCATCAACATACTGACTATCCATCTGGCTGGTAATCATCTCCAACACAAGTGATAGTCTCCATGAAAATTAGAAAAATGTCATTCAATAGAACACAATTGTGTCTATCCATAGTAGTACACAACTACTATCCAATGGTACACAACCACACCTAGTAGCACACAGCTACTAACCAATGACGCATAGTCACAACCAGTGGAACACATCCACCACAGTAGCATATAGCTACTATCCAGAGACATACAGTCTCCACAGCAATCATATCATCTGATATCAACCTGCATAACAATATCATGATACAAAATGAGTCATCTGGGCCACTCTTCCACTCACATCTATGAGATATGTAAGAGCATCTTCCCTCAGAAAGTAAAACATCATCCATGGGCTATCTGGACTATTCTTCCCAAGCATAGAAGAATAATTGTCCCTGATTTCTGAGCCTAGACCATTCACCTAACTGGGCCATTCCTCCAGCACTAATCATAGTGCAACCTGGAGAGAA
>ML788692.1:193510-214461 GCA_009831015.1 Picea engelmannii | reverse complement strand
TTGTCCGACTGAGATGAAACTTGGTCCATGGATGTAGGGGGTGCTATTCCATTTCTTTTGAGCACAAATACCCCTATCAAAAGTCCAAGGACCTAGTTTTTACAATTATTGCTCAAAAATAATTAATTAATTAAATAATTAAATTTCCAAACTTAGGGAAATTTAATTAAAAATTAATTAATGAAAAAAAATTGACTTAGACTGGACAGAATTCCGTGAAACTTTATAAAATGTCTTGCATGGTAATTTACAATGATTCCCTATAATAGTTACCAAAACATAAGCCCACTAGAACGTCGTTCACCACTTTGGAGGAATTATTGCAAGTGTGAGAGAAACACTCAAGGGAAATCAATAAGGCTGAAAAGCCCAATTGATAACCTGAGGATAAAAAACCCTCGGTGAAAGGAACTCTCCCAGTGAACCGATCCCAAGGTAACTAACCTAGACATAACTCATGCAGACCTATTACATTATTAACCCACGCAGGGGTGCGGAAATTCCAATTACAAAATAAAGTGTTGGGGCCAAACACTGCCCTGTAAGACCAAAAGTCTTTGACAACATGGCATCTGATGATGCATCTCTTCATGGCACATGAGTTGACCACCTTTGTTGGAGAGGCGGTCAACACTATCTTCATACATGGGTCTCTTTCTGGTATACGCTTCTTTCTCAATTTGCTTTATTGGGAAGAACAGTCTTTTACATGGATACTGCAAGAGGTATATCTGATTTACTGGAACAAGTTGTCGTCATAGTCTTCTACCTCCTCTGGAAGAACCTCTAGTTCTGAATCTCGCAATGCTTCCATTCATAAGTCTTTTTCACATTTTCTTACATATACTTTTCTTCGTCACAACTTCCATTTCTTCTACTTGATTGCTTCTAGTGGGTTTAAACCAAGTTGTTCAATTGGTTGTTTGACTTTTCTTTCTTTCTTGGAATCTTCATGTTCTTCCTCATCTTCAATGTTGGAGTCCATGGAATATTCTATAGATTCTATGCCCTTCCTTTTTGAAGGTTCCAACTTCTTCTTTTCGTCATAGGAGCATAAATGTAGATGGACAACCAAGGATATTCAAAGCTTCTTGAAGAAGAATTATTTTGATCACGTGTTGTTTATCATGGCTACTACTTTCAATGGGAACATGGATAGATACTTCATAATCTTCACCAATTCTTTAATGGATCATATCATTTAAGATTAGCTTCCTCCTAATCCTGGCTGCTTGCATGAATGCATGCTCTTCTTTTGGAATTATGTAATAAGCTCCCTCCATCTAAGAGAGTCCATGCTTCCGTCTGCATCCTTATTGCCCTCTGCAAAGTGTTACAAGTCTTATTCTAATTTCCTCTTGATTACTAACTTCTTTCTGATTTGACTCCTTATGAGTCTCTTCAAGTTTGATTCTGATTTCGACTCATCTGGCAATTGTTACTTATATAATAGATTCCTCAAAAATTTGCCAACATACTTCATCTTCTTTTAGTCATCGTAATAGCAATCCTTATCTTGTTATTATTTCATAGGTATTGTTTCACTGACCATCTTTTCTTCTAAGAAATAAATATGCATGGTATGTACAAGAACTATGTAAACATGTTATGTACAAGAATATTGTTACCTTGACTAGAAGAAGAAGTCTGTTTCATCCTGCTTAACTTTCTTTGAGGGTTCATTTTCTTCGGCAACTGTTGTTTCGTGTGTTTCCTTCCTTTTCTTTAACTCGGGACAATGGTTCTTGTAGTGACTATATCTTCGATAGTTGAAGCATTGTATTTTTGACATATCCTTTTCTTGATTTTGTTTCTTCCTTAAGCCAAACTGCTTCTTATTCCTGAAATTCTTGAATTTTGTTGTGAAGGCTTGATCATCATATTTCTTTTGGGATTTCTCTTTTGCGTTAATCCTTGATTTTTCTTGTGCACAGCAAGTCCAAAGCTCTTCAAATGTGGGATACTCCTTTCTTGTGTTCATGCTTGCGACAAATGCATCCCATGTCTTGGGAAGGCCATTGAGTACTATATTTACCAGTTCCTTTTCTGAAATGGTTTCTTCAATAGCTTGTAGTTGATCTCTTAACTGAGAGATTCTCACAAAGTATGATGTTATGTTGTCATCATCATTCATTTTCATGTCACAGAGCTCATTTTTCAGACTCGTTACTTGTCCAATGTTTCTGACTGAGAAGAGGTTAGTTAGGGCATCGTACATCTTCTTAGATGAGTCAAGATGAGAGATGTAGGGTATCAAGTGGTCTTTTACAGAGTCCACTATGATACTCATAGCGTTGATGTCATTTTCCTTGAACTTTTCCATAACTGCAACATTCTGAGGTTCCTTTTCTTTTCCCGCTTCAAACTGTGGTTTCATGATCTTTCTTTTCACAATATCCAACACTTTATTCTTGGCAAGGATGAGGTCAATCCTTGTCTTCCATGCTCTGAAGTTAGAAGCCCCTTCTAACTTGTTTTCTAACTTCATAGAGTAAGTCATGATTGTTTTTTACTTGGTCAACCTTTGACTTTGACCAAAAACTCAAACTTGACGTCTTGGCTTGTTGAGAGTACCAGAAGATTCGCTAGGTTAGGGCGCACTAGGCTATCCAAAAATTAGGCCAATCTCTTCACTTAAGGTGCCTTAAAAAGAGGGTTAGGGTTTCGTTGCTGCAACAAAACTTTGACTACAACTGCAACTGTAACTAAGCAAATCCTCCCAATCTATCTTCCAACGGTTAGACTGTCTAAAGATAGTGTGGACCCATAACTTGTTAGAATAATAGGTGTGCTCGTTTCACCATAGACAATATAGCAAATATTGTCGCCCAACCATAGGCACAAAAGGCCACCCCCGAGCACCTTAACCTTGACAGAGAGAATAATTATGGAAGCAAACCCTAGAACCAATAGCCAATCAAGGTAGCATACCTCTCTCCAAAGCTAGCGTATTAGGTAGAAAGTCCAAACCATAACCAAAGAGAAAGTCCAAGCCAAAACCAAAATTTTCAAATTGCAGCAGTTGTAGCTGCAGCTCCTCTCCAAACTTGCGCACCACTGGCCTTATGCAGTTGTGAGAGGTGAGGTGACAAATGAGCTCTAGCGCCCTCTTATTTATAGTCCTCCAAGTGACCTAACTGGGTCGACTTCTACTTCTGGAGGCTAATAACTCAATAATAAATATTCTCTTGAGCCGACTTGCCTTCTAGGGTTATTATCCAACGTTTTAGGTTTCTCTTGCTTCCCAGAATATTCTAGTCTTTTCAGGGTTACACGTGGAGGTTAATACCTCCCGCAGCTACCATAATATCAACATAAATGTTGTTGTAAAACTTGCTCAATAAAGCCCCTCCTTTGTTGGTTTTTCCCCACATTGAAGTTCTAGGGTACTTCTGGTGTCTGTGATTTTTATGCTTGGTTTACTGTATGTTTCCACTGCAAATTTTCTATTTTATATTTCATTTGTAGGTTTCTGCATAATTTCCATAATTATATCAGCTAGTATAATTTTTGTGTTTCAGTAAATTATTGGCAACAATCTCAGTGACTTATATATAGGGGTAAACTCAACATGGTATCAGAGCTCAGCCTTTGAGTACAAGACAGCCAAGTGACTTGTTGTGCATACCAACAAGGGTAAATCAACAAGTGGACGGAAGACCAGAAGTGTGTGGGTGAAAACAGGACAGCAAACTCAAATGGATGCGTTTGAAGAGAAATTCGAGGACGAATTTTCTCTCCCTGCCACTCTTTCTAGCAACTGTAGATTGGCTGAGTTTGAGGATAGTGGGGCATGGTTCGTGGACAGTGGGTCATATCACCATATGATAGGAATGAGGTCAGTGTTCCTTAGTGTTTCAGAGACGGCCTCAGACTGCCATGTGAAGAATGGGGCACACACCAGACATGCAGTAAAGGGGGTTGGATGCGTCAGATTCCAACTAGAGTCAGGAGTGTCTCTGGAGGTGGATGAGGTGATGTATGTGCCAAAGTTGAATGTTAAATTTCTCTCTATATCAGCTCTGTAGGATATGGGGTGTGATGTAATGTTCATTGATGGACATGTGCTCATACAGGCAGAGGGAGCGGTCTTGGATGCAACACTGAGGCTTGGCATCAGGCAAAGTATGATGTACAGGGTACTGGGACAACCTGTAGGTGGGTCCAAGGGGATCTTGGACCAGAGATCAATGTCAAAGAAAGTCAGCTGGTATGACTTGACATTGATGGCTAAGCGGAACAACACATCAGATCAGAGTGCAACAGAAGTAGAAGGTGGATCTTCCGGTTCAGAGGGAGCAGCTACAACAGCACGGGAGATTTGATTGGATCAGAGATTGATCTTGGTGGAGACACCTCCCTCGCTAAGAGGGACTATTAGTTTTAGCTCGGTTTGGTGTCTCAGTTGTGCCTATTATCTTAGGCCAGCTGTGGGACACCTTAATTAACCCAAATCAGCCTTTCTAATATCAGCCTTAGGTTTAGGCTTGCAGCATTTCTCTTTGAGTGGAATGTCGGGCCCAGGGAGAAAGGGCGCACCTTGAAGGTGGTTGGGTGGTTTGTGGGACCCAGACCAAGGAGGGCGCACCTCTAGGTAGTTTCTAGTGGAGTGTGGGTACCTGTTCAAGGGGGGTACACCTCCTAGTGGAGAGTGGGGTCTAGCAGCCCCATCTCTCAACCAATGAGGCCAAGCCTTGGGACACTTGTCAAAGAGGATGGGAGGTTGCTAGGGAGATAAAATGAGGCTCAGGGTGAGAGGACAGAACAAATTCTCATTTGTGAGCGAAGCAAGTGAGCTAAAGGAGGGAGTTGGAGCTGAGGACAGTGGTTGTGTTTTGCTAAGGAGTTTGAGCATAACAGAACAACCATCTTCAGGAGCGCTTGAAGGCTATTTGAGCAAAGCAAGGGCAGCAAGGAGCTGGCAAAATTTGTTGAGAGTGCGCAGTGGGATATTGCTCATCTTCTCAGGGTCGTACATGTTGTTTAATAGGTTGTACAGGGCCATATTATACAGCAGCAGCTACAACAGAGATTTTTGGGTTGTTGAGAGGCCCAGAAGGGCGCACTAAGACAGCCATACAACACCCATAAGTAGCCAAGAGATTTGGGCCGTACAATGGCCTGTTAAGTTGAGTTTTGGAGGGTCGTACAGCTCCCAGAACAGGGCAGAATTGGTGCTATAAGAATTTATGTAGTTGTTGTTATAGTTTTATGAGATTTCCTATGTGTAAATGTTGTTGTAAAACTTGCTCAAAAAACTCAATAAAGTCCCTCCTTTGTTGGTTTTTCCCCACACTGAGGTTCCAAAGCACTTATGGTGTCTATGTGATTTTTATGTTTGGTTTACTATATGTTTCCGCTGCAAATTTTTTGTTTTATATTTCAGCTGTAGGTTTCTGCATAATTTCCAGAATTATTTCAAATAGTATAATTTATGTGTTTCAGTGAATTATTGGCAGCAAACTCAGTGACTTATATATAGGGGTAAATTCAACATGGTATCAGAGCTCAGCCTCTGAGTACAGGACAGCCAAGTGACTTGTTGTGCAGACCAACAAGGATAAATCAGCAAGTGAACGGAAGACCAGAAGTGTGTGGGTGAAAACAAGACAGTAGACTCAATGGCCAATGTAGGCTTGAGGTATGAGCACAGGTTGGATGGAGCCTCAAATTTCTATCCTTGGAGGGAGCGAATTAGATTGGTGCTGGAGGAGAATGGGTTGTTGGAACTTGTAGAAGGAAAAGTAGCAATCCCAGCTGATCCAGTACAGCTAATTGCCCATGCCAAGAAAGATGTCAAGGCTAGAAGGATATTTGTGAATGGTGTCAAAGACCACATCATTCTACATTTGTCTGGCAAGAAGACAACAACGGAAATGTGGGAGGCCCTGATAAAGCTATACTGGTCTGACAACCAGAGCAGAAAAATGTTGCTCAGAGAGAAGCTGAGAAGCACGAAGATGGCTAAGGGAGAGTCAGTAGTCGCTTACCTCACAAAGTTCACTCAGATTCGAGATGAACTTGCAGCAGTGGGAGAGATCGTAGTTGAGATCGAGCTAGTGAGGACAGCCTTGAATGGTTTCACCAAGCAGTGGGACGTGTTTATCCGAGAAGTGGTTGCACAGGAGAAACTCCCTGACTGGGAAAGGTTGTGGGACGACTTCACCCAGAAGGAGCTGCAAGTGGACGCATCTAAGGCTAGTCGGCCAAAGAGTGAGGACGAGAATGTGGCTCTTCATACAAAGAAGAGCAGTGGAGCGGGAGGCTTCAGGGACATGGGCAAAGTGAGATGCTTTGCATGTCACAAAACTGGCCACTATGCCAGCAAGTGTCCTAACAAGAAGAAGAGGGAGTCAGAAGTAGCAGCTACAACATCTACTGACATGGATGAGTTTGCATAGAAATTCAAGGATGAATTTTCTCTGTTTGCCACTCTTTCTAGCATCTGTAGATTGGCTGAGTTTGAGGACAGTGGGGCATGGTTCGTGGACAGTGGGTCATCTCGCCATATGACGGGAATGAAGTCAATGTTCCTTAGTGTTTCGGAGACGGGCTCACACTACCATGTGAAGAATGGGGCGTGCACCAGACATGCAGTAAAAGGGGTTGGATGCGTCAGATTCCAGCTAGAGTTCGGAGTGTCTCTAAGGTGGATGAGGTGATGTATGTGCCAGAGTTGAATGTTAACTTTCTCTCTATATCAGCTCTGAAGGATATGGGGTATGATGTAATGTTCGTTGATGGACATGTGCTCATACGGGCAGAGGGAGCGGCCTTCGATGCAACAGTGAGGCTTGGCATCAAGAAAGGTATGATGTCAAGGGTGTTGGGACAACCTATAGGTGGGTCTAGGGGGATCTTGGGCCAGACATCAGTGTCAAAGAAAGTCAACTGGTATGAATTGACATTGATGGCTGAGTCGAACGGCACATCAGATCAGAGTGCAGCTGAAGTAGCAGGTGGATCGTCCAGTTTAGAAGGAGCATCTACAGCAGCAGCAGCGGATTTGATTGGATCAGAGATTGATCCTGGTGGAGACACCTCCCTCGCTAAAGAGGGAGTGTTAGTTTTAGCTTGTTGGTGTCTCAGTTGTGCCTACTATCCTAGGCCAGCTGTGGGACACCTTAATTAACCCAGATCAGCATTTCTTATCTCAGCCTTAATGTTTAGGCTTGCAGCATTTCTCTTTGAGTGGAATGTGGGGCCCAAGGAGAGGGCACACCTTGAAGGTCGCTGGGTGGTTTGTGGGACCCAGACCAAGGAAGGCGCACCTCTAGGTGGTTTCTAGTGGAGGGTGGGTCCTTGTCCAAGGGGGGAGCACCTCCTAGTGGAGAGTGGGGTCCAGAAACCCCAACTCTCTGCCATTGAGGCCAAGCCTTGGGACACTTGTCAAAGAGGATGGGAGGCTGCTAGGGAGATAAAAGGAGGCTAAGGGTGAGAGGACAGAACACATTCTCATTTGTGAGCTGAGCAAGTGAGCTGAAGGAGGGAGCTGGAGCTGAGGAGAGTGGTTTTGTTTTGCTGAGGAGTTTGCGCAGACAGAACAGCCATCTTCAGGAGCGCTTGAGGGCTATTTGAGCAGAGCAAGGGCAGCAAGGAGCTGGCAGAATTTGCTGAGTGGGAAGTGGGATACTCCTCATCTTCTCAGGGCCGTACATGCTATTTAATAGGTTGTACATGGCCATACTATACAGCAGCAGCTACAGCAGAGATTTTTGGGTTGTTCAGAGGCCCAGAAGGGCGCACTAAGGCAGCCATACGGCACCCATAAGTAGCCAAGACAGTTGGGTCGTACAGTGGCCTTTTAGGATTTGTTTTGGAGGGCCGTACAGCTCCCAGAACAGGGCAGAATTGGTGCTGTAAGAATTTCTGTAGTTGCTGTTACAGTTTTCTAAGCTTTCCTGTGTGTAAATGCTGCTTAAAACTTGCTCAGGAAGCTCAATAAAGCCCCTCCTTTGCTGGTTTTTCCCTACACTGGGGTTCCAGGGTACTTATGGTGTCGATGTGATTTTTATGCTTGGTTTACTGTATATTTCCGCTGCGAATTTTCTGCTTTATATTTCAGCTGTAGGTTTCTGCATAATTTTCAGAATTATATCAGCTAGTATAATTTTTGTGTTTCAGTAAATTATTGGCAGCAATCGCAGTGACTGAGATATAGGGGTAAATTCAACACCTAAAAAACACTAATTTGCTGCATACATTGTTCTAACAGTGGCCTAACATACCCAGAAATTGCATCTAACAATTGGATAATGTTCTATTGAGTAAATGCTAAATTTTCATGGTCAATTGTTGCAATTCTGAAGTGTAATTTTGCTGCTGTTATAATTTATCTATTGCTGTTGTACTGTTGTTAACTGCTGCAATTCTATAACAGCCATAGCATCTTTCACTGTCTACTGTCTTAAAGAGGTTCTATTTGCATGCTTGTACTTGGAATTCATCATATATATGCTATGAATGTTCTTGTTCTGGGCAGGTACTCAAATCATCTTATTACCTCTTATTTCTCCTTTTACCTAGACCTTGACTTAGGTGATCAAGAGAGGGGGCGGTAGGCTTGGCTAACAAACTTGCTACTTGGATCGCTTGAGGTCACTAGGGAAGCCTCCCCTGTGGTGGACCTTCTCCATCACTAAAACGAGGGAATTTCTTACTAAGGTGACAGTGGTAGGATTTCCTGTAGTTACGCAGATTTGGGGACTTGCGTTGGGGCTTTGGCACAAGTACAAATCCTGCGATAACAGAAACCAATATTGTGGTGCTAGGCAGATTTGTGAACATCAAAGGACCAGTAAATTTTCTAGAGGAAAGACTAGAGGCTGATATGGAACTCTTAGCTTCTTTGTGCCTGCTTGAAAATAATCTTCTTTGCAGATTTTTTTTGTATCACTAGGTTCAATTCCTTGGGCAGTGCTAGGAAGATTTTCCCAACATTGGAGCACTGGGATAGTTTCCAGAGGAAGGTGACCTCTGATTGCTGCTTTATAGCTCCTTTAGAGTTGACAAACCTTTATGTTTCCTCTTCTTTGTGGTGCTAGGAAGATTTGTGAACATCGGAGGACCAGAAAATTTTCCAGAGGAAGGACTAGAGGCTGATATGGAACTCTTAGCTTCTTTGCGTCTGCTTGAAAATAATCTTCTTTGCAGAATTTTTTTGTATTGCTGGGTTCAATTTTTTTTGTTGACAAAGTGGTTAAATTGTCTTCGACAGCTAGGTTCAATTCCTGTGGACCTCTCATAAAATAGCCAGCCTATGACTTATCATAACATAATTGTAGACAATGGTAAACAACCTGTGGACATCTCATAAATAGTCTGCCTATGACTTACCATTGCATAATTGTAAACAATGGTGGAAGACAATGGTCAAATTTCACATGTATCCTAAAATCTTGTCAACCACAACAAAAAAACACCGATGGATGGTTTCTTCCCAACTTTATTCTCTGCTCCTGAAATTAAATGAAAGTTCGTGACATATAATTAGCACTTACAACATGGTAGATGACATATAATTAGCACTTCCAATATTGTTGGGATCTCTTATATAATACGAGGAAACAGATGGTAGAAGCAAAGCACAAAGCATTTATTATCATACCAAGTGAATGGAAAATTTACTCAAGACAAATTAATGCTACAAATTACCACTAGATAGTATGCACGAGGATTAGAAAATAGGTTTTACCATAGAGTTTCTCAGTGAAGAATGCCAATATGGAATACTAAGAAACAGAATCCAATGATGTGGTCTTTGCTTGGGTTTGTTGAAATATCAAAAATGCTTTCCAAGAATAGAAACTAAAATATTTAATCTATGAGACTGAGGGATGATAACACCCAAAAAGTATTGACATGATAAAACGAAATAGCTCAAAATACAGCCATATGTTTAAATCTAAGAGTTGGTGAAGGGCAATACATGAGGATTAAATTAGCAACTTTTGGATGACTTCCATTCAAAGTTTAAATAAACATTTTACATAAGATAGTACAAGTATAAGAAATACAAGTTACAGATTTGGAGAATCAGACTGATGGATCAGATTCCCATATACAAATACAAACTCTACCAATCATACTCAATTTTCTTCTGCAATGTTGGAATCCTTGCCCCCCTACAAGTTGAAAGAAAAGATTTTGAGGACATTCAAATTACTAAAAGACTGTGCTGGCCTCTGATTTCTGCTTGCCAGATCCTTTAGAATAGACAAACCATTCCGTTTCCTCTTCTTTGTAGTGCTAGGAAGATTTCCCCGACATTGGAGTACTGGGAGAGTTTCCAGAGGAAGGTGACCTCTGATTGCCATTTGCTAGCTCCTTTAGAGTTGACAAACCTTTATGTTTCCTCTTCATTGTGGTGCTAGGAAGATTTGTGAACATCAGAGGACTAGAGGCTGATATGGAACACTTAGCTTCTTTGTGTCTGCTCAAAAATAGTCTTCTTTGTGTCTGCTTGAAAATAATATTCTTTTCAGAATTTTTTTGTATCGCAAAAGTTGGCATTTCAAGAGTTTTTCCTTGAGGTACTCCTTATGAGTGCCATATTTCATATTCTTGTGTGAACAAAAGTTTCATGAATAGACAACAAAATTTATGAATTTGGAAAAAGCACAAGGTTTATGCCATGCCTTTTGAGGCTGATTTAAAACACGGACAGAACAATTAATCCCAGGCTGAAGAACTGCTTCACACCTGCAAAGAAAAGTTAAAACAAAGTTGAATCAGCAATCTTTTACTTCTAGTGGAAAAGCTAGTATCAAAAGATTGGTGTAGCCAAATAAATCACCAATGTATAAGGTGCTGAAGTGTCTACAAAAATGATAAGCAGTTCACCTTCGAATTGTGCCCAGGCCCACAGCCCATGCTAACCTCACATCCAGTCTATGGGAATGACCACATTAGATAAGCTCAGATTTTAGCTATCTTTCACCAAGGTTCAGGGATGAGGTGACAAGGGGCCAAGTTTTGGTGATGACTAGAAAGACACCCCAAATTTCACAGTGATCAAGAATCAGTAGCCTGGAACATGTTTATAACCCAAATGTTGTGGTAAATATAATGGGTATGAAAAAAGAGAAAAAGAAAAGGGAACTTTGTATCCCACTCCCAGGATAGGATGAAGGAATCGGATGCCCCCCTTTCTTACTGGAACATGTTTATAACCCAAATGTTGTGGTAAATATAATGGGTATGAAAAAAGAGATAAAGAAAAGGGAACTTTGTACCCCACTCCCAGGATAGGAGGAAGGAATTTCATGCCCCTCTTTCTTACTTGAGAGAGGGGTATGTCACAAGTGGTATCAAAGTGAGTTTTGACACTAGAGGCCTCTCGGAAGCATAAGTATAAACAACGAGGTCTTAATTCATCTAGTAAAGCATTGTGTCAAGATTATACATGTTTTCTTACTCCCTCTTGAGCATTAGAATGTGAAATGTGTCATGTGATATGATAGGCTTTCAAGTTGACATTTGCAATCATTTTCTCATGATACATGAACATGGTCATGTATATGTTTGATCGGATGACGACCTCGGTATGAGAGGTACTTGGTAGATATTATATTCCTTTGCTGAAGTTACTGTGTAGAATTCCAAGTTAGATAGATTCGAGATTTCTTTTTTATGCCCCAGTTGATTGTCATGTTGGATGGATTGAGGACAAAGCAAGAATGGTCATGTGTATTTCAGTTAACCATGAATAGAGGACTGTTTAGGTATCTACCTGAGGCTAAGAAGTTGTAATATACCCATAATTAAAAATACAAAGTTGCAATAGTTACTTGGCATGCTGATGACTGTATAAAAGCAATTTGAAATATACTGCTAATTTTGGATGCCATTAAACATACAAAATTCCTGATCAATTTGACTGCAAAGCAGGTAACTTTAAATGCAATATTATCAAGTCAATATTCACGTACTAATGTAGTAAAATGACAAGAGTGAAAATGCCAGAATGCAGGTAATAAACTTCAAAACAGAGATAACAGTGAGTTAAACTTAATTTTACCAATGCAACAATTTGAGCATTGGAGAATAGATTTCACCACTCTTTTTACCAGCTAAAGGAACACAATAAGAGTACATTATTGTGGCCACTGAATTGTTTACTAAAGAGAAGAAACAAGAGCTACCAGAATAGACATAGCAGAGGTAACTGCAAAATTCCTATTTGAGTCAATGTTTTGCAGGTTTGGATGCCCAATTCAAATCAGATCAGATAAAGGTACTCACTTTACTGCAAAAGTTATAAAACAGTTGATGGAGACTTCCCAACTGACTCATAATAAGAATAGCCCTTTATTATCCAAGAGCAAATGGGCAAGCTGAAATCACTAATAAATTATTAGTATAAGTACTAACCAAGGTCTGTGACTTGAAAAGCTTTCATTGGGCTAACAAATTACTTACAGGAATATGGACATTTAGGACAGCACAGAGAAAATGCTCAGGTCATACACCATTTAGACTAGTATTTCGCAAAGATAATGACGATGGAATATTGGGTTCCTTCTCTAAAAATAGAAGATTGACGATGCAACAGTTGGGGAGAGGATCCACACAGATATGGCATTCTTGGCCACCACAGCTTCAGAGGTTCAACGACAGGGTGCCAGGAATAAACTGGAGAAAATTTATACAGACATCAAAGTTTTTAATTCATTCACAATAGCTGGAATCTCTACCCTATGAGCAGATCATGACACTTAAAACTTCAAAGGAAATTTTGATGCCTTTTTAGGTGGAGTAAACATAAGCCTAGATTTGCTCTGCCTACTGTCTCTCTACCATTCTTTTTGTCGACTTGTCCTCCATTCAATAGTGACTGTTGGAGCTCTCATTTTAACTCCTTGATAATGTTGTGAGCATGTTACATAGATGTAAATTCATACATTACCTATTCAGGGCTGTAGGTCAGATGATAGATCATAAGATAAGTGTTTCTGTTCTTATAGATGCCAAGGACAAAGTTCTTCAGAATATTGCTGGGAGGTATTTGCAACTGTCACAAGCTTTCAACTAGTGACAGAGTCTATACACAATAACAAAATATGCAACTTCAACAAAAGATTATTGGTTAAATTCAGACTATGAAATTAACTCAGAACGAGTTCAATGGACTCCTGAAAGAACTATTGTAAGAATTGTGCCAAAGGAGCATCAAATATCCCGAACCAATATAAATATTTGGAAGGAGATAATTTAAATTGGTATTGTTTTATACACCAATATTTAAAATAATAGTCACTGTAGTATGCACCACATACCTCAAAAGCGAAATCAGATAGGAAATAAATAACATAACAGCTACAGATGATAAAACCATCTAGCACCGAGTCAAGAGAGCATCAGATAATCCTATTAGGAGATAATACTGTTTGACAAAGAATATCAAAAGCTCAAAAACCAACATTAGAGGCGAATCTCAGATTTAAGTATTCAGGACCAGAGAAGAGAATTTGGGGTCTTATTTTTCCGTTGCAAGCAGCTAGAAAGTGTTGATATTATGGTAGCTGCGGGAGGTATTAACCTCCATGTGTAACCTTTGACTAGAATAGAATATTCCAGAAGCCAAAGAAATCCTAAACGGATATGTAAAAACCCTAGAAGACAAGTCGGCTCAGTAAAATAATTAATATTAAAGTATTATCTTCTAGAAGGACAAGTCGGCCCAGACAAGTGACAAGAACCACTATAAATAGGAGGCGCTTGAACTCATTGGTACACACTCACTTCACTCACTCTCTCAGTGAAGTATAGCACAATTTTGGAGCTGCAGCTGCAAGAAAGGAAGGTGCATCTTCTGGGGTGATTCTCGGTCTTGTAAGAATAATAGGTATGCTCGTTTCATCGTAGACAATATCGCAATATTGTCACCCAACCATAGGCACAAAGGCCACCCCCGAGCACCTTAACCTTGACAGATAGAATAATTCCGAAAGCAAACACTAGAACCAATAGCCAACCAAGGTAGCGTACCTCTCTCCAAAGCTAGCGTACCAAGCATAGAGTCCAAACCATAACCAAGCAAAAAGTCCAACCATAACCAAAGACCAAGTCACCACTGCAGCAGCTACAGCTCTCCTCCAGTCATGCGCACCACTTGTCCTTAAGCAGTTGTGAGAGTGAGTGTGACAAATGAGCTCTAGCGCACTCTTATTTATAGTCCTCCAAGTGACCTAACTGGGTCGACTTCTACTTCTGGAGGATAATAATTTAATATAAATTATTATCTTGGACCGACTTGTCTTCTAAGGTTATTTCCTAACGTTCTAGGATTTCTCTTGCTTCCCGGAATAATCTAGACTCATCAAAGGTTACACGTAGAGGTTAATACCTCCTGTAGCTACCGTAATATCAACAATCCCTCCTAGCTACAGAGGTATTAAAGGAAATTGTCTTGAGCACAAACAAACCATTCAACTGGTCGCATCATCATAGCCACACAGGCTATCTCATGATCAAATCATGAGCACCATCATCACTATCCAACTAGATAATCTCCATGGCAATCAGAACAATGCTATCCAATAGAACACAATTGTGTCTATACATACTAGTATAGAACTACTGTCCAGTGGTACATGTTATCCCCTAACCTAGGGATAACTAAGGAGATCACGTCTCGAGGCCCACAAGTCCTAGACATGGAGTACAGAGAGCCAGACAACTTGAGCATGGCCCCGGCGGGCCCCTCTTTTCTTCAGTGCAGTCCACGTATCACCAGCAGTAGTATCCATCACACCAGTCTAGTCCTAAAGTAGCGGTGAGTCTTGCTCCATGAGGTAACGAGTCCGGGTATCATAGTATGTATCACTCTGATTTTTGAAGCACTTGAACATGTTGTATTGAATCCTTCTTCATTTCATGACGTTTGCATGGAAATTATGCTCTTTTCATCATTCATACCTAGAAGGGTGACATGGTGCCCTAGTAAGTTGATCTCCATTTAGGACGGGTTGCTACTGGGTGAACCTGTGAAAAGTCATCGTCCATTCCCTCCATACTTACCACTCTCCATCTTTATTCTTTCTATCTCCCCTATCCTTAATTGGGCATTGGGATTGGCTACACTAGGAAGGGTTGTACCTTACGTCATGGGAAGAAGGGGTTAAAGACCCGGAGGGTAAAAGTAGTTGGCAAGAGTTAAAAGTCGATTGAAACCTTCTAGATGCTTCGCCCAGGGATCCCCGAGAAAATAGTGAAAAGCTTCTCAGTAAGAAAAGGGGACCCACAAGATAACATAAACACTCAAGTTACTAGTTGATGGATAGGAGGTCTCATCACGAGTCGACCTATTATGACCATGGGCATGTAGCAGTATGACACTACCACCTATCTAGTCACCAAACCAGGGTAGTCGCTCTTGGTGGCATAGAGAAGAGAAAGGGGGTCTCATCACGAGCCAACCTTCTCATTTCAGTGACATGTTTGTGGATAATGCTGTCACCTTTGGTCATCAAGCCAGAACAATGGCCATCAACTATTTCCTTGAAGCACAAGAGAAAAAGATCAAAAGAAGTAAAGTTAAAAGTAAAAGGCAATGAATGGGCTAGGAAAAAATTGCATCCATGACAAGGTGCAACTCACCCTCCACAAAGGCACCCACAGGTAAGACTCTACATTTCCCTGTTATCACATGCACCCCATGCCCAAATATATACCCCATGCCACCTCATACACTTATATGACTTGGACTAGATCTCACCTAGGAAACACCCCAAACTTAAGAGAGGTTAGCCCAATAGGACACCCTACGACCTTCTCCAAACCGAACTTGTCAAATTGCATAACGTCTTTGAGCATTTGTTTGGGTTAAGGGGGGTTTGATGCACATGTTTGGGTAATTTAATTATTGGATGTGATTTACATGCTATGATCCCTATGACTTATGAACCCCTGGAGGACGTACTTGTTGCTCCAGGACCTTGCCCGGTGGACAGGTACACATGAGGGAATGAATAGCTCGGACCTTCATGGAGGCTTAAAGCCCACAAATGGATGCTGAAACCCCAACCAAGTGTAAGAAGAGATTGAAAACTTGCACCGGGAGAAAGAAGGACATTGCCTTTGGAGGCACCTTGGCAGACCTAGACCCAGGGGATCTTGCTTTGCCCACGTGGACGTTACCCCTTAAGGGCCCTGGACGTCACCATGATAGCCCTAGACGTCATCCAGAGCTAGGGTTTCATTTTTTGAGGTATTTGTGAGCTTGGTGGCAAGTGTGGGCATCATTTTAAGCCTTTGGAGGCCAAGCATTCCATTTTCCCTGCTCAACATTCCACATATGGGGCTCAACGTCACCTCAGAAGGGCATGACGTCACCCTTGGAGGAGATTTTAGATGCAAATTGAATTTATTTTGGTAAAAGTGTAATTTTTGAGTAAATTGGCCAGGTCGGCCTTGATTTTGACCTAAAATTAATTAAAGGTTAAATTTTTGTATAAATAAACAGAAAGTGACATTCATTTTCAACGTAACTTGTCCTTGGAGACAAGAGGTCTGAAATTTGCACCCTATTAGGGTTATTGGCTGAAATTGTGAGGCGCCACTCTTGTTTAAGGCTTGTATTTGCAACTTGGATCAATTTGTTGAGCTTTATGGTGATCTTGCATGGTATACTCGTGATTATTCTTGGTGCAAGTAAGTAGAATCTGCATTTTGTCATCTATTGAATGGTTTAAGGTATGGTTTTATTTGCTCATACAAGATTATGAAATTGCATGGTGTATTTAATGCTTGAAGTAAGAAACTTAAGTTGCTACTTTCTTACTTTTTATTTGCCAAGCTTTCACTAAACTGATCTAGTAAACTAGTGAAGCCCTAGTGCCCTAAATTGCTAGCACTCTAGAGGTTTGCATTTGGTTATTGTTGCATAAGTTCTACTCCATAGAAAGGCTAAGGAGAGCAAGACACTAGGGCCTAGAAGTGCCTACACCCTAGCACTTTGTCTCTTAAGGTCAAAATCTAGGAGGACTTAAGTTGCTACTCCTCCTAGACTTTTTCCCTCTTAGACTTTTGTGTATCATCATTAATTTGCAGCCTTAGAAGGAGCCACCCACATTGACTCCATTTACCCCGAAGAGGCACTAGTCTTCAACCCTTGTTTCTTGACAAGAATCATCAAACTTCAAACTCAATCTCTCTACCTGATACCCTACTAACCTAAACTAACTTGTTAACCTAGTCTAGGAATACTAACCACTAAGTTGTTGCTGTTATAATCACTGATACAGCCATCATTTTGCAGCCTATCCAAACTTGTTTGACCACTTAAATTAATCCAGAAATTGTATAAGGCAAGGTACAATCAACCAAGACTAAAGTGTGCATCAAATTGCCTTTCTAAATACTTTTCTGAAGATTTTACCACTGCTGTCATTACTTTATTTTGCTGTTGCTACAGTTATCATTCGCAGCCTGTTAGAGTTTATTTTCTGATTGACATATATCTAGAAATTGTATGAGACAAGTGTTATCATCTCAGGACTTCACAATCTCTTGTTATATTGTCTATTCAAGTGCATTTTCTGGATGTTATTACAGCTGTCATTGATTAATTACTGCTGCTATATATTTATCACTTGCTTCATACATAGATTGGTAGCAGTCATCTCTATAAACTTGAATTCTTGTTGAAGCATTCATCATCACTTGTTGTTGCCATAACTTTTGTTGTTGTATTTGTAAGGGGCAAGTACACTTTATTCTCCTTTACTTCATCCAACAAGACTTAAGTCTGTTTTGAGTGACCTAGAGAGAGGGGTGGATAGCCTTACCTTTTCCCTTTCCTCAACCAACTAAGTCCTAGGGCGTCTCCCTTGCAGTGAGGTTTTCCTCCTCCTAAAGAGAAAGAGGTACCCAATTGGGGTGACAGTGATAGGGTTACCTCTGTGTTACGTCAATCTAAGCCTACTTGCCTTTAGGCTTTGGGCAAGTATAGATTGTGCGATAACATTTTTGGCACCGTTGTCGGGGAACATTGAGTCAATTTTCCTCAAACAACACTTTTTCAATAAGCCTTTTTCTCAAAGCCTTTCACTTTTCAAAGCTTACCTGGCAAATCCACTGAGGGTGATTCCCTCTTTTCCCTTTGATAATCCCTAGAAGGACTATCTGGCGATTCCCCTAATGATTAAGCCAAACATGGCTTCTCAATGGGACCTGGGTAATTTTAAACCCTTGGATATGAGTGAAATACCGGGGTATCCCTGACAAATGCCTCCAAGGTATGTAAAATGGCTCCCTAAATTTACTGGTAGTGATGAAGAGAATGTTGAGGACCATATGAGTGACTTTTGGGCCTTCTTTCAACTCCATCCTATTAGTGATGACACTGAGGATCTGGCAATGAAGCTTTTCTATGCCACTCTTCATGATAATGCCAGGAGATGGTATGATGGCTTCCCCGATGCTAGTATTACATCCATGGATCAATTAGAAGAGGCCTTCCTCAAGAGATGGAATATCAAAGAGGACCCTATGGTGTTGGTAAACAAACTTAATCTCATAAAGAAGAATGAGAATGAGATCGTTAGGGAGTTCCATACTAGGTTCCAGAAGTTGTCATGACAACTCCCTAGAACCTATCGTCCTGGACCCCAATTCCTCATTTTCCTCTATATCAGGGCATTCTCAAGACAATCAGAATTCATGCTCGATAAAAAGGACCCAAGGTCAATCCAAGAAGCTTATGACATGGCCATAGAAGTCGAAGCCAACATCTCCTCATCCAAGGAAGAACAATCCTTTGTTCCAGAAGTCAAGATTGGTGAGCCCAAAAATCCCCAGATATTCTTAAGAGAATAGCTTTCCTTGAGACCTTTGTTAAAGAATTCCCGAAAGCGTTGGAGCAAGGCATCGATCAACAAGAGGTTGAGGAGAGGGATTTTGATGAAGGTTACCAATCCCATGGGGAAGAACAAGTATTTACTCGTGCTTCTAGCAAGGATAATAAAAACCTGGTTGAAGAGCGAGACCCTGAAGATATCAAACATGATGATGAAGTATTAATGTGTGCTCCTCCTCTGATGAAGCCATCTGAAATCCTATTCTTCCTGCACAAGAAGAAGAGGATGAGGTTAGTCACTTTCCTTTTCAGGTTTTTGATGATACCTTATTATATGATTTAGAAGGTGAAGAAGAAAGGTAATCCTTGGACGAGCTAGACCCTCCGTATTATGAAGTTGAAGATGTAGGGGCAAGTCATGAGGACGAGGCATTGATGCTTACTCTTCCATTGGATGAAGTTATCCAAATTTTCAACGTTGTTTCCCTTTCCAAGATTTTGAAGATGCTTTGTTTTGTGATTTGGACACTGAAGAAGTGTTAGAGGAGCCCTTGGATGTTTTGAACCCTTCGTGTTGTGATAAAGGTAATGACATGGTTGATAATATTGATGAGTTCATACATGTCGGGAAACGTAAATCGGATGTGATTGGTTATGATGGGGGTCCTATTTACGACATTGAGAATCATTTCCAAATGTTTCCTTTACAGCTATCATATCAAGTTACTACTAATTCTCACATTTGGCGACATGGAGATGATATAGTTACAGACATCTTCCAAACACCTAAGGATGACCTGGCGCTATGTTTTCATGATGATTTTCGTTCATACCTTGAGGATTTTGATGAGTGTTCCTTTGAGCACTTGGATTTATTCTATAAAGAATATATCAACCACCGTTATGCTCGGATCTTGATAAGGGTGAGGACGTTGATTGCCTAAAGCAGGATACTTGTGACAAGGTTTTCTAGATCCCTTCGATTACTTTACCTCGTTATGTCAATAAGGATGTTGTTGGGAAACATGTCCCTTGTCCCAAGGTTCCTATAGGACACAGCCTTCTTTTAAAATTTAAGGGTAGGTTGAATACCTTAAAGAGAAGTTTATTATCTCAATCTTTCAACTCTCCCCTAAGAAGTTCCCAGTCATCCTCTAGGTTCTTGCTAGTCTCTTCTCAAACCGCAAGATGTGATGATGTCCAAGGTAGCCAACCTTCAGACTCTTTGAGTCAGTCTTTTGAGCCTTTCACATTTCACGATCCCTTTCTAAGATGGATTGAGCACTTTCCTAGAAGTGTAACTTGGTATAATTTTGTCCCTCCCTCCCGCCTCCATGAGCTAGACTTTAGGATTTCCTGTGATATGATATATGCTCTAACTCATGTTATTTTTGTGCTTAACCTGTCATTGTTTTGGTTTATGATGAAGCACAGAGGCAGGTATTATGAGGCATTACTAGGATGATTTCACCGGTTATATGGCTAAACCTAGAATTCAACCAGCAGGTAAGTAGGAGTAGGTAGGCATTTGCATCCATTATACATACCATTGCATCTCATTCTAGCATAGTTGTAGTTGCAATGTTCATGTTGTCTTGATTCATTATGTATATATGTATGCTTATAATCATATACCAGAGATGCTTTTATTTTATCATATATGGACAAGGGTTGATATCACCACCCTAGGGATTACTAATACCATTTGTTGAGGTTTAGCAGGCACAGGTCATACCAGAGATGTTGAGGTTCTCATGCGCTCTACGATGATCCCATGTCCCCGAGTTGGAGCCAGATGTTATCCCCTAGTCTAGAGATAACTAAGGAGATCGAGTCTCGAGGCCCACATGTCCTAGACATGGAGTATCGAGAGCCAAACGACTTGAGCATGGCCCCGAAGGGCCCCTCTTTTCTTCAGTGCATTCCACGTATCACCAGCAACAGTATCCATCACACCAGCGTGGTCTGGAAGTAGCGATGAGTCTTGCTCCATGAGGTAATGAGTCTGAGTATCATGGTATGTATCACTCTGATTTTTTAAGCACTTGAACATGTTGTATTGAATCCTTCTTCATTTCATGACGTTTGCTTGGAAATTATGCTCTTTGCCTCGTTCATACCTGGAAGGGTGACATGGTGCCCTAGTAAGTTG
>ML788692.1:170523-193429 GCA_009831015.1 Picea engelmannii | reverse complement strand
TTATTGGGTGAATCTGTGAAAAGTCATCGTTTGTTCCCTCCATACTTACCACTTTCCATCTTTATTCTTTCCATCTCCCCTATCCTTGTTTGGGCATTGGGATTGGCTACACTAGGAAGGGTTGTACCTTACCTCCTGGGAAGAAGGGGCTAAAGGCCTAGAGGGTAAAAGTAGCTAGCAAGAGCTAAAAGTCGATTGAAACCTTCGAGATGCTTCGCCCAAGGATCCCCAAGAAAGCAGTGAAAAGCTTCTCAGTAAGATACAGGGGACCCACAAGATAACATAAACACTCAAGTTACTAGTTGATAGATAGGAGGTCTCATCACGAGCCGGCCTATTATGACCATGGACATGTAGCGGTATGATACTACCACCTATCTAGTCACCAAACCAGGGTAGTGACTCTTGGTGGCACAGCCAAGAGAAAGGGAGTCTCATCACAAGCCAGCCTTCTCATTTCCGTGAAATGTTTGTGGATAATGTTGTCACCTCTGGTCATCAAGCCAGGACAGTGGCCCTCAACTATTTCCTTGAAGCACAAGAGCAAAAGATCAAAAGAAGTCAAGCTAAATATAAAAGGCAATGAATGGGCTAGGAAACAATTGCATCCATGACAAGGTGCAGCTCGCCCTCCACAAAGGCACCCACAGGTAAGACTCTACATTTCCCTGTTATCACATGCACCCCATGCCCAAATATTTACCCCATGCCACCCCATACACTTACATGACTTCGACTAGATCTCACCTGGGAAACACCCCAAACTTAAGAGAGGTTAGCCCAATAGGACACCCTGAGACCTTCTCCAAACCGAACTTGTCAAATTGCATAACGTCTTTGAGCATTTGTTTGGGTTAAGGGGGGTTTGATGCACTTGTTTGGGTAATTTAATTATTGGATGTGATTTGCATGCTATGATCCCTGTGACTTATGAACCCCTGGTGGATGTACTTCTTGTTGTTGCCGAACCTTGCCCGATGGACAGGTACACATGAGGGAAGGATTAGCTCAGACCTTCATGGGGTTTAAAGCCCACAGATGGATGTTAAAACCCCAACCAGGGGTAAGAAGAGATTGAAAACTTACACCGGGAGAAAGAAGGACGTTGCCTTTGGAGGCACCTTGGCAGACCTAGACCCAGGGGATCTTGCTCTACTCACATGGATGTTAGCCCTTGAGGGCCCTGAACGTCACCATGATAGCCCTAGACGTCATCCAGAGCTAGGGTTTCAATTTTGGAGGTATTTGTGAGCCTGGTGGCACGTGTGGGCATCATTTTAGGCCTTTGAAGGCCAAGCGTTCCACTTTCCCTACTCAATGTTCCACATATGAGGCTCAACATCACCTTAGAAGGGCATGGCGTCATCCTTGGAGGACATTTTATATGCAAATTGAATTTATTTTGGTAAAAGTCTAATTTTTTAGTAAATTGGCCAGGTCGGCACTGATTTTGAACTAAAACTAATTAAAGGTCAATTTTTTGTATAAATAAACAGAAAGTGACATTCATTTTCAACATAACTTGTCCTTGGAGACAAGAGGTCTGAAATTTACGCCCTATTAGGGTTATTGGCAGAAATTGTGAGGCGCCACTCTTGTTTAAGGCTTGTATTTGCAACTTGGATCAATTTTTGGAGTTTTATGGTGATCTTGTATGGTATACTCCTGATTATTCTTGGTGCAAGTAAGTAGAATCTGCATTTTGTCATCTATTGAATGGTTTAAGGTATGGTTTTATTTGCTCATACAAGATTATGAAATTGCATGGTGTATTTAATGCTTGAAGTAAGAAACTCAAGTTGCTACTTTCTTACTTTTTATTTATCAAGCTTTCACTAAATTGGTCTAGTAACTAGTGAAACCCTAGAACCCTAAATTGCTAGCACTATAGAGGTTTGCATTTGGTTATTGTTGCATAAGTTTTACTCCATAGAAAGGCTAAGGAGAGCAAGGCGCTAGGGCCTAGAAGTGCCTACACCCTAGCACTTTGTCTCTTAAGGTCAAAATCTAGGAGGACCTAAGTTGCTACTTCTCCTAGACTTTTTCCCTCTTAGACTTTTGTGTATCATCATTAATTTGCAGCCTTAGAAGGAGCCGCCCACATTGACTCCATTTACCCCTAAGAGGCACTAGTCTTCAACCCTTGTTTCTTGACAAGAATCATCAAACTTCAAACTCAATCTCTCTACCTAATACCCTACTAACCTAAACTAACTTGCTAACGTAGTCTAGGAATACTAACCACTAAGTTTTTGTTGTTATAATCACTGCTACAGACATCATTTTGCAGCCTATCCAAACTTGTTTGACCATTTAAATCAATCCAGAAATTGTATACGGCAAGGTACAATCAACCAAGACTAAAGTGTGCATCAAATTGCCTTTCTAAATACTTTTCTGAAGATTTTACTATTGTTGTCATTACTTTATTTTGCTATTGCTACAGTTATCATTGGCAGCCTGTTCGAGTTTATTTTCTAATTGACATATATCTAGAAATTGTATGAGACAAGTGTTATCATCTCGGGACTTCACAATATCTTGTTATATTGTCTATTCAAGTGCATTTTCTAGATGTTACTACAGTTGTCATTAATTAATTACTGCTGCTATATATTTATCACTTACTTCATACATTGATTGGTAGCAGTCATCTCTATAAACTTGAAGTCTTGTTGAAGCATTCATCATCAATTGTTGCTGCCATAACTTTTGTTGTTGTATTGGTAAGGGGCAGGTACACTTTATTCTCCTTTGCTTCATCCAACAAGACTTAAGTCTGTTTTGAGTGACCTAGAGAAAGGGGTGGTTAGCCTTACCTTTTCCCTTTCCTCAACCAACTAGGTCCTGGGACATCTCCCTTGGAGGGAGGTTTTCTTCCTCCTAAAGAGAAAGAGGTACCCTATTGGGGTGACAGTGATAGGGTTACCTCCGTGTTACGTCAATCTAAGCCTACTTGCCTTTAGGCTTTGGGAAAGTATAGATTGCGCGATAAAAGTACACAACCGCTCCTAGTAGCACACGGCTACTAACCAGTGACACATAGTCACTACCAATGGATCACATCCACCACAGTAGCATACAGCTACTATCCAGAGACATACAGTTTCCACAACAATCATATCATCTGATATCAACAATGTCATGATACAAACTAAGTCATCTGGGCCACTCTTCCACTCACATCTATGAGATCTGGAAGAGCATCTACCCTCGGAAAGTTAAACATCGGCCATGGGCGGTCTAGACTATTCTTCTCAAGCATAGAAGAATAATTGTCCCTAATTTCTGAACCTGGACCATTCAACCTAACTAGGCCATTCTTTCGGCACTAATCACAATGCAATCTAGAGAGAATGAGTCTGCCCTAGGGAATGACTGTCCCTAATTGTTGATCCTGGACCATTCAAACTAACTAGGCCATTCTTTCGGCACTAATCACAGTGCAACCTGGAGACAATGAATCTACCCTAGGGAATGACTGTCCGAACCATTTCCTAAAGAAATGACTGTCCTGCACCAACCTCCTACATCAGACCATTCTTCGAAACTGCTCACAACTATGAGCTTTGAAAGAATCACTGCCCAGAGAGGCGGACCATTCTGCTTGACCACTTCTCAGAGTGACTGCCAAGGAGAATGATTGTCCTAGACCATTCCCCCACACTGGCCACAATGGGCATCGCTATCTATGATACATCAGCAATCTGTCGAACCATGACTGTTTGTTTTGGACCATTTTCCGAACTGGAAAATGATTGTCCATCAGAAATCTTGGACCACTTTCCGAACTGGAAAGTGACTTCCCAACCTGGACCATTTTCCAAACTGGAAAATGACTGTCCATCAAGAATCTTGGACCACTTTCCGGACTGGAAAGTGACCAGCCAACCTGGACCATTTTCCAAACTAGAAAATGACTGTCCATATATCAATAACATATCAGTGCTCCCTCCCAACCTAGGGAGTAATCACTTCCCTTTCCAATAAGGAAGTCATCTCCACGAGTCCAGCTTGTCCCTTCAGTACGCAAACTTTTCATTTTGGACAGAGGCTTTACCAAAATATCTGTTATCTGCTCATCAGTGGAAATATATTGGCGAACCACTTCTCCCCTCTGGACTTTATCATGGAGAAAATAGTACTTGATCTCAATGTGCTTCGACCTGTCATGGAACATTGGGTTCTCTCAGAGCTTCACACAGCTCTGGTTATCACAATATCACGGTCGAATCCAGCACCTGATCAAACAATCCAAAAACCAGCTTACGGAGCCACATTGCTTCCGTACAAGCATCACAAGCTGCAATATAATCTTCTTTTGCAGTGTTGAGTGCAACAGACTTGTGTTTTCTACTAGCCCATGATATCGTGTCAAAGCTCAAATGGAAACATATCCGAGAAGCACTTCTTTTGTTATCTGCACTCCCTGCCCAATCTGAATCGATAAATCCATGTCGTTGTATATCATAACTCAAACGTCCTACGAAGACATTTCAAGGCATGCTTTGCAATTATTCAATTCTCATGGCTAGGTTCCACCTAAAACTATTTTCACAGCAAAGAAAAATATCCAGCTTAGTATTCTCCAAATACATCAACGAGCCATTCAATTACTGGTACATGGACGGGTCTACTGGATTAGAGTCTCTCAACTTCTTCAGATCTATCATCATGGGAGTTTGCCATGGATTTGCAATCCATCATTCCGGACTTCTGAAGAACCATTTCGATACACTTCCTCTGTCATAGGAAGTTTGCACAACGCTTTAGTTGTACATGAGAGGCTCTGCACCAGATTGCTTGAATCCATACAAGGTCTTCTTTTATCTGCATACATGGGTCTCTTTCTAGTATACCTCAAAACCTTGAGGTTGCTCTACATATGCTTCTTCTTCAATTACTCTGTTGAGAAGAACAGTCTTTACATCCATCTAATGTAAACTCCAACCCATGGATACTACAAGAGATTTAGTGGCTCAGCTAGAGGTGTATCTGGTTACTGGAACAAGTTGTCATCATCGTCTTCTCCCTCCTTCTGGGAGAACCCTCTAGTTCTGAAACTCGCCTTGTACCTATCAATGCTTCCATTCATAATTTCTCACATGCATTGTTCTTCATCGCAGCTTCCATCTATTCCTTCTGTTTGACAGCTTCTAGTGGGTTCAAACCATGCTGGTATTCTTATGATTCTCGGTATAAAAACTGGTTCAATTGGTTGTTCTAACTTTTCTTTCTTTCTTGGAATCTTCATGTTCTTCCTCATGTTTCTTTTCAATGTTGGAGTCCATGGAATCTTCTATAGATTCTATGCCCTTCCTTTCTGAAGGTTCCAACTTCTTATTTTCGTCATAGGAACATAAATGTAGATGGACAACCAAGGATATTCAGGGCTTCTTTTCGAGACTTCTTCTAGAGTCAAACTGAGCACGTGTTGCTTATCATGGTTGCTTCTTCTAATGAAGAATATGGACAGATACTTCATAGTCTTCACGGGTTCTTTAATGGAACACATCATTGGGGATTTAGCTCCCTCCTAATCCCAGCTTCATGCCTGAATGAACAATATGCATACTCTTCTTTTGGAATTCTGCAATCAGCTCCCTCTATCTGATAGAGTCCATGCTTCCGTCTACACATCCTTATTGCTTTATGTAAAGTGTCACAAGTCTATTATAGTTTCCTCTTGATTACTGACTTCTTTCTAGTCTGACTCCTTCCGTGTCTCTTCAAGTTTGATTCTGATTGCGGCCCATCTGGCAGTTATTACTTATGTACTAGCTTCCAAAGGAATTGTCACCAAAGGTTGTCAATGCACTTCATCCTTTTCAGATACATTGCTTGATTAGTAGTCATTGTAATGGAAATCCTTATCTTATTATTCTCCCATAGGTATCTGACCATCTTATCTTCTAAGAAATAGATACACATGATATGTACAGGAACTATGTAAACATGGTATGTGTAAGGACTATGTTACAGAAGAATATTGTTACCTTGACTAGTAGAAAAAGTCTGCTTTGTCTTGCTTGATTTTCTTTGAGGGTTCCTTTTCTTTGGCACCTGTTGCTTCATGTGTTTCCTTCCTTTTCTTTAACTCGAGACATTGGTTCCTGTAGTGACCATGTTTTCGACAGTTGAAGCATTGTAATTTTGACATATCCTTTACTTGATTTGGTTTCTTCCTTGAGACAAACTTCTTCTTATTCTTGAATTTCTTGAACTTTGTTGTGTAGGCTTGATCATCATCTTTCTTTTGGGATTTCTCTTTTGTGCTAATCCTTGATTCTTCTTGGGCACAACAAGTCCAAAGTTCTTCAAATATAGGATACTCAGTTCTTGTGTTCATGCTAGTGGCAAATGCATCCCATGTCTTGGGAAGACCATTAAGTACTATATTTACTAGTTCCTTTTCTGAAATGATTTCCTCAATAGTTTGTAGTTGATCTCTTAACTGAGAGATTCTTACAAAGTATGATGTTATGCTATGATGATCATTCATTTTCATGTCACGGAGCTCATTCTTTAGGCTCATCGCTTGTCCAATATTTTTGATTGAGAAGAGGTTAGTTAGGGCATCGTACATCTTCTTAGATGAGTCAAGATGAGAAAAGTAGGGTATCAAATGGTCCTTTACAGAGTCCACTATGAAGCTCATAGCATTGATGTCATTGTCCTTGAATTTCTCCATAACTGAAACGTTATGAGGTTCCTTCTCTTTTCCCGCTTCAAACTGTGGTTCCATGATCTTGCGTTTCACGATATCCAATACTTTATTCTTGGCAAGGATGAGGTCAATCCTTGTCTTCCATGCTCTGAAGTTAGAATCCCCTTCTAACTTGTTTTCTGACTTCATAGAGTAAGGCATGATTGCTTTGACTTTGACTCGGTCAACCTTTGACTTTGACCAAAAACTCAAACTTGACGCCTTGGCTTGCTAAGAGTACCAGGAGGTGCACTAGGCTAGGGCGCACTAGGTTATCCAGGAATTAGGTCAAGCGCTTCAATTAAGGTGCCTCAACACGAGGGTTAGGGTTTCATTGCTACAGCAAAAACTTTGATTGCAACTGCAACTAAGCAACTCCTCCCAATCTACCTTCCAGTGGTTAGATTGTCCGAAGATAGTGTGGGCCCATAACATGTTAGAATAATAGGTATGCTCGTTTCACCGTAGACAATATAGATATTGTCACCCAACCATAGGCACAAAGGCCACCCCCGAGCACCTTAACCTTGACAGATAGAATAATTATGGAATCAAAGCTTAGAACCAATAGCCAACCAAGGTTGCGTACCTCTCTCCAAATCTAGCGTACCAAGCATAGAGTCCAAACCATAACCAAGCAGAAAGTCCAACAATAACCAAAGACCAAGTCACCACTGCAGCAGCTGCATCTCTCCTCCAGTCATGTGCACGACTTGTCCTTATGCAATTGTGAGAGTGAGTGTGACAAATGAGATCTAGCGCACTCTTATTTATAGTCCTCCAAGTGACCTAACTGGGTCGATTTCTACTTCTGGAGGATAATAATTAAATATAAATTATTATCTTGGGTCGACTTGTCTTCTAAGGTTATTTCCTAACCTTCTAGGGTTTCTCTTGCTTCCCGGAATATTCTAGACTCGTCTTACACGTAGAGGTTAATACCTCCTGCAGCTACCGTAATATCAACACTCCTTCCTAGCTAGGGAGGTATTAAAGGCAATGGTCTTGAGCACAAACAGACCATTCAACTGGTAGCATCATCATAGCCACACAGGCTATCTCATGATCAAATCACGAGTACCATCATCACTATCCAACTAGATAGTCTCCATGGAAATCAGAACAATGCCATCCAATAGAACACAACTGTGTCTATACATAGTAGTATACAACTACTATCCAGTGGTACACAACCTCTCCTGGTAGCACACGGCTACTAACCAGTGACACATAGTCACTACCAATGGATCACATCCACCACAGTAGCATACAACTACTGTCCAGAGACATACAGTCTCCACAACAATCATATCATCTGATATCAACGAAGTCATGATACGAACTCAGTCATCTGGGCCACTCTTCCACTCACATTTGTGAGATTTGGAAGAGCATCTGCCCTCGGAAAGCTAAACATCATCCATGGGTTGTCTGGACTATTCTTCTCAAGCATAGAAGAATAATTGTCCCTAGTTTCTGAACCTGGACCATTCAACCTAACTAGGCCATTCTTCCGACACTAATCAAAGTGCACCCTGGAGAGAATGAGTCTACCCTAGGGAATGACTATCCCTGATTGTTGAACCTGGACCATTCAACCTAACTGGGCCATTCTTCTGACACTAATCACAGTGCAGCCTAGAGAGGCATTATTCTAAGGTTATTTCCTAACCTTCTAGGGTTTTTCTTGCTTCCCGGAATATTCTAGACTTGTCAAAGGTTACACATAGAGGTTAATACCTCTCGCAGCTACCGTAATATCAACGGGTCTTCCTCTCTAGCGCTATGTAGCCTAAGATATGCGCCCTACCTTCTAGTATCTCTTGGTGGTATTCTTGGTGATATCTTGGAGTACATTGCTGGATTTCTTGAAGGTGCAAATTTAGGGAAGAAGTGCAACAACAACTGTTGCAGTTGAGTATTGTTCTTATTCTATGGTTGTGGAGACTCTCTCTCTTGTGTGCTACCCTTGGAGAAGGTCCTCTCTCCTTGTCTTGTGTTGTTGCTGCAGTTGGATGGTGTTTTTTGGTTCCATCTTGTGCTACTACTGCAGCTAGGGTTTATCTGTTGGTTCTAGTGTGGCTTTCCGGAAACATTCTATCTAGCAAAGGTTAAGGTGCTCAGGGGTGGTTGCATGCCTATGGTTGGGTGACAATAGTGATATTGTCTATTGTTAAAACGAGCACATCAAATATTTTAACAGGTTATGGGCCCACACTACCTTCAGAAGAGTCTAACCACTAGAAGGAAGACCGACAGTTCTTTGCCAAGCTCGTTATAACACCAGTTGCAGTTGCAACTAGGGTTTTTGAGCTTGCAGCGACAACAAACCCAAACCTAAATTCTCGGGCATTTTCAGTGAAACGTTGGACCTGATTTTTGGGTATTCTAGTGCACCCTAGCCTAGCGCACCCTCTGGTGCCCTCAACCAGCAAAAACATCAAGTTTGAGTTCTTGGTCAAAGTCAAAGTCAGGTTGACTTTTGGTCAAAATTGATTTTATGGTCAAAGTTGAAATTTCAGGGTTTCTAGCTTGTTCTAATCATTGAACCTTTTTGATTCAGTTTCTAACCTCTTCTTGTCAAGATGGTGTCTAGTTTCAGATTAGAAGACAAGTTGAACGATGCTACAAATTTCAATGGTATGCACTTGTATATGCTTTTCAAGTTATATCATCCAGCAAAACATGAGTGTGTTTGCAGGGGATGTACAAGAGATCTTGGATTCTATACATTCAGAGGAACAAGCGCACCCTCCCTAGCAGTTGAGGCTCCAGGTTCCAGGTTTGATTGATCAAATTGTTAAGTTTCAATTTGCACATATCAAGTTTGATAATTGCTACAGTACAAGTAAACACTATAGTTGTGACAACAAACTTTGAAAGGTTCTATTACTGCTAGGTATACTTGGTTGCATGTAAGTACTATTGATATAGATGCTTATTGCACTTGTCTGCAAAATGAACTAACATCTCCTCTAGGAGATATTTCTTGTTTTGCTCTCGAGCAGGTCACCTTGGTAATTCTATGATTACTACTATCCTTGTTACCATAGATATGTTCTTGTGAAAATGCTATTGGAAATACTTTTGCTCTTGTTGTTCTTGTTTCGGGCAGGTCACAAGCGATAGCTCTGAGAAGGAGCTACAGTGACAGTTGCAAACATGGAGCAGATGACTCCATCAAGTGGTGAGGCAGGTGATCTCACCAAGTACCAATTCTAAAGGAAGCGTGTAAAGCAAAAGGAGTTTTGGACATCGTTCACTCAGATGTGTGTGGACCAATGTCAACCTCCTCACTAAGCAGGTATGTATACTATGTTTCTTTTATTGATGATTTCTCACATAAAATTTGCATTTGTTTCTTGAAAGCAAAAAGCGAAGTATTTAGTAAGTTCGAGAAATTCAAGCATTTGTGGAAATCTTATCCGAAAAGAAGATAAAGATCTTGAGGTTCGATAATGAAGGAGAGTACACCTCAGATGACTTCAAGACATTCTGCAGAGAGGTCGGGATTAAGAGGGAGCTCACTACTCCCTACAATCCTCAACAGAATGGTGTGGCAGAAAGAAAGAACCGATCCATTGAAGAATTTGTTAAGGCAATGATGAAAGACCAGAATCTATCCATGTTTCTATGGGGAGAAGCAGCTATGGAAACCGTATATGTTCAGAATAGAAGTCCTCATCCTGTATTGAAGAACATGATTCCAGAAGAAGCTTTCTTCGAAAAGAAGCCAAGTGTTGAACACTTGAGGATCTTTGGTTGTCCTATCTATATTCATGTTCCCAAGAACAAAAGAAAAGTCACTTCAAAATGGGTTTACAATATAAAGCATGCAGTAGATGAAAGTATCGATAAATACAAGGCAAGATTCGTGGCTAGAGGATTCTCCCAACAGGAGGGAGAAGACTATGATGAGACGTTTCCTTCAGTTGCCAGATACACCTCTATTAGAGCCATCATATCTCTTGTAGCATCCATGGGTTGGAGTTTACATCAGATGGATGTAAAGACCGCATTTCTCAATGGATTAATTGAGAAAGAAGTATACATAGAGCAACCTCAAGGTTTTGAGGTACACCCAAGAGAAACCCATGTATGTAGATTAAAGAAGGCCTTTTGTATGGACTCAAGCAAGCTCCAAGAGCTTGGTATGCACGAATTGATAGTTACTTGACGAGACTTGGATTTTCCAAGAGCTATGTTGATCCAAACCTTTATTACAAGGTTCTGAATGATGCACCTGTGATCCTGCTACTATATGTTGATGATTTGTTTCTGACAGGTGCAAAGCCTCTCATTCAATGTAAGAGGGAGTTAGCCTTTGAATTCAATATGAAGAATCTTGGTCTCATGCATTATTATTTGGGACTAGAAGTATGGCAGAAGCATGGTGAAATCTTCCTGGGGCAAGGGAAGTATGTTGTAAAGATCCTTCAAAAGTTTGGGATGATGGATTGCAAATCCATGGCAACTCCCATAGTGACAGATTTGAAGAAGCTGAGAGACTCTAATTCTGATCCAATACACTCGTCCCGGTACCGGCAATTGATTAGCTCATTGATGTATTTGGTTAATACCCGATCAGACATTTGCTTCTCTATGAACACGTTGAGCCAGTTCCAGGTGGAACCTAGACATGAGCATTGGATAGCTGCAAAGCACATTTTGAGATATCTTCGTGGGACGCTAAATTATGGTTTGAGATACGCCTTAAATAGTGACGTACAGTTGCATGGATTTATTGATTGAGATTGGGCAGGGAGTGCAGATGACAGAAAGAGTACTTATGGTATATGTTTCAATTTCGACTCTGCTATGATATCATGGGCTAGCAGGAAACAAAAGTATGTTGCACTCAGCACTGCATAAGCAAAGTATATTGCAACTTGTGATGCTTGTACAGAAGCAGTATGGCTCCGTAAGCTTATTTCTGGACTATTTGATCGGGTGTTGGATTCGACTATGATATATTGTGATAATCAGATCTGTGTGAAGCTTTCAGAGAACCCTGTGTTCCATGACAGGTCGAAGCACATTGAGATCAAGTACTATTTTATCTGTGATAAAGTCTAGAAGGGAGAAGTGATTCTCCAGTACATCTCCATTGATGAGCAGACAGCTGATATTTTGACAAAACCTTTGTCCAAGATAAAGTTTTCATACTTGAGGGGCAAGCTAGGACTTGTGGAGATACCCTCCCTTGGTTGAAAAGGAGAAGATGACTTCCTTGGTTGGGAGGGAGTGTTGATATATGGCATCATGAATAGTCAATGTGTTGGTGGACAGACATTCTCCAGGTGGAGAATGGTCCAGGCAGAACAGATTGTTGATGTACCATGGGCAGCTATTCTCCTGGGGCATTGCATGGACAGGTAGAATGGTCCAGGACAGCTATTCTCCTGGGGCTTTGCCCAAACAGGTAGAATGGTTTGTCTCCCTGAGTTCACAGTAGTGACCAAAGTGGGGAGATTGGTACAGGATAGACATTTTACATGAGTTCAAAGTAGTGGCTAGAGGGGGGGAAATGGTCCAGGACAGTCATTCATCATGAGTTCACAGTAGTGACCAGAGTGGGAAGAATGTTCCTTGTAGCCCATGGCGTGGCTTTCAGTATTTATTGGGACAATCATTTTTCCTGTGTCACGGGAAGTGACCAGGATAGGAAGAATGGTCCCTATATCACTATGTTGAGTGAGTGACTTATGTGAGACACTTTGTTGAGTGCACTAAGTCCAGCACATGACTTATTCAGCATCATTCCAGATTACTCAGATGGAGTATGGCCTCAAGAGATGATGCAGATGATGATATATTTTGATGCCAGGAAAAATGGCAATAAAAGGGCTTGGAAAAATGTTGCATCGTGGACAAAGGGCAGCACACCCTCCACAAAGGCACCCATAAATGAGACAATATGAAGCCTTGTATGTCAAGAACCCCATGCCTAGAAGTCTTTCCCCAATCCACCTGACTTAGATGGGGTCTTCTTGGGAAACATCCTTTGACTTGGGGATTGGCCTACCCAATAGGGCACAATGACACCCCTCCCATGCCTAAATTTGGCAAAGTTTATAAGGTCTTTGAGCATTTGTTTAATTTGAAAACGGGGGTTTGATGCACATGTTTGGGTGGTTCTCTTATTAAATGTAACTTACTTGGCATGATTCATATGACTTATGGACCCTTGGAGCACGTACTTGTTTGTCTTTGTAGGACCTTGCCCAATGAAAGCTATTTGTGAAGGAATTGTGCCACCTGGACCTTCATAGAGGCTTGGAAGCCCATGAGATGGATGTTATACCCCAGGACTGGGGTACCATTGATGATGAGTGTTGCACATGGAAGATAAAGGGCGTTGCCTTTGGAGGCACCTTAGCATCACCAAAAAGAGAGATTGTACCTTCCCCCACTTGAACGTTTGCCTTTGGAGGCCTAGACGTCACCCTTCTAGCCATTGACGTCACCTAGGGGCTAGGGTTTGATGGTTCACATGGTGATTTGATGGGAGGAGGCATTTAGCATGGACCTTGGCACATAAGAGAGTGACACTTGGCCTTTGGAGGCCCAACAATATCATCTTGGAGCTTGGAAACATGTGATTGATATTGATTCAGATGTTTGGCAACATGAAGATGACATGATTGCAGATTTGTTCCAACCACCCAAGGATGACTTACTGCAACATTCTCATGACGATTTTTGTTCATATCCTGGGGGGTTTGATATATATTCTTTTGAGCACTTGGATTTACTCTATAAAGAGGATTTTCAACCATCGTTATGCTCCAATTTTGATGAGGGTAAGGACATGATTTTCCCCAAGCAGAATTTTTGTGACGAGACTTCCCAGCCTTATCCTTTTTCACCTTGCTTTTCCACAACATGTATGGTTGGTAGTTCCACTCATAATAGTCACTTACCTATGGGACAGAGTTGCTTTCAACCTATGGTTTGTTGTGGAGGTTTGTGTTTTCACACAAATCACAAACAAACCTCGGGTTGGGAGCAAATATTTTTCTTTAGACCCAGTTATATCCCTTACCTTGCGCCCTTTTCTCCCATAGACAACCATAGAACCTTTCGTAAGTTCCTTCTCATCCCTTCTTCTGGAACTTTTGGTGATAGCTTTGTAGCTGAGGATGAGGATCTGCCTTCGTCTGATTTTATAGGCCTTGTCCTGGGATGGATAGGGAAGGGTTGTGGTGATACCCCGTTGCATGATTTTGTCCCTCCCTCTCACCTTTATGAGTTAGATTTTATGATTGGATGTGCTATAATGACTGCTCTAACTCATGATCTTTTTGGGATTGACTTATCCTTATGTTGGTGTGTGATGAAGCACAAGGGTAGATGTTCTGGTACAATGCTAGGATGGCTTTATTGGTTATATGATTATACCTAGCATTTCAACTAATATAGATTAGAGTAGGTAGGGTAGGCATGTGCATCCTGCATTGCATTGTATATATGTTGCATCTTGCATATCATGCTAGTATAGTTTGCAGTTAGCTTGGATTTGCATGCATATTTCGGATTTTCATGTTCTCTTTCCTGCATCATTGTATATTGTTATGTTACATTCTCATGTTTGGCATAATCATAATGATATGTTAAAATAAAAATGTCAAAAAAAATTATTTTCAAGTTTTGCCCAGTTTTTTATGGTTAGCATATTTTCTCATATGAATAAGGGGTGAGTGCGCCAACTCCGATACTCTGACATTTTGCTTGAGAATGTGTAGGCACGAGTCATATCAGGGGATGTTGAGGTTCTCGTGCGCTCTACGATGAGCACATGTCCCCATGTAGGAGCCAGATGTTACCCCCCTCTATCTAGGGGTAACTAAGGAGATCATGCCTCGAGGCCCACAAGTAGCAAGCATGAAGTGTCAAGAGTCAGATTGACCAGCACAGCCCGCATAGCCCCTATACTTTACCACAGAGCAGCATCCACTACACTGGCTTGACTCCAAGAAGACAGCAGGTCTTGCTTCATGAGGTAACAAATCTAGTCTCGTGGTAAGTGTCATTTTAATATTTGAAGCATTTGAACATGTTGCAAAGAATCCTTTCTTGATTATGGAATGTTTGCTTGGAAATTATACCTTTTGCCTAGTTTTACCTTGGTGGGTGGCATGGTTTCTTAGTAAGTAGGTCACCTTCAGGAAAAGGGTTGCTACCGAGTAGTTCCCTGAAGGGTCATCGTACCATTCCTACTCATACTTACCACCTTCCACACTTATTTCCCTTCTATTTCCTCATATTTTGGGATTTTGGGCTTATTGACCCCAAGAAGGGCTTGTACCTCATTTCATGGGAAGAAGGGGCTAAAGGCTAGCTGGAAAAGGTTAAAAGCCAATCATTATCCTTCCAGATGCTCGCCCTAAGGTCCTGAGAGAAATGAAACGTTTCTCCATAAAAATCCAGGACCTTCTAAACACATAATTAGTAAATGTCCCGCCTGTTGGGGAAATGCATTTTGTGATGTCTCTTACTTTCCATTGCATATGGCACTCTGTGTGTTTCTAACTCCAAGTGGCATTGTGGTACTCCTTACTTTCCATTGCACATAGTACTCAATGCTTCGGACCATAATAAATTAATGGCAATAAAAGGGCTTGGAAAAATGTTGCATCGTGGACAAAGCGCAGCACACCCTCCACAAAGCACCCATAAATGAGACAATACGAACCCTTGTATGTCAAGAACCCCATGCCTAGAATTCTTGCCCCAATCCACCTCATATTCATTTTATGACTTAGATGGGGTCTTCTTGGGAAACATCCCTTGACTTGGGGATTGACCTACCCAATAGGGCACCTTGACACCCCTCCCATACCTAAATTTGGCAAAGTTTATAAGTCTTTGAGCATTTGTTTAATTTGAAAAGGAGGGTTTGATGCACATGTCTGGGTGGTTCTCTTATTAAATGTGACTTACTTGGCATGATTCATATGACTTGTGGACCCTTTGAGGGCGTACTTGTTTGTCTTTGTAGGACCTTGCCCGATGAAAGCTATTTGTGAAGGAATTGTGCCACTTGGACCTTCATAGGGGCTTGGAAGCCCATGAGATGGATGCTAGACCCCACGTCTGGGACACCATTGATGATGAGCGTTGGACATGGAAGATGAAGGAAGTTTGTATCATCCCCAATTATGCTAGGCTAAGATATTAATGCCTTTGTTGTTCGATTTATGTGTTTTGGTTGCGTGTTTTCGACAAATACTTTGCATGTAATGTTTTGTGCTAATTGATAACTTTTTACAGACAGTTTGAAGTTATCCTCACGCTGGTCATTTTGTCAAACATATAGCATCAATCCAAAATACTCATGAAATAGAAGAGACAATATAGGAATCTTTATTCATGGATGGAAAACCCAGCAACAATACAATCTCTATGGGTTGTTATAACAATTGCAATATACTAATGAAACACACAAAAGCAAACCAAAAACCATGCTAATGCCTCCTCTAGTAGATGGATGTCCAAGTCTCAAACCCCACACGATTACTACAGCCCTACTCCAATCCACACGGCCCAACAAAGGAGGCACTCGACTCTCCTAAAACCCTCACGAACCAGTCCCAAAGAGCACGCGCTCTCCTGCTCAATCAAACGGCATGCAAAAAGACCCTACGGCGTCTCATATACCTTGTTGCCTGAAAAAGATGACTCGGGTCCTCTCCAATACCCCCGCGGACCTGCCAATGGCCTCACAGCCCTCCTCCCTACTCGCGGCTTCAGCAAACGAGCTCACGTCCCTCTCCTCACCTTTACAACCTGCTCAAGATACCTTGCGGCCTACTCCAAGCCCCACGGGTCCCCTCAAATCACCCACGACCCTGCAAAAGAGGTAAATCGACCCTCAAGGGAGCCACACGTCCCTTCCTACAACCACTGTCCTGCAAATAGACCAGATCAGTCCTCTCAAAGACTCCACAAACCCTCCAAGAAAGTCTATACTCTCTAGACTGAAAACAACCTGCAATAGATGAATCTCCAATAGAAATCCTGGATGGATTCCCCCTCTTGTCTAGCTAGGGTGGATGTTGCACCACCGAAACGAAACCAACAGTGGAAGGGTTTTGCCAAAACCCCAATGAAAACCTTGGCTCCAAAAGCACTCTGAATAAGAGATCAAATCATAATGAGGAAGGTGGTACTCTAACCCTCCTTTTATTCTTCTTCCATGCCTTTTAGATCCTTCCCCTCTTGACCAAATCCACCTGATCCTTATTCCCCTTTTAATTTTCACTTAAATATTAAGAGTCACTTTTAATGTTTAAGTAAATAATAATTAATTGTCTTTTTACTCAATGTCACTTTAGAAATATAACATCTCCTAGCCTAGTGACATTGAATAAACCCCTTTGACTCCCTTTTCTTTACTGACTATAGCCTACGATAGTCGTATAGGCTACTAAGTCATCCTCCGTCTCGATCAAGTGGAAGAGGACATTACAGTCCTCCCTTGCCGAGATTGCTTGTCCCCATGCAATTCCAAATCGGTATGTTGTAAGATATGGTCTCCCTCCCAAGTGGCATCCTTTGCGGGTAAATCTCTCCATATGATCGGGTACTCCCGAATGACTCTGCTTCTCAACCTTCTCTCTCTGACATCAATAATCCTCTCTAGAGTCATAACCAACTGCCCTTCTTCATCCAGTGGAGGAAGATCTACTGAAGTGGTGACCTACTACTCCAATGCCTTCTCGAGGCAAGATACATGGAAGATGTTGTGGATGTTGCTACCCTCTGGCAACTCCAACTCATATGCCAGCTCTCCAACTCTCATGATCACTATGTGTGGTCCATAGAAGCGAGGCTTCATCTTTGTTGTGCCACTCTTCTTCAATGAAGACTGTTTGTATGGTTGTAACCTCAGAAAGACCAAGTCCCCAACCTCAAAGTTGCGCTCCACCCTATGCTTGTTTGCATACACCTTCTGTTGATTCTGGCAACCTGTAAGTTCTCCTTCAAAACTCTCAAAATGTCTTGGCTCTCCTACAACCAATCTTTGACCTTGGGGGCCCTGCTCTCCCCAATGTCAAATCCAAAAATGATGGAGCATCGTAGCCATACAACACTTTGAATGGACACATCCCGATGGACATGTGACAAGTGGTATTGTAGCAGTGCTCCCCGAGATGCAACCACTTTATCCAAGCCCTTTGCTATCCCGACACATAGTTCTGCAAGTATCCCTCGACCCACTTGTTCACTATCTCTGTCTATCTGTCTATTTGAGGGTGATAGTTGGTACTAGGTGTCAATTTTTCCCTTGATAACCTGAACAACTCCTGCCAGAATGCGCTAAGAAACATGTTGTCTTGGTCACTGACTATGTATCTCGGAAGACAATGTAGTCTGAATACCTCCCTGAAGAATATGTCTACCACCTGAGATGCGCTATACTCTGAAGGGGTGACAAAGAAGTGCGCATACTTGGTCAACCTGTCCACCACCACATAGATACAATCCCTGTCCTATACCTTTGGCAACCCTATAATGAAGTCCATGGAAATGCTCTCCCACTTCTGCTCTGGAATGGGTAACGGTTGAAGTAAACCTGCAAGATGTGTAAGCACCGACCTATTCTGCTGACAAGTCATGTACTCCCTCACATATTGTAGCACATCCTCCTTGAGACCCTTCCAAGAGAATCCCTCCCTCACCTTCCTTCAAGTCTTCATACGCATTGGGTGTCCTACCAATGGCGCATCATGTGTTGCCCTCGGGATCTTCTTCTTGAGTGTGAACTCAAGAACAAGATAGATCCTATCCTTGTAGTAGATGATGTCATCCACTACTATGTACCTGTCATCCTGAATAATGCCCTCCATAAGCTCACAAGCGAAAGTATTCTTGGAATACTCTGCCAAGAGAATGGACTTCCAATCTGTTGAGATCTTTGTCATGGAAAAGGTTGCAAGTCTCCTGGAAAGGGCGTCAGCAACTACATTCTTCTTTCCCTTCACATACTCAATGTTGAAGTCATACGCCTGCACCTTACTCACCCATTTTTGTTGCCTCTCACACAAGCCTTCGGCTCCAAGAAATATTTCAAGCTATTGTGGTCGGTCCTCACCACAAAGCGTCCCCCAACCAGGTATTGTCTAAACTTGGCCAATGCATGCATGATGGCCAACATCTCCTTATCATAGATGGAGTAGAGTCTTTTTGGCTCCCTCAGCTTCCTGCTCTCGAAAGCTATGGGGTGTCGATTCTACATCAACACTGCTCATATCCCCTCTCTGGATGTGTCACACTCTAATACAAATGGCTGAGAGAAATCTGGAAGTGCTAACACTGGGAAAGTGCTCATCACCTTCTTCATCCTGTAAAATGTTGCATGTGCCTCCTCTGACCATTTGAATGCTCCCTTCTTTGTGAGATCCGTCAATGGTTCATACACGACTGAAAGGTAGTTGGTGCATTAGTCAACCCAAAGGGCATGACTAGAAACTCATAGTGCCCATAGTGACATCTGAATGTTGTTTTGTGGATGTCCTCCTCTCTGACCCAGATCTGGTGCTACCATGATCGAAGATCAATCTTCGAGAAGTACACCGCCCCATGTAACTCATTGATCATGGGTATTGGGTATCGGTTCTTCATAGTCTTCTTGTTCAACGCCCTGTAATCGATGCACATCCTCATCGTGCCATCCTTCTTCTTCACCAGTACCATTGAAGAAGAGAAGGGACTAGAGCTAGGCCTGATGTGTCCCATCTCCATCAACTGTTGTATAGCCTTCTCTATCTCGTCCTTAAACTTCTTTGGATGCCTGTAGGGTGTGGTGATTGTTGTCGCCTTTATACACACCTCGGGTAGCGTGGAAAAACTTGTAATCCACTGGGTGTGTCCTTGGGGGCAAGTTTTGAGTCAAGGTGTTGTCACCTGATCCTGAACTCCTCCATCTAGGCCAACTCCTAGCGAAACCAAGGGGGGTAGCCCTACAAAAATAAATCTAAGGCTTGATCTAAACTAAGAACAAGAAGTAGAATCTAGGAGTTTTTGTAACAACAACAATAGAAAGATATAAATGAGATTACAACAACAACATATAATGGAAACTATATTAGCAGCATAACTGACATATAAAATATGACTTGCTTATGTTTGAAATCGAAGCATTCAAGATATTTGCATAAAAGATACAACTTACATGAAAAAAGCATACAAATACTTGAAGTAGAGATAATAAGCAAAGTAGTGTGGACCAGTGCCAAATGTAATTGGAATGTTGTGAGATGTTGTGTATCACAAGTTGTTGCTCAAAAGTGGACTCTTGCAAGTGTGTTGCTTGTAAATTTTACAGATTGTTTAATGTTGAGTGATTATTCAGTGTTGAACAAGATTATTATGAATGTGCTTGTGAAGTGTTGCTTGAAAATATAAATTCTTCAAATGTGGCCTCTTAAGAGGCTATCCCTAAGCTTGGAATTTGTGGAAAATTTGTCAAAACCCAATGACTTCACCAACAAGCTCAATGAAGGTGTCTGAGGTCCAACATGGGGAGAACCTAGATCTCAAAGTTCTCGTCTGACTTCACACACTCCCTTCATGCAGTTTCCAAACAAGTAATAGCAACTTTTTAAGATTGTACTAATTATACTAATCCGCACTGACCAGCCCCGGTTCTAATGAGTTCTCCAGGTCAAGCTAGGCTCGCAAGGGTTCAGAGCATACACCAAGGAGCTGAGGGGAAAGGTTTATTTGCAATAAAATAAAGATTGAAAGTAAATTGCAAAAAAATAAAAGATTTTCTAATTAAACTAAGTCCACATTGTCCAGCCCCTTTTTGGGTGAGCCTACTTAGGGGAGCTGAGGGGATGGGTTTATTTGAAAAATAAAACTAAAAGTAAAATGCTGAAAGGAAAATTAATCTAGCAATTATTGTTCTACTTTGCAAAAATTGAAAAGCTAAACTAAGATTGCTTTCTAGTGTTTATGATTGAGGTTTCTTTTAAATTAGCCTTAGGATGAGAAATTGTAGAACTTAAGCAAAAAGGGAAACCATGCAAGATAATTACACCACAACACCGGTCCCCCCTTAGGGGGGAAAAGAAAGGTGGGGATTGTTTACCCCACTTATTTTATTACTTTTATTACAATGTTTTCTCTTTCTTTGGGAGGCTTGTGATCCTTTATTGATGAGGATCTACAAGTTTACAAGGTTTTCCGGGGAGTTTATTGAAGTACAAGGTGCTTCCGGGTGTCCTAGAAGCTTCGACTCCGCCAAAATCCAGCAGAGTCTCCCCTTGTTTATTTATAAACCTGCATAAAACAGCAAGGAAATTGGGGCAAAATATGCCTGAAAGGCAAATAGAAAAGCCTGCAAAACAAGTTAGTTCATATACAAAAGGTGCAAGATAAATGAATAAGTAAATCTACACTAAACTAATCATTAGAAACTATTAATATGAACAAGAAAGAGGCATTTTCCCAATGATATTACTTGCTGTCTTAAAACAGCAAACAATATTAATGGGATGCCCAAATGTAACTTTAAACTCTTATAAAACAAAACTACCCTTAGCTTTTAGATTTCTTCAAATCAACTTAGCATAAAGGTAGAACTTTGCAAGCTAGTCCTAAACTACTTGCAAGAGAGTATGCAAAGCAAAAATTCCCTCCAGATTTATCTTTTAGATTTAGAAATTAAACCTTGCATATAATAGTAACCAAATGAAATAATTTGACAAAGTTGAGAAAGAGAAAGAAAGATAGTTACCCCAAATCTTAAATCTTTTGGGCTATAGGGTCCTTTAGTGAATAGAGGAGGGAGCTCTTGTTCTAGTGCCTTGGAAAAAGTGATGGATGAGATCCAATCAACCACCTCTCCAAGCTTGGAAACCAAAAGGGCTTGTAGAACCCTGTAAACACTCTGTTAAAGGAAGGTATCGACTACACAACAAGACTTATTCAAGCACATTAGTTCATGTGAAAAATATGCAAGATCAATATCTTATAATGTATGAAATGGTAGAATCTAAAAGCGAATAAGCTAATTAGATCTTACCCTACAATGTGGCAACACACTTTAAAAGGCCTTCAAAGAATAGATATGCAAAGCTTAAACCAATACAAGTTACCTCCAACACCATTGAACATCAAAGCATCCACACCATGAGAACCAACACTAATTTACCTCCAAAGTCTTTCATTCAATTCTTGAGAAAGAGTAATACAAAGATAATTTTTACAATCAACAATTTCTTGCCCAAGCTCCAACTAAACCAATGAGGAAGGGTCGAGTTAGTTAAATAGTATTTGGGGTGAGAATTCCAAAGCTAGGGCGCAAGCCGAGTGGAAGAGGGCGCATATCTCAAGTGGGGATGAGTGCCAATCAAAGGGGAGTTCCCTTTGACACCTCTCCACTTCATTCTAGTTCAAATAAGCATGTGGAAGCGGAGAACTCGCCTCTTGTGAAAGGTAGGTGGAGAGGGCAAGTCATCCCTCTTGGGATTGACGCCCTTCCTCCTAAATGTGCCACATGTGCTAAGAGAGGGAGAGTCCCCATCTTGGGATCTCCACCCTTGTACAACTCATCTAACTCCCCTTCAACTTGAGAGAGGTCGCCACCTCTTCTTGGAACTCAAGACACAAGGAAATCATGTCCCAAACATGTTTCCTAAATAATAGACTTGCTGATTTTATTTGATTTTTTGCCTTTTATTTGTCTTTTTGTGAGAGAAATTGATTTTGAGTGATTAAAATAACTTATTTTCACTCACAAAGTGGTTACCAAGGTAAGTGGGTATTCTTAGTCCAAAAACGAATACCCCCAAGGCATATGATGCCTCCTAGTACAACGTTTTTTATTCTCGACTAAATTACAATTAAAAAATCTCATTTTGGTGAGAAATTTTTTATCGACTCAAAACATTAAAAAATCCTAAGGGGGACTTAGCGCAATTTCCATATGACTCAAAATGATGACCTAGCATGGTAATATAAACATTTTGGACACTAGACTTGGATTACCAAGCTAAGGCCTAACCATCAGTAGCATACTCCATCTTTGGAGGTATTTGAGTGAAAAAACTTAGAAATTATAACTCGCCTAAAATGAATTCCAGGAAAGAAATAATTAACAAGTGAAAAAAAACACTCTAGAGTATGTACTCATGATCAAGTCTTATGTAATGTTCCCAAGCCAATTTTTTCGCTTGGAACACTAACTGA
>ML788692.1:153283-166009 GCA_009831015.1 Picea engelmannii | reverse complement strand
GGCAACACACTTTTCCTTCCACCTCGTCCCCATCACTTACCACCTCAGAGGGAGCATCTGGAGCAGTTGGATCTTCCACTCCAACCTCATCTAGAGTACCTCCACGACCACCTACTGCTTCCAGAGGAAAATTGGTGCCCTTTCCCCGTAAAAGGGCTAGAGCAGCAACAACACCACGACACAGAGGGAATCAATGATTTGGATTCCTATGATCTATCATTTTCATTTTATCATGTACTATTTAGTATCTAGATGCCTCATGATGATTCATCTCATGAGATACATTTATTTTGATCAGTTGATGTGATTTTGTATCTACTATGATCTATCATCCTATCAGGAACATGTTTCAGAATTTTCAGTTTAGTAACGATATGTGACCACGTGACATCTTATGCATCTTATTTATTGGTTGTATTTTCAAATTGATGTAGAAAAGTGTTTATTTGACGTTGTTGTTGCTTTACAAGTTTAAAAAAATTAAAAAAATTGAAAAAAATGATTGTTTTTGTATTTTTTTTAGGTCTTGCCGACATATTCCGACATTTTCCGCCGATGTCACCGAGAAGATCTCTTCCGGACCCTCGCCGACACTTTCCCCAACACGACATATACAGCATTGCTTTATACCTCTTTCTGTTTCTCTGTTGAGTTAAGTTAACCCTTAGGTTCAACTCCTAACTCAACCTCAAGAGCTCTCTTCCTTCATTGAGTTACTTTTAACCTTTTTACCTTTTTCTAAGTCAACTTCAAAATATAACATTGAGTTAGTTGACCTTTCCCCATGTTGTATGAGACTATGGTCTAGTGGGGATGGCTAGACCACTAAGTCTTTCCAAACCTCTTCATCAAGAGGTGGGGGACATTACAGTCTCCCCTACTAGAAATTGCTGGCCCACAAGCAATTCTGAACCTGTTTCCCGTATCACTTGTTCACTCTCCCACGTGGCATCCTCAATGGGAAAATCCTTCCATTTGATTAAGTATTCTCTGATGCTCCTCTTCCGGAGTTTCTTCTCCCGAACCTCCAATATTTCCTCCGGCACTAGTACCAATTGCCCTTCTTCATCGGTGGTAGCACCTCAAGTGGGGTGATGTGTTGGCTGATGGCCCTCTTCAGGCATGACACGTGGAAAACATTGTGTATCCTGCTATCCTATGGGAGCTCAAGCTCATAAGCCACGGCCCCTACCTTCCTATTGATCCTGTAGGGCCCAAAGAACCGAGGTTGGAGCTTTTATGCTACATTCCTTTTAATAGAAGTCTGTATGTACAGTTGGAGCCTTAGGTAGACCAAGTCACCAACCTCAAAAGTACGCTCCACCCGGTGTTTGTCTGCTTGGACCTTCTGCTGATTCTGTGCCCTTTGTAGGTGATCCTTCAACTCCCTGAGTATGTCCTAACTCTGTTGCACCCAATCCTGTACCATCGAGGCTATGCTATCACCAAAAGCAATCTCTACAAAAGAGAGTGGGTCATAATTGTACAACGCCCTGAATGGAGTCATGCCTATGGACATGTGATAGGTGGTGTTGTAACAGTATTCCCCCAAGTGTAGCCATCTAACCCATGCCTTTTGTTGCCCTGCTACATAATTCTTGAGGTAGCCTTCTATCCATTTGTTGACTATTTCGGTTTGCCCATCAGTCTGAGGGTGATAACTAGTGCTAGGGATCAAGGCCGTACCAACCATCCTGAATAACTCCTACCAAAAAGTGCTCATAAATCGGCTATCCCTGTCACTAACAATGGTTTTAGGTAGACCATGTAGTCTGAATATCTCTTTGAAGAATAATTCGGCCACCTGTGTTGCATTGAAGTCCGTAGCAATGGAGAAGAAGTGTGCAAATTTAATCAACCTGTCCACTACTACAAAGATGCAATCCTTACCCTGTGCCCTTGGCAATCCTGTGATGAAGTCCATGGAGATGCTCTCGCATTTGTGCTCAAGGATGGGTAGAGATTGTAATAGCCCTACTGGATGAGTGTGCTCATCCTTATTCTCCTGGCAAGTAGTACACTCCTTGATGTGACTCATCACATCCTCTTTGAGGCCCTTCCATGAGAACCTTTCCCTTACCTGCCTGTACGTTTTTCCAATCTCTTGGTGCCCTGCCATCGGTGAGTCATGACACGCTTGTAGTATCTTGGCTTTGAAGGTTGATTCCGGAACCAAGAAGATTCGGCCCTTGTAGTAGATGATGCCATCTATGACTTTAAAGTTATCATCCTGTATTTGCCCGTCCATCAACTGACAAGCAAAATGATTCTTGGAATATTCCACCAAGAGGTGGACCTTCCAGTCAACCAATATATCTGCCATGGCATAAACTGATGGCCTCCTGGATAAGGCATCTGCAACTACGTTCTTTTTCTCTTTGACAAATTCAATGGCAAAGTCATAGGCATGTATCTTGCTGACCCATTTTTGTTGCCTCTCGTTTAAGTCCTTCTGTTCCAAGAAGTACTTAAGGCTGTTGTGATTTGATTTCACTACAAATCTGGCACCTACCAAGTATTGCCTGAATTTGGCCAAAGCGTGCATGATAGCCAGCATCTCCTTGTCGTAGATGGTGTAAAGTAGCTCAGGACCCCTCAATTTTCAGCTCTCATAGGCAAGAGGGTGACTATTTTGCATCAGTACGGCCCCAATGCCTTCTCTGGAGGCGTCACACTCCAATGTGAAGGGTTAGCCAAAATCTGGTAGGGCTAATACTGGGCATGTGCTCATTACTTTCCTCATCCTGTCAAATGTAGCTTGGGCCTCTTCACTCCATCTGAAGGCTCCTTTCTTAGTTAGATCAATCAAAGGTGCACAAAGTTGGGAGAACCCTTTGACGAATCTCCTGTAATAGTTGCAAATACCAAGAAATCCCCTCAACTCTGTAAGGGTTTTAAGTGTGGGCCACTCAACTATTGCTTGGATCTTCTCCTGATGTACCTGTACCCCCTTAACTCCAATAATGTGCCCCAAGTAGAGGACCTCTGTCATCCCAAATTCACATTTGGACTCCTTAGCATACAAGGATTGGCCCTCCATGATAGTTAAGATATGTTCCACATGCCGAAGGTGTTCCTCCCACGTCTTGCTATAGATTAGCAAGTCATCAAAGAATACAAGAAGATGCTTCATCAACTGTTTGTTGAAGACATGGTTCATACATGACTGGAATGTGGTTGGTGCATTGGTTAAACCTAATGGCATCACTAAAAATTCATAGCGGTCGTAGTGACACCTGAAAGAAGTCATTGGGATGTCCTCCTCCCTCATTTTGATTTGATGGTAACTAGAGCGCAAGTCAATCTTAGTGAAATAAACAGCCCCATGGAGCTCGTCCAATAGCTCATCAATCCTCGGAATGGGATACCGGTTTTTGATAGTCTTCTTATTTAGTGCCCTGAAGTCAATGCACATGCGCATGGTTCCATCATTCTTCTTGACCAGTACCACTGAAGAGGCAAAAGGGCTGGAACTTGGGCTAATGTGACCCATATCTAAGAGCTCTTTGATGGCCTTCTCTATTCCTTCCTTGTACTTCTTTGGGTGTCTGTAAGGCGTGGTGATGGCTGGCTTTGCCCCTTCCTCCAACTCAATGATATGCTCAAATCCCCTGTCTGGTGGCACACCTGGTTGGATAGGTCCAAACACCTTACTGTGTTTGTCAATGATCCTTCGGATCTCTGGTGCGTAGTGAATCTTCCCAAAGGAGGCACTCGGCTCTCTTAAAACCCTCACGAACCAGTCCCAAAGAGCCCGTGGCTCTCCTCCTCAATCATACGACTTGCAAAAAGACCTCATGGCCTCTCTTGTACCTTGTTGCCTGCAAAAGAGGACTCGGGTACTCTCCAATACCACCGCGGACCTGCCAATGGCCTCACGGCCCTCCTCCTTACTCGCAGCTTCAACAAACGGGCTCATGGCCCTCTCCTCACCCTTACGGCTTGCTCCAAGCCTCACGGCTCCCCTCAAATCGCCCATGACCTTGAAAAAGAGGTAAATCGGCCCTCAAGGGAGCCACACGTCCCTTCCTCCAACCACTATCCTGCAAATAGACCAGATCGGTCCTCTCAAAGACTCCACAAACCCTCCAAGCAAGTTGATACTCTCTAGACAGAAAACAACCTGCAATAGATGAATCCCCAATGGAAATCCTGGATGGATTCCCCCTCTTATCTAGCTAGGGTGGATGTTGCACCACCGAAACCAAACCAACAGTGGAAGGATTTTGCCAAAACCCCAACGAAAACCTTGGCTCCAAGAGCACTCTGAATAAGAGATAAAATCATAATAAGGAAGGAGGTACTCTAACCCTCCTTTTATTCTTCTTCCATGCCTTCTAGATCTTTCCCCTTTCTGACCAAATCCACCTGATCCTTATTCCCCTTTTAATTTTCACTTAAACATTAGAAGTTACTTTTAATGTTTAAGTAAATAATAATTAATTGTCTTTTTACTCAATGTCACTTTAGAAATATAACATCTCCTAGCCTAGTGACATTGAATAAACCCCTTTGACTCCTTTTCTTTACTGACTATAGCCTACGGGAGTCGTATAGGCTACTAAGTCATCCTCTGTCTCGATCAAGTGGAAGGGGACATTACAACGTTGCCTTTGGAGGCACCTTAATGTCACCAAAGGACGAGATTGTACCTTCCCCCACTTGAACGTTTTCCTTTAAGGACTAGACGTCACCCTTCTATCCCTTGGCGTCACCCAGGGGCAAGGGTTTGATGGTTCACATGGTGATTTGATGTGCTAGCATGGACCTTGGCACATAAGAGAGTGACACTTGGCCTTTGGAGGCCCAACAATATCATCATGGAGCTTGACGTCGCCTCTAGTAGCCCAACGTCACCCTCTTAGGGCATGACGTCACCCTTCTAGGGTTTCGTTTAATGTAAATTTTATATTTTGAATTTACGTAAAGAGAATTTAAGGGGTCGACCCCTCTTGTAGAGAAATGACTTTTCATTGGAGTCTCTTGGATGGCTAGGGTTTCCATATAAATATGGCTAGCCAAGATTCATTTTATCATGACATTCTTCTCACACATGCGAGAGACTCCTAAAATTTTCGCTATTTCAGGGTTATTGGCTCTTTTCTGTAGTGCGCTATCTCTTGGAGGTCAAGTTTGGATGCTCTTTTGCTAATTTTTGGATGGTATTGCTGGAATTAGGGTTTATTCTTGTCATATCTTGGTGAAGTAAGTAAATTTCTGCAATTTCATTTCATATTGTTGAGTGTTTTATGGTAAATTTTACTTGTCCACATTGAAGATCTTGCTTGGTAAAACCCTAAGAGGGGCATAAGTGCTTCCTCCTCTCACAAGGTTAATCTCATCCATAAATTTGTGAATGAAATCTTACCTAGGGTTAGACTCCTAAAGCCCTAAAGTGCTAGCACTTTAGGAGTTTGATTCTAGACTCTTGATTGTGACCTAGTTGAAGTACCTAAGAAGGGAGAAAAGGTTGCTAGAGCCCAAAAGTGTTTGCACTCTAGCAATCCTTATCCTCAAGGTTTGAACTCTAAGGCCCTAATCTGCTAGCACCTTAGAGTTCAAGCCCTACCTCTTAGCCTTTGCTAGCTTCATCTCCAAAATATATTGCATTGTTGTTATCAAAACTCCATAGCCCTAAGGCACTAATCATTAAAGCTCTCTTGTGGTGAAAGTAATCAAAAAACTCTGTATTCTCAATCTCTCAAGCCATCTACTAACTTAACTAACACTGAGTTGAGTTAATTTGATTGTGAACTTGCTACTGGTTCAAAAGTTTGCTACTGCCATCTAAATATTATCTTATTTGTTGCATACAATGATCTAAAGGTGGCCTAAACTTACCAGAAATTGCATATAACAATTGGGTATTAATCTACTAAGTTTATGCTGAATTTCTATTGTCAATTGTTGCATTTCTGAGATATATTTATTGTTGTTGTTAAAAACTTGTAAGTTGTACTTGTTATAAATTGTTGTATTACTGCAATTTTGTAACTGCTATAGCAAATTATCATTGTCTAGTGTCTAATGAAGTTTTGATTGCATGTTTATAATTGAAAATCAATCATATATATGTTATAAGTGTTTTTGTTCCGACTTTTTGTTCCGACCAGGTACTTAAACAACTCCATACCTCATCCATTTCACAGACCTAGACTTTTCATTAGGTGATCAAGAGAGGGGGCGTTAGGCTTGACTAACAAACTTGCTACTTTGATCCCTTGAGGTCACCAGGGAAGCCTCCCATGTGGTGGACCTCCTCCATCACTAAAACAAGGGGATTTCTTACTAAGGTGACAGTGGTAGGATTTCCAATAGTTACACAAGATTTGATGATCTTGTGTTGGAAGATTTGGTGATCTTGTGTTGGGCTTTGCACAACTACAAATCTTGTGATAACATAGCTCACTCCATTCCTTGTTTAGTTGTCAAGATTTCCTTCTCAACTAAAAGTGTTGTCACAGGTACAAATATTACACGAAGAATATCCCAAATAAAAGATTGAGCATAACCAATAAACCAAGGGTTCATGACTGTTGCACAGAAAAAGATAAACACTAGTTTCTTTGAAGTATAAATTGAATGGAAATAACTAATTAGATGTCCAAGAAGTTTCATTTATGCCAAGAGGGTTTTGTTGATATTTTGGTAGCTGCAGGAGGTATTAACCTCCACGTGTAACCTTGACAAGACTAGAATATTTCGGGAAGCAAGAGAAACCCTAAAAGCCTTGGACATAAGTTATAACCCTAGAAGACAAGTCGGCTAAAGAGAATAATTAATATTGAGTCTCTAGCCTCCAAAAAGAGAAGTCGGCCCAGATAGTTGAGAAAGAGTAGTATAAATACAGAATGCTAGAGCTCATTTGGACACACTCAGCTCGCAACTACAGAAATTTAGCAAGTGCACAAGTTTGGAGAGTAGCTGCAGCTACAACTACTGCAACTAGTATTTAAAGTTTTAGGCTTGGACTTTCTGCCTTGTGCACTAGCTTTGGAGAAAGGTACGCTACATTGATTGGCTATTGGTTCTAGGATTTGCTTCCGGAATTATTCTCTCTGTCAAGGTTAAGGTGATCGAGGGTGGCTTTGGCCTATGCTTGGGTGACAATATTGCTATATTGTCTATGGTGAAATGAGCACATGTATTATTTCTAACAGGTTATGGACCCACACTATCTTTGGACAGTCTAACCGCTGGAAGATAGATTGGGAGGATTTGCTCAGTTACAGTTGCAGTTGCAGTCAAAGTTTTTGCTGCATTAACGAAACCCTTCTTAGAAAGTAATGGATGTGCTTGTTTAACCATAGACAATATAGCAATATTGTCACCCAACCATAGGCCGAAGCCACCCCCGAACACCTTAACCTTGACAGAGAATGATTCTGGAAGCAAACCAATAGCCAACCAAGGCTAATGCATAAAGATAACCAAGACTGATCAGAAAGTCCAACCATAACCAATAGAAAGTCCGAACCTAAACCAGGAAACCAGATTGCTGCAGCTGCTCCCCAGACTTGCACACTAGCCCAGTTCCTACAGTGCGCACTTCTTCCCAGCTGAAATTCTAAGCAGTGTGTATGAAATGAGGTCTGGCTACTTGTATTTATATTGTTTCCTGAGCTGTCTGGGCCGACTTCTCATTCTGGAGACTAAATACTTTATATTAATTATTTCCTTGAGCCGACTTGTCTTATAGGGTTATGTTCAATGCTTTAGGGTTACTTCTTGCTTCCCGAAATATTCTATTCTCGTCAGGGTTACATGTGGAGGTAAATACCTCCCGTAGCTACCATAATATCAACACTCCCTCCTAGCTAGGGAGGTATTGAAGGCAATGGTCTTGAGCCATACCATTCAACCGGTAGCATTATCATAGTCGTAAAGACTATCTCATGATTAGATCACGAGCACCATCATCACTATCAATGTCATCTGACAGCATTAACTGCATCATCTCTCCAAACCATACTCCATCTGAGGAATCAGACATGATGTTGAATAAGTCACTCACTCCAAAGAGTGATACAAGACCCATTCTTCTAATCCGGGCATATGTCTTAGAAGAATAAATGTCCTGGACCATTTTCCGTCTGGAGAATATCTGTCCATCAGTACACTGACCATCCATCTAGCTGATAATCATTTTCAACACTACTGATAGTCTTCAAGGCAAATCAGAACAATGTCATTCAATAGAACACAACTCTGTCTATCCATAGTAGTACACAACTACAATCCAGTGGTACACTACCACACCAAGTAGCACACAGCTAATTAATCAATGACACATAGTCACAACTAGTGGAACACATCCACCACAGTAGCATACATCTACCGTCCAGAGACATACAGTCTCCATAGCAATCATATCATCTGATATCAACTTGCACAGAAAAACAATGTCATGATATAAACTGAATCATTTGGGCCATTCTTCCACTCACATCTGTGAGATCTGGAAGAGCATCTGCCCTCAGAAGGTAAAACATCAGTCATGAGTTACTAGACTATTCTTCTCAAGCATATAAGAATAATTGTCCTGATTTTTTAGACTAGACCATTCACCTATCTGGGCCATTCCTCCAGCACTAAACAAAGTGCAACCTGGAGAGAATGAGTCTGCCCTAGGGAATGCATGTCCCTGATTGTTGAACTTGGACCATTCACCTATCTGGGCCATTCCTCCGGCACTAAACAAAGTGCAACCTGGAGAGAATGAATCTGCCCTAGGGAATGACTGTTCGGACCATTTCCTAAGGAAATGATTGTCCTGCACCAACCTCCAAAACGGACCATTCTTCAAAACTGCTCACAACTGTGAGCTTCGAAAGAATGACTGTCTGGTGAGGCGGACCAGTCTTCTTGACCACTGCTGAGAGTGACTGCCAAGAAGAGAGATTGTCCTAGACCATTCCCCCACACTGGCCACAAGGGGAATCGATGTCTATGGTACATCAACAATCCATCGAACCATTTTCATTACTAAAATGACTGTTCGATCTGGACCATTTCCGAACTGGAAAATGCCTGTCCGTCAGAAATCTCAAGCCACTTTCTGAACTGGAAAGGAACTGTGCATCCCGGACCATTTTTCGAATTTGGAAAATGACTGTCCATAAATCAATAGCACATCAGTGCTCCCTCCCAACCTGGGAGTCATCTCTTCCCTTTTAATAACGAAGTCGTCTCCACGAGCTTCAGCTTGTTTCTTGAGTACGCAAACTCTCTCATCTTGGACAGAGAATTTACCAAAATGTCTGCTATTTACGCATCTGTGGAGATAGATATTGGAGAATCACTTCTCTTTTCTGGACTTCATCATGGAGAATGAAATGCTCAATTTCAATGTACTTTTGTCTTTCTGGAAGACTGGTTTTCTCTGAAGGCTTCATATAGCTCTGATCATTATAATATATCATAGTTGGATTCAGCTCTTTTGTTTCCTGCTAGCTCATAACATCATGGAAAGGCTCAAATTGGAACATATCCAAGTGGTACTTCTTTTGTTATCATGAGAGTTTGTCATGGATTAAAAAACCATCATCCTGGACTTCTGAGTAACCATTCTGATACAATTTCTCTGTTATAGAAAGTTTTCACCACGCTTCTGTTGTGCATTGGAGGCTCTACACCAAGTTGTTTGAATTCATACAAGATCTTCTTCCATCTGCATACAAGAGTCTCTTTCTGGTATACCTCAAAAACCTTGAGGTTGCTCTACATACGCTTCCTGTTCAATTACTCTGTTGAGGAGAACATACCTTACATTCATCTGATGTAAACTCCAATCCATGGATATTGCAGAAGATATAATGGCTCATGTAGAGGTATGTCTGGTTTACTAGAACAAGCAATCATCATAGTCTTCTCCCTCCATCTGGGAGAACCTCTAGTTCTGAATCTCACAATGCTTTTATTCATAAGTCTTTCATACACTGTTCTTCATCACAACTTCTATTTCTTCTGCTTGATTGCTTCTAGTGGGTTCAAACCAAGCTGGTAGACTTGTGATTCTTGATATAATGACTGGTTGTTCTGGCTTTTCTTTCTCTCTTGGAATCTTCATGTTTTTGTTTAGCTCTTGGGTCCATGGAGTTTTCTATTGATTCCATGCCTTGAAGATTCTAACTTCTTCCTTTCATCATAGGATCATGGATGTGGATGGACAACCAACGATACTTTAAGGCTTCTTTTCGAAGAAGACTTCTTCTAAAGTCAAACTGAACACGTGTTGCTTTTCATGGTTGCTACCATTGATGGGAACATGGATAGATACTACATAATCCTCAATGGATCATATTATCTAAGACCTCCTAATCCTTGCTTCATGCATGAATGCATGCTCTTCTTTTGGAATTATATAATCAGCTCCCTCCATCTAAGAGAGTCCACGCTTTCGTCTGCATCTTTATTGTCTTCTGCAAAGTGTCACGGGTCTCTTTCTAATTTCCTCTTGAATGCTGACTTCTTTTTGTTTTTACTTCTTCCAGGTTTCTTCAAGTTTGATTTTGATTTCAGCAGTTGTAATAGCTTCCACAGGAATTGTTACCAAGGATTGTCAATATACTTCATCTTTCCATGTGCATTGCTTGTCTTAGAGTCATCGTGATATCAATCCTTATTTTGTTATTCTTCCATAATTATTGTTTCTCTTTGAACATCTTATCTTCTAAGAAATAGATATGCAAGATATGTACAAAAACTATGTAAACATGGTATGTACAAGAACTATGAAGAATATTGTTACCTTGTCTTAGAAGAAGTGTGTTTTATCCTGCTTGGTCTTCTTTGAGGGTTTCTTTTCTTCGACAACTGATGCTTCGTGTGTTTCCTTCCGTTTCTTTAGCTCGGGACAATGATTCTTGTAGTGACCATATTTTCGACAATTGAAGCATTGTATTTTTGACATATCTTTCTCTTGATTTGGCTTCTTCTTTGAGCCAAACTTCCTTTTACTCCTGAAATTCTTGAACCTTGCTGTGAAGGCTTGATCATCGTATTTCTTTTGGGGTTTCTCTTTTGCACTAATCCTTGATTCTTCTTGTGCATAGCAAATCCAAAATTCTTCAAATGTAGGATACTCCTTCCTTGTGTTCATGCTTGCGACAAATGCATCCCATGTCTTGGGAAGACCATTGAGTACTATATTTACCAGTTCCTTCTCTGAAATGATCTCTTCAATAGCTTGTAGTTGATCTCTTAACTGAGAGATCCTTACAAAGTATGACGTTATGATGTCATCATCATTCATTTTCATGTCACGGAGCTCATTCTTCATACTCATTACCTGTCCAATGTTTCTAACTGAGAAGAGGTTTGTTAGGGCATCGTACATCTTCTTAGATGAATCAAGATGGGAGATGTAGGGTATCAAGTGGTCTTTTATATGGTCCACTATGATACTCATGGCATTGATGTCACTGTCTTTGAACTTCTCTAAAACTGCAACGTTCTAAGGTTCCTTCTCTTTCCCTTCTTCGAACTGTGGTTCCACGATCTTTTCTTTCACGATATCCAACACTTTATTCGTGGAAAGGATGAGGCCAATCCTTGTCTTCCATGCTCTGAAATTAGAAGCCCCTTCTAACTTGTTTTTTGACTTCATAGAGTAAGTCATAATTGTTTGGACTTGGTCAACCCTTGATTTTGACCAAAAACTCAAACTTGACGTCTTAGCTTGCTGAGAGTACGAGGAGATGGGCTAGGCTAGGGCGCACTAGGCTATCCAGAAATTAGGTCAATCTCTTCACTTAAGGTGCCTCAACAAGAGGGTTAGGGTTTCGTTGTTGCAGCAAAAACTGACTGCAACTGCAACTGTAACTGAGCAAATCCTCCCAATCTATCTTCCAGCGATTAGACTATTTAAAGATAGTGTAGGCCCATAACCTATTAGAAAGTAATGGATGTGCTCGTCTAACCATAGACAATATAGCAATATTGTCACCCAACCATAGGCCGAAGCCATCCCCGAGCACCTTAACCTTGACAGAGAATGATTCTGGAAGCAAACCAATAGCCAACCAAGGCTAATGCATAAAGATAACCAAGACTGATCAGAAAGTCCAACCATAACCAACAGAAAGTCTGAGCCTAAACCAGGAAACCAGATTGCGGCAGCTGCCGGCTGCAGTTGCTCCCCAAACTTGCGCACTAGCCCAGTTCCTACAGTGCGCACTTCTTCCCAGCTAAAATTCTGAGCAGTGTATATGAAATGAGGTCTGGCTACTTGTGTTTATACTGTTTCCTGAGCTATCTGGGACAACTTCTCATTCTAGAGACTAAATACTTAATATTAATTATTTCCTTGAGCCGACTTGTCTTCTAGGGTTATGTTCAATGCTTTAGGTTTACTTCTTGCTTCCCGGAATATTCTATTCTCGTCAGGGTTACACGTGGAGGTAAATACCTCCCGCAGCTACCATGATATCAACAACCCTAACCCTCTTGTTGAGGCACCTTAAGTGAAGAGATTGACCTGATTTCTGGATAGCCTAGTACGCCCTAACTTAGCGCACCTCCTGGTACTCTCAGCAAGCTAAGACATCAAGTTCGAATTTTCGGTCAAAATCAAAGGTTGACCAAGTCAAAGTCAAAGCAGTCATGACTTACTCTATGAAGTCGGAAAACAAGTTAGAAGGGGCTTCTAACTTCAGAGCATGGAAGACAAGGATTGACCTCATCCTTGCCAAGAATAAAGTGTTGGATATCGTGAAAGGAAAGATC
>ML788692.1:124006-149492 GCA_009831015.1 Picea engelmannii | reverse complement strand
AGCTGCAACGGCAGCTCTCCTCCAAACCTGTGCAGAAACTGGGCAACTACAGTGCGCACAAGTGTTGCTTTGCAATTCTAAGACTGCCTGCCAGAATGAGAACTGGCCTCCTGTATTTATACTAATTCTGGCTAACTGCCTTGGCCGACTTCTCATTCTGGGTATCTGTCTGTTCAGTATATATTATTATTTATGGCCGACTTCTTCTCTTGGAGGCTAATAACCTAATATAAATTATCTTCTTGAGCCGACAAGTCTTCTAGGGTTATTAGCCAACTCATTAGGGTTTCTTCTTGCTTCTCGGAGTATTTTATCCTCGTCAGGTTTACACGTGGAGGTAAATACCTCCCGCAGCTACCATAATATCAACAATAAATGCTTCAATGGGAACTATTCCTATATTCTAATACCAGATTCTCCACCAAATTTTGGCTCTGCTAGAACCTATACTTGGCACAAGTCTCTTGAAACTCTATCTCTGCCAACAATACTCCTTTCTCTAAGTGTGCATCTTCAAATTCCTAAACAAACCTCTACTGATTCAATCTTTTCAGTGTTTATATCTCCACAAGGAGATCAATTGTTAGGCCAAGTAGTGGTTATGATCCATTCATAACTATTGAATTAGTCTATGCTTCTTTTCTTATGCTCATGGAGATAATTAAACAATCATTCCCACATGGAGTATTCGTAGCTCTACTCAACCTGATGCTATAATACTAATGTGGGCCATAGGACACACATCCTGCTTTGTTGACTGATTAGCATGGGTGTATTATTATGTTGAGCCTATTAACCTTACACAACTTGTCGGTGTTTGAGATCTTCTATTACTGCCACTTGTCACCTTCTCACCATATTTTGGGATCCTTGGAGGCTCCATGGAGATACCTCTCATTCCCACACTGAAAATTTTGCGGGTCATTTGATCTTTGCATGATCAGATAGTGGTTGTAGTGCTAAATTCCGCCACCTCCAAACTTGTTTGTATGGGTTGCACATATTTTTTATCACAAGGAGATAGGATAATGTGGGGCCCTTCTCCCTGCACCACTTGCCAACAGATGATTAAAGCACATGGTTTTGAGGAGATCAGGGGAAACTGTACCCATAAAACTTCACAAGACTCTTAACCATTGATCAACCATTTGATTTGACTGTGCAGATTGAACTTGCCACTCTTTCATGTAAATTAGTACCCCCACTGGTAGATATAAGGCACTTGATGTCTCCCCTCTATTGAGCACTATAACTTTTGAGTGGACTTTGGTCCATGCCCTCAAATTGACTCCACTATCAATGTTCCTTCACTACACATCTACGTGAACATGTCTCCTATGAGAATCTTGATGTTTGAGGGGGTGGCTTGGGTTTCATTCCTTGTGTATGAACTTCTATGCAGGTTTAAATCCTTAGGCCTCGTGATCTTGATATGAAATAAAGCCTTTCCTTTGCAAGACATTTTGTGTTATTGACATGATCCTTTCATATCATACCTCCCTAGTAGGAGACTTTTGGTCCCCAAAAGCTCCTTGTCGATGAATACGAGGGAACAATTATGAGACTTTGCCCCTCTCATACTAGTTTTCCTTCCTCAATAATTTCCCTTTGCATCCTATTTGAGTTTAACATCTAGATTATATGACTAGTACAATCCTTCTTCCGTGACATTATATTTTCCTCCAACTCTTCAAGTGAATTAAATGAAAAATATTCTACAGTTGGAAGTACTTGTCCTTCCTCTTCTCCATCCAACATGGATGGTGGCATACAAACACAAGTTCTTGACACTAACCATTCAATACATTTGTATATATGGAGGTAGGTTCATCTTGAATGCATTGCCACTGACCTGTTCAATGATATTGCAGGTTCCATTCCATAATGGTTTCAGTTTCTTGGCTACCCCTTTACTTCAGCACGACACAAGTCACATTCCTGACCAATCTTCTTGCGGATTGAAGAGACATGCATGCCCTGGGTTTTGATCCTGATCCTGGCCTGGATCATTTAGAGTGACTAACATCAGTAGTTGAAGCCATGGGCTACTGATAGGTAAAAATTATGTCATACTTCCAATTGTAACCTCCAAAAGTCTCCTTTCCAATAGTAAATATTGTCATGCCTGCAATAGCAGACTTAAAAATTGCATCCTGCACATTGAGCTCTTTACTGTCCAGTAATGAGGTAGCATGAAGGAAATATAATACTCTATGTTGTACCTTTTTTTAACATTTGCTAAGCCTTAGGATTCATTTCACTAAAAGAATCCTCCAACTCAGTGTGCAATGAGATGACAAAATACATGAGTTGACAGAATACATGAGTCCTGCAAAATCATTGATATCTTGGAGTTGCATGAGTGTCACAAACTACTTTAATAATTCTTAATTGTGATGATAGTTCTTTTGATCAAGTAAGCAACAATTGAGAGTATAAATCTTTGCTAAAATGAATGCCTGGTATGTCTTTGCTGATATACAGGACCAGTCTCTCCCAACTATAAAACAACCTTCACTTTGGAATACCTTACAGGAACATAATCTTGATTATGTAATTGTAGTCTGAAACAGAGTCTAAACAAATGTGCATGGAGGACATTGTAAGTGCCCACAGGCGCTTACATTTTGAGTGGAAATCTTTGATAAAATGAATGCCTAGTATGTCTTTGCTGCTATATGGAACCAATATCTCCGACTATAAAACAGAGTTTTTTTTTAAATACCTTACAGAAAGGTAATGTTGATTATGTAGTTGTAACAGTCTAAACAAATGTACTTGGAGGATATTGAAATTACTCACTGGCAGTTACATGCTGTCTGTTTCCACCAAAGTTTCAAAGCCGACGTACCATTCAAGCAAGCAATCTTTAGTCCCCTTGGCTCAAATACAGGCCACAGAGGTCACGTATAAATCCATGCCCTGCATCATCAAAGTCAATTCTTCTCATTCTTGAACAAATAATCAAATAATTTAACCTTTTTATGTTTCATGGGCCAATAAATATTCATTAAAATATCATTTGCAAGATTGATAATTGTTAGAGATGAGGGCATATTTACATAGAAATGAAGTCATACTTACATGTAAGGTACATAATAAACCAAAATCAATCCAATGTCCATGCCTTGATATCGCAAGGACAACCAATTCAGAACGAAGACTACTACTCCATCCAGAAGTCAACACAAACAAGAATGTTTAGGTCACCAATAATCCCCACAAGAACAAAATCCATCTTTAAAATGATGGAAGCGGTTGTTATCCCTCAAGATTATTTCTCGCCCAACTATCTTAGAGATGAACTTTGTTGCAGTGTGGCAATCACCACATACACGAAGGTTTTTGACAACGCGAATACATGTACCAGGGGGCGTGTTGATAAGCCCAAAAGCTATGGCCAGCTTTTCACTGTGTAGACCAAGAATGTGTTCCTTCTGCTCCTCCTCCACATCATGCAACACAAAGTTAGTGTTAGGAACATAGCCTGCATACTTCATATGCTTAGCCAGTATGCCCAATACTGTATAGATATCTTTTGTTTGTGGGTGTGATCTGTCTCCCACAAGAAAGGTGTGCACTTTGTGATTAACTTCAATCCAACTCAATCCTGGCTCCTTTGCTACTCCTTGGTCTTTCATCTTTTTCCTCACCTTTTCCACATCATCCCATCTGCCAGATGCGGCATACATATTTGACAGCACTACATAATGTCCAGAATGATATGGCTCTAGCTCATATAGGTGCTCTGCTGCAACTTTCCCTAAACCCATGTTGTCATGGACTCTGCAACCAGCAAGCAAGGCTCCCCACACAGCAGCATCGGGATCAAAGGGCATTTTCTTTATCAAATCATAGGCCTCATTCAGGCATCCAGCACGACCAAGAAGGTCAACCATACAAGCATAGTGTTGCACTTTTGGTGCAATGCAGTGATCTCGACTCATAGAATCAAAATAGTACCGACCCTCATCGATGAGGCCAGCATGGCTACATGCAGAGAGAACGCCAACAAAAGTGACATCATCTGGTGTCATCCCTAACTTGTGCATTTGTTCAAAAAGTTGGAGGGCTTCCTTCCCAAGCCCGTGCTTGCTATACCCTACAATCATTGCATTCCATAAGATCACATCTATTTGAGGCATTTCATCAAACACTTGACGTGCTTCCTCTATTCTTCCACATTTTGAATACATGTCAATAAGGGCAGTCTGTGTAATTGCTTCAAACTCGAATCCACTTCTAACTATGCAGGCATGGACCTGCTTTCCCTGTTCCAGAGTTACTAGACCAGCACATGAGCTAAGAACACAAGCACAAGCAAACTGGTCTGGCTTCATTCCTGCACATTGCATTTGTTGAAAAATATCAAAAGCCTTCTTGCTATGGCCATACTTGCTATACCCTGCAAGCATTGCAGTCCTCACAACCATGTCTTTTTTGGACAGTCTATCATAAACTTGGCGTGCACTTTCTATGCCACTGCAATTGGCATACATGTGAATAACGGCACTTGCAACATAGGTATCCGTATCAATACCTGATTTGACTACACGGGCATGGATGCATTTGCCATGTTGGATGGCTCCTAGATTTCGGCATGCGCTCAGAGCACTCGAAATTATGAACTTGTCCATTTTCACTCCTTCCTTCTGCAGTTGGCCTAAGAGTATCAGAGCCTTCTCTCCAAACCCATGTTGCTCGTATCCTACAATTAACGCGGTCCATGATACCATATCTCGTTCCGGCATTTCATCAAACACTTGATGTGCATCTGTCATGCTGCCACACTTAGCATACATGTCAACAAGGGCACTACCCACATAAACGTTTGAAAGAAATCCAGCTTTGACGATATAAGCATGAATCTGTCTGCTCTTTTCTGGACAGCCTAGACCGGCACAAGCTCTGAGAATGCTACTAAAAGTGAACTTATTGGCCTCCATTCCTGCTTTCTGCATTTCATAAAATAGCACTAGGGCTTCCTCACCATAACCCTGCTGTGAATATCCTGAAATCATTGCTGACCATAAAACAACATCGGGCACGTAGATTCTGTCAAACACGGCGCGTGCTTCAACCAGTCTTCCACATTTAGAATAAAAATCAACAAGAACACTACCCAAATACACATTGGACTCCAAATCCATCTTTATGATGCTTGCATGTATCTCTTGTCCTTGTTCCAGGGACTCCATGGTAGCACACACTTTCAAAATACTAACGAATGTGAACTCGTTCGGCTCGATTCCTGCATTCTGCATTTCACGAAAGAGATACAAGGACTCCAATCCATGCCCATGCCTTGCATATCCTGCAATTATGGCAGACCATGAAACTTCGTCTCGTTTACGCATTTTGTCAAACACTTGGCGCGCATTCCACAAATTACCGCATTTGATATACATGGTTAAGAGATTGTTTTCCAAATAAAGACCAGGGTTGAATCCAGTTTTTATCATACGGACATGGAGCCGATTGCCTTCTATGATTGCTTTCATGGTAATGCAACGTTCAAGTAAACAAGCATAGGTAGTGGAATCTGGGACAATGCTTTGATGGTCCATCAGATGTAAATTGTCCACTGCCTGCTTCAATCGCCTCTCCGCCTTATTCAAGATTCTCACGTCCCTGTCGACGCCATTTAAGCCTCTGCGGTTTCCCTTTCCGTCTTCATCTCCTGCCATTGCTGAAGCAACACGAGTACCGGTAGTGATGGTATTTGGTAAGGTTATGCTGCTAAACCCACCAAATAGAATAGTTTTTCTAATCTTGGGTTGTCGATAATTCGACTCGATTCGTTGGTCGCTGGAATGTTGTGGGACTGCAAGCGTTAGTGTTACTGCCATTGCCATACCAGTTATTGTTGAATGCTGGAAGATAGATAGAGCATTGCATAACAACAAATGTGAAAAATATGCATGTAACAACAAAAGGTGCAGTGAAAACAAGAAGGAAGCTGGATTTTCAGTTCTCAAGACATAAAACTAAAGATTTGTTGTAGGTGTTGATTGTCCAGATTTTTAGTTAATAATCATTTGCTTCCTTACCTCTATCTCTCTTCCACAGAGATGAAAAGGAATCAAATCTCGGTTGTTTTACCCTCCTTATCTTTGGTGTTCTAACTAAATTATTTGCATGAAAGTACCGAGTTTAAAATGAAAGTATGCTTATAGTTAACCTTCTTTTAAACCAATGAAAGCCTTTTTTTTAACCAGAAGCATTATATTCGTTACCTAATTCCTTTGATTATCATGCAACCAAAAGGGAACCTAGGGTTTAATTATCTCTTAGATGGGCTAGCACCTTTAATGAGGGGTTGATCAAAACTATTCTACTAATGAAAAAACCACAAGCTACATAAGAAAGTTAAAAACCACTCTATGTAACAATAAATTCATTGCTCTTCTTTTAAATAAAACTAGGAAATGTTGTCTCCAAATATAATGAAATGAAAGAAAACAACAAAACACACATGTAGTGAAAGACAAAAGAATAATATGCAAATATGTATGACCCATATACCCTCAATTGAGAATGTTACGTCCTCACCCATAAACTAATATGCAAATATGTATGACCCCTACACCCTCAATTGAGAATGTTACATCCTCACCCATAAACTTTGTGTTGGAGCTCCCTTGAGGAGAAGATGTTGGATGACCGAATGTGAACTAGGGATTGAACCAAACACTTTAATCAAGCCAACTAAAGAAGGAAATGAAGATCTAAGACAAATGCAGAGGAATGAACCAACTATAGAAGCCTCCAAATGGGTGGAGGACTGATGGATACAACAAATCCAAGCAAGCCCAAGAGCATGGAAGGTGGAAGAAGGGTGATAAATCACAAGTGAACTAGTAATCTAGTAGAGTTTCGATGTATGAGAAACAGAGATTACAAACCCTTAACAATGAGGAAAGGAGAGCCATAAATATATTTGGGAATGCTTGAGGGATGTGGATGATCATCACAATCAGTGTTGGTAGAATATTACCTTAAGGAAAAACAATTTGTGGGTTTTAACCCAGTGTACTTCATCCACAATCGTTCAACCTATGGTCATCACGATTCATTAATACAAACATCATATTACTTTCTTAACTCAATTGCACTTTTGTCTTTCAAATGTTACAATGTATTTTATTGTTGTTGTTTATTTTAATGCAAAGAAGCTAGTGCAGTAAGTAACTTTCATGTACGATAGACATGCATAGAGATTTATCCTAGAAAAACCCAATGTGGGAAAACTCCATCTCAAAAGTGGTCAAATATCAAACAACCAATTTACAAAGGTTCTCTTTAGAGCTTCTCCACTTTGCATATGACATAAATGCTTCAATGGGAATTATTCCTATGTTATGATACCATATTCTCTACCAAATTTTGGCTTTGCTAAAACCTGTACTTGGCACAAGTCTCTTGAAATTTTGCCTATGCCCACAATACTTCTTTCTCTAAGTGTGCATCTTCAAATTCCTAAACAAACCTCTACAGATTCAATCTTTTCAGTGTTTATATCTCCACAAGGAGATCAATTGTCAGGTCAAGTAGTGGTTATGATCCATTCATAACTATTGAATTAGTATATGCTTCTTTTCTTATGCTCGTGGAGATAATTAAACAATCATTCCCACATGTAGTATTTGTAGCTCTACTCAACCTAATGTTATAATATTAATGTGGGTCATAGGACACACATCGTGCTTTGTTGACTAATTAGTATGGGTGTATTATTATGATGGGCCTATTAACCTTACACAACTTGTCAGTGTTTGAGGTCTTCCATCACTACCACTTGTCACCTTCTCACCATATTTTGGGATCTTTGGAGGCTCCATAGAGATACTTCTCATTCCCACCTTGAAATTTTTGTGGGTCATTTGATATTTGCATTAGTGATTGTAGTCCTAAATTCCACTGCCTCCAAACTTGTTTGTATGGTGTAACACCCCAAGGTCGAACCCCTGCTGAATTGTAATTATGTTTATAAGATGGTGAGCCAAATGCTAAGGCCAATGAGCCTGATTTTTGTATATTTAAATACTCACATCATTAATAAAAATTGCATCATTGCGTGTAGACCCTCCACGAAGAAAGAGTTATGGGGGACTAAGCTTCACTAGGTAGGGAAGGGGCTAAGTGTCTAGGAATAGGGGCTAAGCTAGAGGGCTTACCTCTAAAGGAATAATAGTATATTAGTATTTCCTAGAGGCTAAGGTTTGACTTAAGCGTGTTGTCCTAAGTTCCTGGGGAAAGGGGACGAGTGTTAAGTGGAGCTCATTCAGCTTCAAGGAGACATGTGTCAACCTAAGCGCATGCAGTTTTTAGGTGGGAAAGTCAGCTCCTTTGGGGGTTCCCTCACCACTCTCACGATTCTCACCATCCTTCACGATTCGATCGGCACTATCGCGATGTTATCCACTCTAGAAGTCCGCCATACTCCCCACTGAAGCACATACTGAGATAGGAAGAACCTACAACCTACATATATACTTGAGTTAACCTGTGAATTTCCTGGGAAGTTGGCACACCTGTATTTTCTTGAGCTCGTGTTGTGTCTTAGCAGTTGATTGTTGCTGCCAATGCAGTTCCTTGGCTGAGCTTGGCTTGTTGCCATATTTTGTGTCCTTACCTATTTTCAGTTGTTACCATCACCTGTGCGTTAGTTGAAATATGTTGTTGACATCACCCGTGTTCGTTTGACATAAGAGTTGAATTGAAAAAGCGGGTTGTCATGCCAGTGAGCAAATCTCCCCAGGTGAGAGAGTTTGTTGGGGAAGTGAGTTATCCTAGAGGGAGTCTCATAGCAACTATAGTACTCTGAGACTTCTGGTCCAAGCTGTTGTTGAAGCCCAAGAAAAGGGAGGTGTAGAAACTGATGGACTTGTAATAGTGAAGGTGTACCCTCCTCGGGTGGAACAGGCGTGTGGGGAATGAGGATCTGTGGGTTGTGGGCGTAAGTGGCTCCTGGGATAAAATCCTTCATGTTGTTCTGTGCGACTTCCCTGTTGTCCTTGCCAAGCCTAGGAACCCCTTGCTTGATGGAGTTTAGTCCCAGCTCGGGGGTGACCCATTGTTGAGCATGATGAGCAGCGTGGTCTAAGGCTGGGAGGTTCGTGGAAGTTCTGTACGCAGTTGGTGGGCCTCAATTAAAAGATAAGTACCCATTTCTTTGTTCATTTACATGTTGTGTATTTGTATATGTTGTTATATCTATGGTTTTGTCTATGATTACTACATGTATGTTTTTACTGTTATTTCTGCATTAAGTTGTGTGATAGCAGAACGTAAATCATCCGTTAAATATCGGTACGTGTTATTGTCGCTTCTGCAAGAATATGTGTATGTACAAAATGTTAACGTCTAATTAAAATTGCATTAGAAATATATCCATATATGTATGTGTATGCTCCAGCATGTTAGTTTCCGACGTAATGTTGCTTGGCCTGTCGGTTTAAGGCCGGGAAGGTTACAGATTGGTATCAAAGCTAGTTGGAAAAGATAAGGTTGTTTGGGTAGTGTTACCTGGAATAGGTTGATGGCCGAGGATGTTACAAATTGGTATCATAGCCATGGTTTCGACACTGAGCCTGGATGGGCCATGTTAGTGGTTAACGAGACAATATTTCAGAGTGAATTGTTGTCAAAAGGGACAAAATTTGAGGTTTAGAGCGTCCCTAGGTGCCAAGAGAATACCTTGGTCCTATTATTAAGCTCAGGAGGTATAATGGTTTATGGAATGGCAACAGAAAAAGAAGCTGCAACAACCGTTGTGTTGAGCCGCGAGGTTGAAATTGGGTCGTAGGATATGTTCAGGAGAAGGCAGACCCTTCACAGTCGTCAGATCTAGAGAAGGTGCAGAAAAGTTAAAACCCTAAGTCCTTCGGACTTTGCGACTTCGTAAAAGTTTATGTGTTATAAGAAAAAGAGGTCGAAGCCCGAAGTTCCAAAGAGGATCTACACCGTAGATCTGGGGAAAAGTGTTGGATTGTTGGATTGGCTGAAGTAAGAACAGAACCATTAGATCAAGCAAGAGCAAGGGGTAAGGTGCAACGACAGATCAGCGTATTCGGGAGCTCGACACTTCGGGAGAAACGAGGTGTGCTGAGGTGAATCCTTTCGAAGTCCCGAAGTGGCGTGGCATGATGACATCACCCAAGGTGACGTGGACTTCCTTAGTCCTACCACGTGTCAATCAGAATAGAACTTTGACGACCCTGTTAGACCAAAAGTAATTCGACACGTGGGGCCACGTGCCACCACTTTAATTGTTGACAGTTGTACCATATGGACCCCTAAAGGTAAAGTAGATCGAAAATTCGAAAGTTCGAGAGATTTGAGGAATGCAAGTGTAAAATCTTTCGAAGTCCTAAAGTCCCGAAGTCTCGAAGTGATGTGGTCGTGCTGACGTCACCAAGGATGACGCAGACACATGGGATGTGTGCCACATGTTAGTGAGTTAAGAACTTGCAGAGGATAACCACTTCGGGGGAAAGTGGGGTCGTGTGGGTTGATAACTTCCGAAGGCCGAAGCGTCAGAGTCATCGTGACCGTTGATAGTCGTGGATGTGTGTCAGAAGATATGACACTCATGAGAGTTGTCACTCCAGAGGTTTGTGGCATTGAAGGCTTTGGAAACATCTGAAGCCTGAAGTTTTGAAGCACGTAGTAAGCACCTCTTGGGTTAGCACTTGTTCCTAGTCGTGGTCACATGTGAGTTAAGGAATGAAGAAAAGGGGATAGCATCGAATGGTGAATTGTTGCAGAACAAAACAGGGCTTAGAGATAGAATCGTGGGGATTCTTGATCGACGCAGACCCACCGAAAATGGAGTCTGGTATTCTTTCTGTTGAATCATATTGTTTAAGTTCCTATGGAAAATTATTAAAGACTGATAGCCTGACAAAAATTCGGTTGACTGCACATTTTTGCAGAGTTAATAATTGACAGAGCCGAACCGAGTTGTTGCATAGTACAAAGAAATGGAGGAGGAAAATGATGCTTATAGTTCAGAAGATGAAGTTAGAGGAATAGATGTCCATTTGGGAATTGAAGGAACAAACTCCAACGGACATGGATACGAAATAGATAACGAAGTGAGCATGATGAAAATCATTAAGAATTTGCAAAAAGATGTCCAAATGCACCAGGAAGATAACAAAAGGCTTACGAGAGCCAAGGAGCAACAGGGAAACTTCAATATGAAGTTGATGCAAGGCCTGTAAAGAATCGAAAAGAAATTGGATAAGGAGAGTGGCTTAGAAAATCAAAGAATCACGGGACCCCTGATGAGGAAAGAAGAGGAAGAAGTGGTAGCATACATCACCAACACTCCCGAAGGCATTCCAAAAGGAGGCCACATAGCAGTTCAAGTCTATCTCCTACCAAAAAGCATAGGAGATCTGAAGTGGATGAACTGAAGGGTGAAATGAATAAAATCAAGCCTCTTACTTTTGATGGAGAGCACAAGAAAGATGAAGATGTTGAGGCATGGTTGTTGGGCATGAGGAAATATTTCCAACTGCAGAACTATTCTTCTCATGCAGAGGAAAGAATTTCCATTTACCAACTTAAAGAAAAGGCATCCATATGGTGGGATCAACTTGTGCAAGTGCAACACATCAGAGAGAAGAATGTTACATGGAGGGAATTCAAGAGACATTTTGAAAAGAAGTATTTAACTAAGATGTATTATGACAAGAAAATGAAAGAGTTCTTTGAACTCAAGCTGGGAAGTATGTCCATTGATGAGTATAAAAGAAGATTCTTGGAGTTGTTGAAGTATGTCCCCTTCATCGAGGACAAGACAGTTAAGATTCAAAGGTATCTGAGTGGGCTTCCATCTGTCATCAGTGACAAAATCCAATATGATGATCATAAAACTATGGAAGAAACCATAAGGAGAGAAAAATGCTTATATGATCAACAAAAAGGAAAGCCTACTTTCCAAAAATCTTGGGAAGACAAGAAGAAGTTTAAGAGGGAGCAGAGGCAGAAGGGAAACAAACCACCATTTTTTAGGAATAGTCCTCAAGGACATCCAATTTTGAGAGAGCCCAGGATGGCTGAAGTAGGTGGGCAAAGGCCAAGGTCGACACATATGGAATGTTGGGGTTGTAAAGGAGATCATAGATATAGAGATTGTCCTCACAGAAAGAACAAGGTAAGAGTTGTTCACAATGTTTAGCAAGCTGAAACGGTAGAGGACATGGGTAGAAGAGTACCAAGGATCTATGCAGCCCTGGACAACAAGCTGAGTTTCAATCACACATGATTGAAGTTGAAGGTATGATCAATAACCATGCCTTTACTATTTTAATAGACTCGGGAGCTAGTCATAGTTACATAGATTCTAAATTTATGGAAAGATTATGTTTGCCAAGAAGCAAGCATGAGAAATCTTGGTTGGTACAAATGGCTACAGGAGCCAAGAGGAAATTTGTTGAGTTGGTTAAATCATGTCCAGTGAGCATGAATGGACTAAGTACCAAGGCATATCTGAACATCTTGCCTTTATGATCATATGATTGTCTAATTGGTATGGATTGGTTGGACCAACATCATACCATATTAGACTGCCATAACAAGGCATTCACTTGCTTGGATGAGGAAGGAAATTGGAGAGCAGTCCAAGGAATTTCCAGGGCAGTTGTTGTCAGAGAAATCTCAGCAATGCAACTGAAGAAGTGTTTCAGGAAAGGTTGTCAAATATTTGCAGCCCATATGGAAGAAGCATCTAAGGATAAGGTGCCAAATATGGAGGATCATGCAGTCCTAGAATATTTTGAAGATGTGTTCAAGGAGGTACCAGGACTACCTCCAAAGAGAGATATTGATTTCTCTATAAATTTGACACCTGGAGCAGCTTCAGTGTCAAAGACTCCCTACAGAATGAACACACCAGAGCTGAAGGAGCTACAAATGCAGCTTGAAGAGCTTATGAGGAAGGGGTATATACACCCAAGTGTGTCACCTTGGGGTGCCCCAGTCTTGTTTGTGAAGAAGAAAGATGGGACAATGAGATTGTGCATCGATTTCAGACAATTGAACAAAGTGACTATAAAGAACAAGTATCCTCTACCAAGGATTGATGATCTCTTCGATCAATTGAAGGACGCTAAAATATTTTCAAAGATTGATCTCAAGTCAGGATACCATCAAGTAAGGATTAAAGAGGAAGACATCAGCAAGACCGCCTTCAGAACAAGGTATGGTCATTATGAGTTCACAATGGTGCCATTTGGGTTATCACCCAATGTTTTTATGTGCTTAATGAATGGTGTTTTCCGGGAATATTTGGACAAGTTTGTCATTATCTTTCTGGATGACATCCTTGTATATTCCAAGTCGAAAGAAAAGTGCGAGCATCATTTGAGGATGGTGTTGCAAGTGCTAAGAGAGCATCAGTTGTATGCCAAATTGAGCAAGTGCTCATTTTATCAAAACATAATTCACTATTTGGGGCATATCATATCGGAAGAAGGGATAGTCGTGGACCCTAAAAAGATTGAGGCCATTAAAGGGTGGACAACACCTAAAAATGTGATAGAAGACAGATCCTTCATGGGTCTAGCTGGCGACTACAGAAGGTTCATTGTAGGGTTTTCAAGAATAGCTCATCCCATCACTTCCTTGCAAAGGAAGGGGAAGAAGTTTCAATGGACAGAAGAATGTGAAAGAAGCTTCCAACCATTGAAGCAACTTTTAACCAATGCTCCAATTTTGAAGATTGCAGATCTATATGAAGATTTTGTGGTTTGCACGGATGCGTGAAAAGAAGGACTAGGAGGAGTCCTTAGTCAGAAAGGATTTGTGATATGTTTCGAGTCCAAAAAATTGAAAGAGCATGAAAGTCTCTATGCCACTCACGATTTGGAGTTGGCAACCATAGTGCACACCTTGAGGAAGTGGAGGCACTACCTCGTGGGAAAGAGGTTTGAGCTCAGGACCGACCATAATGGTCTGAAGCATTTGTTTGATCAACCTACTTTGAATGCTAGGCAGAGTAGATGGTTGGAATTCCTTAGTGAATATGACTTTGATATCAAGCACATAAAAGGAAATGAGAACAAAGTGGTTGATGCACTCAGTAGGAGAGTGCATGAAATACATGCTAGAACTATTAGCATCTATCAGGCGGATCTTAAAGGAAAGATTTTTGAAGCTGCAAAAGTTGATTTGCAGTACATGGAATTGGTAACAAAATTACATCAAGGTAACATGCAGCATAAAGTTGAGGATTATGAATTGGGAATTGATGGAATTCTCTTGTACAGAAACAAAGTTATGTACCCAATTCTCCTTAATTGAGGAGAGCGATTTTAAAATAAATGCACAGTGTACCTTATGCAGGACACCCAAGATATCATAAAACAATTTCAACAGTCAAGAGCCAATATTATTGGCCATGCATGAAGACAGAGATTATCGAATACATAGCTAAATGTTTGGAGTGTCAAAAGGTAAAGGTTGAGCATAGACACCCAACTGGGTTGCTACAGCCGTTAACCATCCTTGAGTGGAAGTGGGAAGTGGTGACAATGGATTTCATCACAGGATTGCCCAGAACAAGCAAGCAACATGATGCAATCATGGTAGTAGTGGACAAGCTTACTAAAGCTGCCCATTTTATTCCATTGAAGACCACTCACAAGGAAACTAACATTGTTGATATCTATATGAGGGAAGTAGCATGACTTCATGGTATTCCCAAGACAATTGTGTTTGACAGAGACCTGAAGTTTGCCTCGAAGTTTTGGAGAGGGTTATTCAAGGGGTTCAGAACAAACCTGAACTTCAGCACAACCTATCATCATGAGTTAGATGGGCAAACAGAAAGAGTAAACCAAGTAATAGAAGATATGCTAAGGATGTATGTGATGGACAAACCTTATAAATGGGAAGATTATCTACACTTGGTAGAATTTGCCTACAATAATGGGTATCAACCATCACTAAAGATGAGCCCATTCGAAGCACTTTATGGCAGAAAGTGCAACACCCCAGTTAGTTGGGACAACCCAGCTGATAGGGTAGTGGTTGGGCCAGAGTTGCTCAAGGAAATGGAAGAGAAAATGCTAAAGATTAAACAGAATTTGAAGGGTGCCCAAGATAGATAGAAAAGCTATGTAGACAAAGGTAGAAACCACTGAGAGTTTAAAGTGGGTAATCATGTTTTCCTGAAGGTGAAAACCAACAGAAGTTCCCTAAAGCTGGGAAGTTGTTCCAAGTTGGCAGCCAGATTTTGTGGACCGTTTGAAATCCTAGAAAGGATTGGACCAGTAGCTTATATGCTTGCATTGTCTCCATCCATGATTGTTCATAATGTATTTCATGTATCATTGCTCAAGAAGTATATACTTGATGCTAATCATGTCATTGATTGGAATGTGATTCAGGTGGAACAAGAAGGTGCTTTGCAAGTGCAGCCTGTGCGCATACTGGACTGGAAGAGCAAGCAACTCCGGAAGCGATACATAAATCTTGTAAAGGTTTGGTGGACCTGGTACGGTCCCGAGGACGCAACATGGAAGCATGAAGATGCTATGTGGGCAGAGTACCCACATCCTTTTGAAGATTTTGGAAATCTTGTTGTTTTTGTGTAAATAAGTTGCACTAAGGACAGTGAAAAAATAAGGGGAGGGGATTGTAACACCCCAAGGCCAAGCCCCTGCTGAATTGTAATTATGTTTATAGGCTGGTGAGCCATATGCTAAGGCCAATGAGCCTGATTTTTATATATGTAAATACTCACATCATTAATAAAAATTACATCGTTGCGTGTAGACCCTCCACGAAGAAAGAGTTATGGGGGACTAAGCTCCACTAGGTAGGGAAGGGGCTAAGTGTCTAGGAATAGGTGCCAACATAGAGGGCTTACCTCTAAAGGAATAATATTATATTAGTATTTCCTAGAGGCTAAGGTTTGACTTAACCGTGTTGTCCTAAGTTCCCAGGGAAAGGGGATGAGTGTTAAGTGGAGCTCATGCAGCTTTAGGGAGACATGTGTCAACCTGTGTGCATGCATATTTTAGGTGGGAAAGTCAGCTCGTTGGGGGGTTCCCTCACCACTCTCAATATTCTCATGACTCGTTCGCCACTCTCGTGATGTTAGCAACTCTGGAAGTCCGCCATACTCCCCATTGATGCACGTACTGAGATAGGAAGAACCTACAACCTACAGATATACTAGAGTTATCCTGTGAATTTCCTGGGAAGTCGGCGCACCTGTATTTTCATGAGCATGTGTTGTGTCTTAGCGGTTGGTTTTTGCTGCCAATGCAGTTCCTTGGCCGAGCTTGGCTTGCTGCCATATTATGTGTCCTTACCTGTTTTCAGTTGTTACCATCACTTGTGTGTTAGACGAATTTTATTGTTGACATCACATGTGTTCATTTGACATAAGAGTTGAATTGAAGAAGTAGGTTGTCAGGCCTATGAGAAACTCTCCCCAGGTGAGAGAGTTTGTTGAGGAAGTTAGTTCTCCTGGAGGGAGTCTCGTAACAACTACAATACTTTGAGACTTCTGGTCCAGCCTGTTGCTGAAGCCCAAAGAAAGGGAGGTGTATTAGTCAATGGACTTGTAATAGTGAAGGTGTACCCTCCTGGGGTGGAACATGCGTGTGGGGAATGAGGGTCTGTGGGTTATGGGTGTAAGTGGCTCCGGGGATAAAATTCTTCCTGTTGTTCTGTGTGACTTTCATGTTGTCCTTGTCAAGTCTAGGAATCCCTTGCCCGGTGGAGTTTAGTCCCAGCTCGGGGGTAACCCATTGCTGAGAGTGATGAGAAACATGGTCTAAGGCTGGGAGGTTCATGGAAGGTTTGCACGCAGTTGGTGGGCCTCAATTAAAAGATAAGTTCCCATTTCTATGTTCATTTACATGTTGTGTATTTATATATGTTGTTATATCTATGGTTTTGTCTATGATTACTGCATGTATGCTTTTATTGTTATTTATGCATTGTGTTGTGTGATAGCAGAACGTAAATCATCCGTTAAATATTGGTATGTGTTATTGTCGCTTCCGCAAGAATATGTGTATATACAAAATGTTAATGTCTAGTTAAAATTGCATTAGAAATATATCCATGTGTGTGTGTGTGTGTGTGTGTGTGCTCGAGCATGTTAGTTTCCAAGGTAATGTTTCCTGACCTATTGGTTTAAGGTCAGGAAGGTTACAAATTGGTATTAGATCTAGTTGGAAAAGATAAGTTTGTTTGGGTAGCGTTACCCGACATAGGTTGATGGCCAGGGACGTTACAAATGGGTTGCACATATTCTCAATCACAAGGAGATATGATGATGTGGGGCCCTTCTCCTTGCACCACTTTCCAACATATTATTAAAGAACATGGTTTTGAGGAGATCGAGGGAAACTGTACTCGTAAAACTTCACAAGACTCTTAACCATTGATCAACCATTTGATTTGACTATGCAGATTGAACTTGCCACTTTTTCATGTAAATTAGTACCCCCATTGGTAGATATAAGGCACTTGACATCTCCCCTCTATTGGGCACTATAAATTTTGAGTGGACTTTGGTCCATGCCCTCAAATTGACTCCACTATCAATGTTCCTTCACCATGCATCTACGTGAACATGTCTCCTATGGGAATCTTAATGTTTGAGGGGGTGGCTTGGGTCCCATTCCTTGTGTATGAACTTCTATGCGGGTTTAAATCCTTAGGCCTCATGATGTTGATATGAAATAAAGCCTTTCCTTTGCAAGTTATTTTGTGTTATTAACATGATCCTCTCATATCACACCTCCCTAGTAGGAGGCTTTTGGTCCCCAAAAGCTCCTTGTCGATGAATATGAGGGAACAATTATGAGACTTTGTCCCTCTCATACTAGTTTTCCTTCATCAATAATTTTCCTTTGCATCATATTTGTGTTTAACATCTAGATTCTATGAGTAGTACAATCCTTCTTCCATGAGATTATATTTTCCTCCAACTCTTCAAGTGAATTAATTGAAAAATATTCTATAGTTGGAAGTACTTGTCCTTCCTCTTCCCCATCCAACATGGATGGTGGCATACAAACACAATTTCTAACACTAACCATTCAATACATTTGTATATATGGAGGTAAGTTCATCTTGAATGCACTATCATTGACATGTTCAATGATATTGAAGGTTCCAAGCCATAATGGTTTTAGTTTATTGGCTACCCCATGTAAGAAACTTTTATTAAGATAGAGACAAAGTTTATCTTCGACATAGAATTTATGATTAGTCCTATGTTGGTCACGTTGAAACTTGTACTTCCCTCGGCTTTGGTTTAGGTGCTCATGTACATGAATCTCTCTTATCAATTTATTGAACTTGTCTACCCTATATACCTCATGCATTTCTTGTTCATTATGTCTCTAATCCACATAAACAACATTGAAAGATGATGGTGGAAAATAACCAAAACAAGATTCAAATGGTCATTTTTGGGTGGACAAATGTACTACTCCTATATATGAGTGTTGAATGTACACCAACTACTCATCCCAAAAATTTATATGATTTTTTTTTATAACCTCTCAATGAGGTACCAAGTCTCTGCTAACAACTTCAACCCGCCCATTAGTTTTAGGATGGAATGTTTTATAATGCTTTAGCTTCATATCCATTCTTTCCCATGAAATTGACCAAAACTTGCCCAAATTTTTTAATATTGATAAGACACAACTTAATGAGGCAATTCAAAATATACCCATATGTTTGAGGAGAACAACTCAATGACGTGATTCCTTTGACTGTATTCTTACAATGCATAAGCACACACGTCTCACTAAAATGGTCCACAACTACAAGTAAGTAATTAAGGCATTTCTAGGTCATTGGTAAAGCTCTGGTGAAACCCATTGTGATAATCTCATCTAGGTGGCCATCTAAAAAATGGTGTTAATATTAGCAATTTTTGGATCATAATTATTTTATGAATTTTTTAGGGCCTTCCCATGTGTTTTTTTCACAATTTTTACACTAAAAACCTAGGGTACCGACTCAATCTATCGATGTATTTTCCAAGGAGCTGAAGAAGACAAAAAAATGGAGCACTAAGAGAAAAGTTATGATCCTGACAAGGCTCCCCTTTCTTCAGGTAGGTCAAATTCATTCAGCTCAACATTCCAATTTCTTGCACAACTTCAACTTTGTGTTAAGGTTAGGGTTTTTCTCTCTTACGGTTTTGAGCATTACTGTGAATGAGTGTAGCTATCAAATGCAATTTTAGTCTATAGTTGGGGCATTTTTGTGAATGAGTGTAGCTATCACATCTATTATTAGAGATAATATATTGTCATTCTAGCCACTATGTATTGTTATGCACACTGTGATGTTTTCCATCATTTGATTTATTAATAGAATTTGGTTTTCATTATGAGATTATGTTTTTAATATTGTATTTTGTGTTTTCTTTGCAATATTGTGTTCTTTCATTGCATTCTCAATCTAATATGAATCAATGTTATCAGATAAATTTGCTCTCTATTTTTTTTCCATGCATGTCCCTAACGAGTTCAAGGTATAAGGAGTTTGACCTCGAACTAACTGATCCTGATGATGATCTCCCTATTTGACCCAAGCATCTGACCATGGTGAATGAAGTAAAGAAAGATGATGAACATGAAATCCTACCAAGTTGTTTCTCCAAGAAGTCCTTGAGCAATAGATGAACGAGATGATGGACCATTTCTCCCAATCATTTAGTAAATCATAACAATGATGAAGGCACCTTTGACAATAATTAATTTCAAAGGAAACCCTTCAAGGTACAAGTTGATTTTGATATCCTTTGTTTGAAGGAAATATAGATGTAGAAGCATTGGTGAGATGGTTAAATATGCTAAAGGGTTATTTTTGTGTTCACGACTTTTCCAATAGTGAGAAGACTACCTTCGCACTTTTGAAGTCCATTCCCCATGTCAATGATTGGTGGGATACTTACTTTGTGAAATATACCAGAGAGGATTCTAATCTATATGAAACAAAACCCACTTGGGGGGATTTCGATGATAATCTCGAGGAGTAGTATTTACATGTTGGAAACTATGAAGACCATTACATGAGATGGACAACCTTGCTCCAAGGTAAAGACAAAAATGTGCTAGATTACATCGATACCTTTCATACCATACATACAAAATTAGGTATTAGAGACTCTAAGTGGTACTTGGTTCTAAACTACTACAACAAACTACACATATACACCCAAATAGAAATGTAGTTTTTGAGCATCTCTTTGCTAGGAGCCACTTACTTCTATTCCATTAAGATCGGGCAAAATTTTCAACTAAGGGGTAAGAAGTTGTTTGAGGTCAGAAAGTAACATCAAAACAAGGGTAAATGTGGCCTTAACTCTTAGAATAAAGGACAAAGAAAAGATAACTAGCCTTAAAACAACCAATTAAAGATATATGCAAAGAAGAAGAATGGGAAGTCAAAGAAGGACATAAGCAAGTGATGAGACACATAAAAGTGTTTGGAACAAAAATGACAAATGGCATATTGGATAACCATTATTAGCTGAGATGGAAGCCTCATACTATGATTCATCCCCAATGCCACAAGATTCCATGGATATGGTAAAAAGAATCATTGACAAAAACACTCAATGCTACTATTGCCACCACAAAATTTCCCTGCCTAGAGGTTGAAACTACATTTTATAATAATGTTAGAAGACCTTATGAGGCAAAAACCCTAATGAACTCTAACCATATCATGAAGTTAGAGCTGAGTGAGAATAGTAAGTTGTCTGAAAAGGGGAACCTTTCTATGATCATTTATGTTTGTTTTGGGTCTTCTTTAGCTCATTGAAAAGAAAATTAGGAGAATAAGTTATTCCCCCAAGCATTAGACTTAAAAAAACATGAAAAATGCACGGGAAAGCCTTGAAAAATACACCAAAAATCATGACCGAAAAAATGTTAGTATTCAGGCTATTTTTGAGATGGCTCTAGTGTTGAAATATTGTAACTTCGAAGAATATTCTAATTATATTTGAGTTATTATATTATAGATAAAATCCCCTTTTGTGGATTGATTATGTCGAGTCTTGTATAAAACCAAATCCCCTTTTGTGAATTCGTCAAACCATATTTACATGGTGGTATGTGAGAAGTTGACCCCTAGTGTTTATAAAGTGGYTTAACCACTCCTAGAAGAAGTCGACCYTACARAGTGAAGAGACATGACCCTAGTGCCTCCTCAACTAGTATTTATATGTGAGGATGGTGCCTCACTTATACACACTCACACTCACTCATCCAATGCACATATCTTGAAGGCAGTTGCAATTGCAAGAGGAAGGAGAAGAGAGGCGCATGCTCAGTATTAGTTTATTCTTGGTGTTTTGGTCTTAGTCTTGGCATTGTATTGAGAATCTATTATTGAGGATTTTTTTGTTGGGTTTTCTCCCCCATGAGGGTTTCCCAAGATAAAATGTTGTGTACCTTGTGATTGTGTTTCTTTCGGTGATCCTCTTTATGTTGTTGTTTTGAAAATGCATTGAATGCTCATGTAATTTGGAAATAATCTAATAACAACACTAAAACTTAACACCTAGATGGCCACTAGGATCAATTCACTATATTCTTTAGAAAACCAATGCCAAGAACAAGTTGTGAAATGATCAACATTGTGTTCCATACAAGTTTCAAGTCAGTGATAAGGTGTGGTCACACTTGGAGAAAGAGCATCTCATGGGCCCCCATAGGAAGCTCAAACCACTTTGATACAAGCCTTACATCATCACTAAGGATGTGGGAGAGAATGATTTTGAATTGGATCTTCCACCCTTTCTTTTCTTACACCCCCATATTTAAGATGGAGTTTCTTTAGCCCTACTTTCCAACATTGTTTGACACTTTGGAGGTGGCATAGCACTTAGACACTACAAAGATTAGCCCCAGTTTGCATTGAGAAATATATAATGGATTAAGTCTCATGGACACTAAGTTGAAGAGCACTCACCAACATACCATACAACTCTATTGAGTTGTCAAAGCAAGGCAACTTATTCACCAAGGCATGTGGTTCACCGAGAACCATTACCATTCAAGGGGAAAACACTGATCTAGGTGGCCATCTAGGGCCATCTCAGAAATAGTTTTGATACTATTAATTTTTGGTTCATGACCTTTTGGAGAATTTTCAGGGCCTTCTCATGTGTTTTTCATGACTTTTATGCCCAATGCATGGTGAACCAACACAGATTGTTAATTTTATTTCCAATAAGCTAAAAAACATCTAAAATGAAGCATTAGGTGAAATATTACGATCCCAACACGGCTCCCCATTTTTTGGACAACTCAATTTCTTTGATCTCAACATCCCTTCTTAAACCTAAGTTCATGCTAGAGCTAGGCTTCTTGCATACTATGGGGTTTTTTGGAATTATTATAAAATGCAGTTTCAATATTGGGTTAAAGGATTTTTACAAATGTGTGTAGCCATCACTTCTCTTCTCATAGATAAGCTACCACCCTTTTAGCTACTATGTATTGCTATGCATATTGCAATGTTTTTCACCATATGTTACATTAATAAAATTTGGTATTGATTGTAATATTGTGCTTTCAATACTGTATTTTGTGTTCTCCTACACTATTGTGTTCTTTCATTTCATTCTTAATTTAGTCTATATCATACTCTCCCATGGTCTACTAGGTATTGGCAATGGCATGTAAAGGCCAAGCTTCCTATTGATAGATTCATTGATTCTATAGAGAACACAACCACAAATATATTTGTAAATTTGTTCTTTCATATTAGTCCAATACATGTGCCTATGTAGGTTCAACACCATTTCACCAATGTAAAAATGTTCATAAATTATTGTAGTATGAGCTTCTATAATCAATTTAATTCTTCCTTCTCATGGGGTGCACAACTTGTTCAACTTGTAAAGTAACTCATATTGAAGATTGTTCTCCTTCTCTTGAATCTTGATGTACACCTCCAAACTCATCATTCACATATGCTTCCCCAAGGATTTCATGGGTGAAAGCAAAAAAATTCATTATCACTTCCCCGTTGTCATATTTTGCATGGTAAATCTTGTTAAATTTTTGGTATGTTCGTTTAACCATAGACAATGTCACAACATTGTCACCCAACCATAGACATTCACATATGCCACCCCCGAGCACAATAACCTTTTCTTAGATAGAATGATTCTGGCAAGTCCATACTAGAACCAACAGATAAACCCTAACCAGAAACACCATTGTTGCACAACCCACATGCATGGGTAGTCACTCACAAGACAGACCACATACACTGAGTACTCCTGAAATGAGTAACTCACCCCAGCAAGAGGAAGAACATCTATTCCCTGAAATACATTACGCTCTTCCTCACGAGGAGTTGAACCGGTTCAAAAGAATCACAAGATCTTACGCCCGACAAATCCGATCATTACCCTTAGCTCTGTTACTTCCTCGTAGAAAACAAGTCAACAAACCAGTGGTCGATACCCCCGACCAAGTTTTTGTTCACACATTTGAAGACCTGATAGATTTCGCCCTCACCGAGATCAAACATCCCCTTAATCTGATCCTTGAAACACCAACTGGTAACTACTTTGAGCCCCACGATTTTGAATCTGACGAGGAAGGGTTTAAATCGGATCGCTCAGCTTTAGAGTCAAACGGCATGGAGTATAACAATGATCATAATAAATAAAGGGGAAACCCACCTCAAAATAATCAACCATGGTTGGCCATAGATGCCCTGGCAATCCCCGGACGGGTACATAACCTCCCTCGACATCCAGAAAAGTTACTTCCCAAGTTTGACCCTGAAACCTATGGATTGTCTGAAGACCATATTAAAAAGTTCATACTAGCTATTAGATTGATGAATGTCCAACATGAGGACGTACTATGTAGTATTTTTCCCTACACCTTTGAGAATTCAGCCCCAACATGGTATTTTAACTTTCCTGTAGGGTCCATAACTAGTTGGACAAAGTTTCAAAAATATTTTTTAGACAAATTTGCAGAAGAAACCACTATAGGAGCTTTAATGGCTAAATTGTTCACCATCACCATGAGTTTAAAAGAAAAGTTTAAAGACTTCAATCAACGATTTACCACTATCCTGAACAAATTTCAACCTGAAGCTAAACCCACTAAGGAGTTGCAAATTGAGGTATATGCTAATGCTCTCCCTGCTTCTATTTCCATGTTTCTAAAAGGGGTTTCCAAGCATACCCTAGCTGCAAATTTTGAGGAAGCCAAAAAAATTGAATTCCAAATGAAGGGATGTAAACAGGGAAGGTCTCACTAGTTAAGAAGGAAGCTCAACCTCCACACATGAGAGGACTCTTGTTGAATAGACCCTCAGGAAAACAAACAGAACAAGGTCCTGAAAAGGGAAGTGGAGACATAGAAGACCTACAACAGATGATAAAGAAATTGTCAAATGAAATCGTAGACATGAAAATAAGTGTAGGGGAAGGAAACCAAGGCCAAAGGCCTTATAATCCCTTTTTAAAGATAAACCCACCGTTCAAAGCAATTGAACCTCCCCTAGCCAACTTAAACATCGACATGGGAAATGTAGCATCCGACTCTTTCTGTACTTATCATCAAGAGAAACATTTCAAAAGAGATTATCCACAATGGGTGCATGCCATGAATTTGATGGCCAATTTGTTCCTAGACGAAGTCTCCCTTACTGAACAATTAAGCGACTCGACGGTAAATATTGTAGATCAAGAGGAATTTTACCCGTCGGAAGAAACAACCATGTTGTTGTGGGATCCTGACTTATCAATTCCTTCCGATGATATATTTGAGGTTCAAGAAACACCTGCTGAAGTTTGGGCTATACAGACCCGAAGTAAGAGTCAGTCGGTCTCAAATGACCTTACCATTGTCCAAACCTCGAGAGGAAAACAAACAACCGATCACCCGAAAGAACCTTTTGTCTCCCAAAGAAATCCTATAAACATCCATACATGATAATCACCCAAGCTAGACTACAACGTAGTAGAAGATTTAAAAAGATTGAAGGCAAATGTGTCGGTCATGGACATGTGTAGAATTCCCCAACAAAAGGACTTTCTGCTACAAGCCTTGAAGTCAGTAGAAACCCCTATAAAAATCACCGACCAAAAGCTAAACCCATCTCCCACAGACCTAAAAAATAAACCAAACGCGAACACTTTCTCTGTAGATAAAAAAGGAAAACCTTTTGTCCCACCTTTCCTTTTAATGTTTGAAGTCTTCAACATAAACCTCCATAATTGTTTAGTTGACTCAGGGGCATCCTCTAATTTCATGCCATTATCTATCTGTAAGAAATTAAACGCAATCCCGCTCAAAAGTGATAAACATGTTATACAACTAGACAAAATTCAGGTAAAAGTTATTGGAGAACTCAAGGATGTCATGATCAGAATGGCTACACACCCGAAATTTGTTCAAGTGATTGACATCATTGTAGTGCATATACCAGAATCTTATGGGCTCCT
>ML788692.1:92634-109007 GCA_009831015.1 Picea engelmannii | reverse complement strand
ATTCTTTTGATGGTGCTTTCTAAGGTATGTTATTTACAAGTCATCTCATCATTTTCGCTATAATTTTTTTTCTATAATGATTCAGACTGTGAAATTTCTATTCCATTGAGAAAACATACCCAAGTATCTGTGGTAAAAATTTTAGCTTGTGGGTCGTTGTATTTTGGGAGTTACACTCTGTGGAAAATAGGGTTTGTGGATAGTCCCAAAACTAGTCAAAAACAGGTGTTTCGGGTAAAAACGTCATAACTTCTTCATAACAGATCCAAATTCAGTGAGACTAGATGTGCTGGTTAGGGTACAAGATTTAGTATGTTGTTCAATAGTTTCAGTTCAATTCAATGAATATTTTGTGCGGGCCACGCTCTACAAGGTCGCTCTCTAGAATAAACCAAAATTCAACAAGTTATGCCATTTTTTCTATAACACCTTTTCTGAGAGGTTCCAAGTAGTGCCACCTGCAGGAATTGCATAAAACACACTAAAGAACATTGTGTATCAGTTGCATATCTTTACTCATTATAGGTACAAAGTTATGATTATTTCAAGTTGGGGTTGTTGACTAATCCAAAACTAGTCATGGTTGAGACAAGCAGTTGATGAGTTGGCACATACATGAGGTGTATAGTTTATTATGTTGGTACATATTGATGAGTCATTGTTGATGATTATTTGACATATGATTGGTATATACTTGGTACATGGTTGGATGCACTTGTTTATGGTACAGGTTGATTATAGGTTGTTTGGCACATGTTGGTGCATGGTTGATGCACTTGTTTATGTTGACAGATTGATATCCGTTGAGGATTGTTGCCTCATCTCAGTTGGTGTTGAGAATGTAAGCTGAGTCTTGCATATAGAGCTGGTGCTCTTATAGAGTTTTACTCTATTTAGTTGTTGCTGAAAAAACCCCAGATTGAAGTCCATAATAAAAAGAAAAATTGTACATACATCTTGTGTTTTTTGTGTTCCTTGTGGAGATGATTTGTTGTTGATATATGTTGTTGATATGTATTCACATCTAACTGATTATAAATGACAACAATGAGTAATGAGCAAATGTTGAATGTTAACTAAGGAGTTTTTTTGTAAGAGGGAAGTTTTGGGAAAAAGATCCCCACACTCATTCACCCCCCCCTCTAAGTGTGGTAGGTGTGTCCAACATTGTTGTGGATTGGTTTTCAAAGATTGAAGGCCTTTCTTCGTCATTGTGCAAGCTTTTTGCTTCTTGATTTTTGTTAACAAGGATATAATTTCTGGATTTAAATCTGAGTGCTTGATTGATTAAAAGTCTTTGACTTGAGTAAAGTTTTGGATTATTTTATACTTTCTGGATTGCTTGTTGATTTGAAAGACACTTTCGTTTGCATTTGGAAAAACACTTTCTTGTCATCTTCATTTTTGTCTTCATTGAAAGTTTGATTTGGGTATTTTGTTGAGTATATCTATTTTCTTTGATTACTTTTTTTCCTTTCTTCATTATACCTTTGATCTGGTTTTGGAAAGGAAGAATTAAAGTCATCTATTCTTTTTTTTAATCATTCAAAAGAAAATCTTTGCATTCAAAACTATTAAAGAGAACAAATTCATAGTTTAAGATTGTTTGGAATTGTATTCATTCAAGGAAAAGAAATTGCATTTCGTAGCTTTCGTGATTCCAAGAAATACCTTCTCCCTACTGTAATTAGAGTTCATTGAACTGAAAGATTGCATCATTCATCTCTGCTTGCATATTATTGGGTCAAGGTCTCATACAACATTGCTTTCATTTCCGTCTCCCTCTTGAGTAAGCAACAACCTCTAAAATACTACATAATTTTAAAATTTATTAGTAACTTTTGTTTTCTAGAAACTCTTTCCACCAACATTAGCTAGGCTAGCGCTTTGGAATAGGTTGTGAGGCACACTCTCCAAAGTATAAAATAGACTGTAGCATCTTGTGATAGGGAGTGTTCAAATCCACTTGCAACATTTTTTCCTAAGAATCCCTTCTCACACAAGGGTCAAACTCGAGGTCGCATTAAGGCTGACAGAGTTACTCACCCTGCTTTGTTGGTCTTAGTGTAGAGATTGTGTGTATTATGGGGGTCACTTGAAGGTATACCCACAATGATGAGTGGAATCCTTTCGAGTTGATTTCGGGCTAGATACCCTGCCCTTGCGCATGGATCAGACTGTCGACTGTTCCCCTAGACATCACTGTTGTTCTTGGTAGCCTTAGTAGCCTATCTCTTTAGGGTCTTACACGAGGTGACTATGGAAGGGCAAGTCTTCACGGTACCTGGAATCGACGTTGGCCAGACTCACTCGGGATCCTTGGAGGGTATACCATGATTATGTGTGGGATCTTGCACCAGAGTGTAAGTCCATTAAGCAGGTCGTCAACGTAACTTTTTCGCCCGCTCTATCCTAGCCCCTTCTTGTCTTGACTTCACGACGTTGGATTTCATCACCAACTAGTGACTTTGAAATAAGAAGGTTTGTTTGCTTGGTTTGATTTCTAGATTTTATTAGCGAGTGCTATTTGTTTTCGTAGTTGGCCATATATTTTTTCCATAAAATATTTGGCTTCGCCAACATTGACCCTCCACGTCGTTCGCGTAGGATGAAAGGACTTCCCTCGGAAAATTCAAAGGATTATCTCCCTCTGCCTCCTCATTCACCGGAGGGCTCTCCTGCAGAGAGCGGTCCAGGATAACGTAACCTCACAAGTCGAAATTTCCAACTCTTTAGAAGATTTCTGAATTATTTCTGATTCTCTAGAGGCTTTCTGACTACCTTCAACTCCGTTACCGTATGTTGGATACGAGAGACGTATTCTCCGGATGAATTCGTCAGGAGAACTTGTTGTTGAAACTTATGGAATACCGACTGGACCTCTTACTGGCCCTGGAGTAGAGGATCCTCCCTTTAGTGACATATGTGGAAACCTGCCTCGCACTGTGCGAGACCTTTACGACAACTTGGGGGCAGGTCCAAATTCACCTATCATATCTCAAATGCCCGAAATGTCTGCTACCTACACGGTACCGCTAGACCACTTTTTTGGTACAACCAACAATATCACTGTCATTCCAGACACATAATTAGTTGGTCCTAGCTCGACTTTTTCTCTCCAGATGGCCCATGCTACTATGGTTCCACACGCTACGACTATCTTTTCCAGAAATGTGGTGGTTAATCAAACTCCCATTGGAACACCACTTTCGTCTAGACCTATCCTGTCACTTCCCCCTGGGTATCACGCTTTGAATAATTCCATCGCTATCCCTACCCAGAATCCGTTTGGAGGGAAAATAATTTTTGTTCCTCATGGGTATAACGTTGTTGCTGCCTTTGTTTCCGCATCTACCCAGAACCCTTCCGGAGGTCCGTATGTCCCTTTTCCACCTTTGTTTGGAGGGGCTAATCATCTATACCCTAGTGGCTCCAATCCACATGGGGGCACTAGTCCATCTATCACTTATGGTTTTCAGATTCCTTTTGGAGGACAATCTCAAACTGGGGCACAATCACAAGTTGGATGGAAATCTTAGATAGGTACACAACCTCACTTTGGGACCCAACCTCAATTTGGGGGGCAAGCCCAAGTTAGTACTCATAACCCAGTTTATGGTCAAACTACACCTGTACCTTGGATTTTTCCTTTCCAAGGCCACTCACAATCGTTTGGGGGGCACTCTTCTATACCCTCCAATCTTGGCCAACCATATCCAGGTTCTCTGAATCCTACTTGGGGCCAACACTCCCAGCCAAATGTTTCTTCCCAAGGAAACATTCCCCATCAAACCAACCCTGCCAGCTACATGCCTCACAACCCTACCCAACCGAATCTATCTGGACTATCTACATACATGTAGACTGCTTACAGTTCTACTGGCATACCGACATGACTTCCTCCCCAAAGTCACCAGTATCCTCACGTGAATAGACAATTGCCTTTTCTAGCCACTTTGGATTTACCCGACTTGTCTAGGATCTTGAACGATCCTATCTTACATTCTCCCCATTGGCCTGTCATACCAGTCAAATTATCGTCCGACATTCCCAAGTTTGACGGTCGACCAGGAGAAGACCCAAACAATCACGTTATGACTTTCCACCTTTGGTGTTCATCCAACTCATTGATGTATGACTTCATTAGGTTACGAATATTCCAACTAATTCTCACGGGTTCGACAACAAAGTGGTACATAGAGTTACCGCGAGGCTTCTTTCATGACTTTAACACCCTTCCTTTGGCTTTCCTCACACATTACCAATTTCCAATCCGTTACGAGACATGAACCAAAATTTTGAGTTCCTTTAAACAATCTTCTGTCACTGATATTTCTGATCACATTCATGAGTGGAGAAGAAGATGACGTTTGATCAAAATCGACCTTCCTGATCACTTATTGGCTGAGTGGTTCACCAAATAATTCGTTAGTAAAATTGTCCATGATATTTCCATGGGTGGAGTTGTCACTAAAGAGCATGCGATTAGTCGTGCTTAGTACCTAATCTCGTTTATTCGCAAATGGGCACACTTTACGACTTGATCCCTGATGCTCCTCGCCCTTCGACCACCGCTACCTCAATAATCCCTTCTGCTTCTCATGCAGTTGATGTTGTGATTGGCACCTTCCATCCTGAAACTCAATCTGTGCATGCTTGTCACACCAACCCCAATTCTAATGCTTCTAATGTTCAACATGCTCCGACTCCTACTCCTTCCTTCGAAAAAACTTCAGAAGTTAATGCAGTTCAGTCTACTCCTGCCAGTAAAAATAAATCTAAAAAAGGAAAGGGTAAGAACAAAGAGGATAAAAATAATAATCCACAATCCAAAAAACCCAAGACACAACTTGCTGATGATAAGGATAAGCATAAACCTCGATATCCTTGCCTTATTTGCGGTGACGATCACTACACGAAGGATTGTCCAAGACGTGTCGAACTCACTAAGTTCCTTCAAGGAACTGGGAAGCCTCCCACACCTGTCGTTTTGTCTCAACCCTTCCCTTCTCAACAATAGGCCCAATTGGTCATTCATGACCAACCTTCTCCTTCCACCATTTCGTATGTCCTTATGTGTACTAGTGATTCTAACAAGAACGACATTGCGATCGCTACTCAGGCCAAAGATTACTCTCCTTCCAAGGAGAAAGTTGACGATTTGTCTCCTTCATTGGTTCAACCGCCTCCCTCAACTTCACCTCTCAATGGTCCTCTTCATCTTGAACGACTGGGTCCCGATACAGTTCTCCTCCCTCCTCCAAAGGGCGTTGTTCGGAAGTCTGCCTTTAATCCTCATGCGCATGCTGCTCAAAACTACAGTATTGTAGAAGACCTTGCGCAAGCACCCTCTGCGATGTCAGCTCTCGAATTCCTTCAAAGTTGTCCCGCTCAACGGAAGACATTGTTAAAGGCCATTGGTGGAATTGATCCCATAAATACAAATTTGATAATCTTTGACATGGAAGATCACATTCCAAGGCTACCTCCTCAGTTAGCGTTTCAGATCCAAGTTGTTGTAGAGAACAAGAATATTTGTAGAACCGTTATCGACGAGGGAGCCTCGACATGCATTATGTTTGTTACTTGTTGTAAATCCACTGGTTATCCTCTCCTCACTGAATGACACAATACACTTAAGGCCTTCAATTGTTCTAGTTTTAAACCCTATGATGTTCTTCCCTCGTTGTCTATTATGTTGGAAGGCAAATCGATCAATGTCGAGGTTGAGGTCTTTGATGCACCTCTTGATTATAACCTCTTACTTGGCTGTAGTTGGATTGACTCCATGCGTTCAGTTGTGTCCACCCTTTTCTGTGTAGTACGTTTCCCGCACCAAGGAAAGGTCGTTACTATAGAGAAACTGGCCTTCTTTAATTCCGATTCCCGTACTAGCAATGTACCTTTTATCTCGAAGACACCTCCCGGGTACGAGAATGTCGGTGTGGGTCTTCTGAAAGATTCAACTTTGATGGGTATTTTCCCAATCCCACCACCAGATATTCCACCTCCTTTTGTCGCCTCAATCAACATGATTTCCACCTCTGTTTGCGAAACCCCTGCATCTCACGACCTGTGGATAGTGCCTGACCCTGGTGATTGTCTTTGCTATGGCGAAAAAATTCCCTTAAGTCCAGTTGAATCCGCTTATCAAGCCATTCACTTGATAACTTCTTCTACTCCCTCCCTCTGTGATTCATCTCGCGATCCATTTCACGTGATCTTTCCTACCGACGAGATGATCATGTCAGTCATGTCTATGGAGGACACCCCATGGGACGATGGACATCATCGCTCCATTCTCTTCCTAGGACAAGACACTATAGATAATTACCAATGGATTTCGACTCTGTCGACCGTTGTTGTCATTTCCTCGGTTCTCGAGTCAACACATGACATGTTATATGAAGGAAACATGAGTAACATTTCACCCACCATCCCTCTTGACATATCCATTAAATCCGGAGTCGTTGAAAATGTTCATATCAGAGCTTCATGTTCCGTTGCTGAGGTCGTCACTTATAAATCCCTTGTTCAAGAATTTCGTGACGTTTTCACATGGAGCTATGAAGAGATGCTAGGTATTGACCCCGATATTATTGTGCATGAAATTAAAACTTACCCAGACGCTAAACCCGTCCGACAGAGACTTCGACCGGTCTATCCTCGTAAAGCCGCTGCTATCAAGCTTGAGTTTGAGAAACTTCTTAAGGCTAGCTTTATCTATGTTGTGGCTTTAACTGATTGGGTATCCAATCTAGTTCCGGTCAATAAGAAACAAGGCACGATCCGTGTATGTGTAGATTATAATGACATCAATAAAGCTTGTCCTAAGGAAAATTATCTAACCCCCTTCGTTGACCAGATCGTCGACGATTGCGCCGGGAGAAAAATATTCTCTTTAATGGACAGTTTCTCCAGCTATAATCAGATTAATATTTTTCCCGCGGATCAACACAAGACTGATTTCATTTGTCCTTGGGGTACCTTTGCCTACCTGCAATTGCCTTTCAGTTTTAAGAATGCTGGTGTGACTTTTCAGCACGCTATGTCTTACGCTTTTCATGATATCAAGCACATCATTCAACCGTATCTCGATGATCTACCAACGCATTCCTTGCGTCTCCAAGATCAACCAGCACACCTTTGAGCCATTTTCCTTCGCTGTCGCTTCTATCGTATATGTTTGAACCCACACAAATGTGTTTTTTGTGTGGAGTCCTACCGACACTGCCAACACAGCCTTCGAAGCTTTGAAAGTTGCCTTAACCCGTACAACACTGCTTTTCCCACCGGATTATAATCGAGACTATTTCCTCTACCTCATTGCTTCAGACTCTACCATTGCAATGGTTTTAGTCCAAGAAGATGATTTGCACGACGAACATGTAATTTACTTTTTGAGTCGGAGTCTCATGACCACCGAAGCCAAATACCTACATGTGGAGAAACTGGCATTGGTAGCTGTTCAAGCTGTCCAACATTTTCATCATTATATCTTATTAGGCAGGACCACTTTTATTTCTTATTGCAACCCTATGTAGCATATCCTTACGCGCCAATTGCCATGGGGCAAGTACTCCAAATGGATAGTGAATCTCCAGGAGTTGGACTTAGAGTTTGAATGCGCTAAGTCTAAGAAATCTTTGGTTTTCACAGAATTGATATGTGACCTTCCCTCCGTTGAGACAAAATATGTGGCAGAAGATTCCTTACCTGACGAATCCCTTTTTCTGATCAGTTTCGATGACATTTTGCATGGAGATATTATCATTTATCTCCAGACTCAAACTTTTCGGCCCAAAATTTCTAGTATAGACCGTCGTTGTATACGGTATCAAGCTCGCCAATACATCATTCTCAGTGACACTCTTTATCGCCGTGGTGTTGACTCCATTTTCTGACAATGTCTCACCTACGAAGGCCGAGAAAGCTTTGAATGACTGCCACTCTGGAGCATGTTGCGGTCATATGTCTGGGTATTCCACTGCCCAAAAGATCTTACGAGTAGGATATTTCTGTCCTTCTTTATTTAAAGACTGTATTACTGCCATTCGAAAATGCCATGCTTGTCAAACATATAATAACAAGATAAGATGTCATCCCTCTCCTTTACACCCTGTAGTTTCTGTTGGTCCCTTCGAAAAATGGGGCATTGACTTCATGACATGTAACCCTCACTCGGTCGGGGGGCATGGATACATCATTGTAGCTGTGGATTATTTCACTAAGTGGGCCGAGGTGATGCCTACATTCGATAACACCGAGAAAACTACAACATTATTCATATTCAATCATATCATTACTCGGTTCAATGTTCCCCAAGCTATCGTTACTGATCATGGTAGTCATTTTTGAAATTTCATGATGTCCTAGCGTACTGAAAAGTTGGGTCTTCGGATTGAAAACTCAACCCCCTATTATCCATAGGCCAATGTCCAGGTTGAAGCGATAAACAAAGTTCTTATTACTATGCTTCGACGGATGATAGGAATTCATAAGACAAGTTGGCATACAATGTTGTTTTCAACATTATGGACCTACCGGACATCCGTCAAGTTTGCCACTGGGTTCACACCTTTCCAATTAGTTTATGGTATCGAATCTGTTTTGCCGATTGAATGTGAGATATCATCTTTGAAACTAGCCATTGAACTTCTTCCAAACACCTTTGTTGAAGAGGAACGTCTATTGTACCTAATGTAATTAGATGAAACCTGCTGTGACGTCGCCATGGTTATTGAAACTCAGAGAAAAGTGTCAAATCCCAATATGAAAAGCATGTCAAGCCACATGTTTTCTCTGAAGGTGATCTAGTTCTCCTCTACGAACAAGATCATGATTTACTAGGGGCCGAAAAATTCGAGGCTATGTGGTGAGGCCCTTATATTGTCAAACGAGTGTTGGAGAAGGGAGCTTATGAGTTAGTGGATTATGATGGAATTCCTTTGAGTGAACCCAAAAATGGGCTTTACTTGAATAAGTACCATGCTTAGGTTATCTTTGCATGAGTGCTTGTATTTTTACTGTATCATACTCTTGTGTGATTTTTCGTTATTTGGTTTTGACCCCCAACTACTTACCTTGCGTTGTGCTTGGTTTCCAGATGTCGATGTCTTCGCTACCCTACTTTGGCTTCACTGATGGCGCTAGTCGTAGTACTCAGAACCTAGCATCTGCTGCTTGGGAAATCTACACACATACAAATGAATTAATCAGTCTACACAGTGTTTGCCTCGGTCGTGCAACTAATAATATTGCGGAATATAGTGCGGTCATCGAATTGTTAACCGACGTTGTTTCACTTGGAATCCGTCATCTTGTTGTATGACTTGATTCACATTTAGTGGTACTACAATTGAGTAATGCCTATGCTATCTGAAGTTCTATTTTGTTAAGGGCATATTTGTGAATCTGCCTCTTGGAACGTCATTTTGATTACATTGAATATCAACACATTCCTAGATGTCTAAATACATTAACAGATGCATTAGCTAATTATGTGTTAGACAGACATTTGAGACACTTATAAATCCAATCACAATTCATATATAAAGTAAGTAAGCCGGTAAAAGCCTCATGTATATATAACGATAAAAGTTTTTACAAAAAATGTCTTTGTCCTAAGACCAAAATATCAAAATGTGAAGCACATGGCTTCATATACAAAAATAACATCAAGGATTATTCTCATGATAACACACGACTTCCCGTGCTACTCTACGGAGCAGTCGACTAATAGAACCAGATATGCCCACTGTATGGCACTGGTAATGTCTCAGGATCTCATCGATAAACATATATGGAACATCCGCTGTCAACCCCTCCGGGTTTTGCTCGATAGCCTCGTAATCAGTGACGACCAATCCTGCTACCTCGACTCTCTCTCCTCGTCTCTGGATGGGGGATGTCCCTGGAGGTCGGTGAAGTCCTACATCTGCATTATCAAAGAGTTTTTGATTAGTCATCGGATTAAAAACATAAAAAAAAAATTTCATATTTCAAAATTTACAAAAACATTATAAAAACAAAATGTGCTTCTTACCTAAGTTTCCCCACTAAGAACCTTCAGGTAGAACCAAGTCTGGATCACCTCTAAAGTCCAAACCGACATGCACATAGTCATCTACCATCAATATCTAGGGCCTCAACCAATCAAAGAACACGTCATTATATTTGACAATAGGGTCGGTCACATGTCGAGCCATGAGGTCACACCACCTATTCATTCTTGGATCTTGTGGGGTTGGTATGCCCCACTCTAACTGTAAGCGAAAGTGTGGAATCCTCTCCAGGAAGAAAGACACTAAAATGGACCCGTATCCGAACTGTTTCAGGTTACCTTTCCTACACTTTGTCAATTGTTTCTTCATGCTCCGAAGTACCCCGTAACACCAGTTAAAGACCCGAGGCTCCATACACTCCACTGCATACTGGAAGTAACTCTGGAGAGCCATATGAGGAGATGCACTCCCCACCATATGTGAGATAGTGAAAAGGATAGTCTGAAGGGGTAAATCCTGGACATCACTAATGACAACCTTGCCACTACGTCTCTCGGCCTCTGATTCACAATACTGACGAATATACTGATTCATCGGTAGACCGCCACCTCTGTTGCCTGTCAATGTCACACATGATCCACAATGAGATAATCCCGTCAAAAAATAGATATCCTCGATATCTAGAGAGAGTATGTGGGCTCCCACATGGAATACCTGTTGATCCACATCCCACATGTGGACTAAATACTCAAGCAACCTCAATTGGGCCCTCATGCCCTGGATCTTGAAGACCTTCAGCAACCCACATTGTCGGAGGGCATTAACCATGCCCAGGTCAATCCCGACAAAGTAATCATCGTCCTCATGTTCTCTCTCCCTCCACTCCAACATTCTGTCAGTCAAAAACTTGCATTGGAGCCACACGGAGAAGTCACCATCTTTATTTTGCCTCCCTGGAAATTTTTATTGGCCAAACATCCATAAGAAATTTTTGCGCTGCGCACGACACAGGTGAGGGTATTTACACAGTGCAGAATCGCCGCAGGTCAACCGTAAGGTCACCTACGGAAACCTGTGATAGTTGCAGGGCACGATATAAGCCACCTGCGACGATCTCCACACACACCTACCCTCATAAAATCCAACTCAAAAACTACTTTTAACCAGTAAAAACAAAAATTAATCCATGGAAAATGAAGAGGACAAGAAGATTACATTTTTAGCGGAAGCCCTTCGTCGAATGGTTGCTCGTGCCTCCCACAATCCGCAGTGGAAGTTTGAGTTAAAATAGGGTCTTTGGAACAAGTTTTGGGTAAAATGACAATGGAATGGTAAAATAAGTTTTTACCTATATTTATTATCTTTTTTATATATAATTTTTTTTATGTATAGAAGCCTCATGTATATATTTATTAACTTTTTTATATTATTTTATATGTTTCACCTAAAACCTAAAGTTCTAATGATATTGCGAGTGTTTTGATTTTTTGCAGATGAAGAATCTAGGAGCCTAAACGATGGAACACATATACGTTTCTTGATTTGTTTTTACGTTTTTCGCATGTACACATACTTTTTGGGTTTTTCAGGAAAAACCTCGAGCTAAATCTTTGTTCGTTCTCATGCTCAAAAATCAATGAGAATGCAACCGAGTATACTTTTGTCGTCTTTTCATACTCGACATGGTAACACGAAAAACAAAACTTATGGAGTATCCTTTAAGCTCTTTTCACCCTCCGTAAAAGCGAAAATATTGCCGAGCGACCTTGTTCTTTTCACGCTCGTAAAAGCATTTGAAGAAAACGTTTGATGGGCGGTAGGTTATCACTTTTTCGGTCTCATTAAAATAATTTACAAAAAATGAATTGAGAGAGTTCTCTTTAAGTGTTTTACAGACTTTCTAAATATGAAAAACCCCCGAGTTTTCTCTCTTTGGACTCGTTAAACAAACATCGAAAGACCTATATGGAACCGAACCACTCTTTCTTAGGGTTCGTTATATATACTCCGAGGGACTTATCCGAAGGATGAGCTTACATCAACAAGCATATGTTATCCTCCTCAATCTTGCGTAAAAATAAAGAGGTACTCGCCAAAAATGGTGGGGGAAAATTTGGGAAAGAAATGTGTCTCTATATTTGTGTTAGTGGTCGTAATAGTCGCTCTTGAACATGACACCCCCTTGGTTGGGAAATTCATTTGTCTCTTGAATCTACTATCTAATCATTTAATGGATTAACATTATCCATACAATCTTAAATTTGTAAAATTTTAACATTATTCATACAATAGTTAAATTTGTAAAATTTTAATCTATGTCAACTAATATTTATCCTCTCCAATTAATTGTACATAACCCAATGTATTTATAACACAACATAATCATTTAATAGATTAACATTATCCATATAATCTCATTTAAAATTTTAAAACTTTAAATTATATTAACTAATATTTATCCTTTCCCATTAATTTATATAATTAATTGGTACATAATCCAATATATTTATGAGACAACATAATCATTTAATATCCAATATATTATTGAGACAACATAATCATTTAATAGATTAACATTATCCATATAATCTCATTTAAATTTTAAAATTTTAAAATTAAATTAATATTAACATATTCTTTCCCATTACTTCACATAATTTATTATATTATATTAACATATATTCTTTTTCATTAATTCACATAATTTATTATATGATTAGAATCAAAATAACAGTTATGATTAGAAAGACAAGTGTAAATTAAGTTAAATACAACCAAAAAATAAAATTTAAATAACTTTAATTTTTTTTATAATTATGATAGTTTTTCATCGTGATATGTTAGGGAAAATATAAACTTTAAAAAAACATATTTTTTGATTTGGAAATATAATTTATAGTACATGCACAATTAATCTAAATATAAAATTGAAAAATAAAATATAAAAAAATGAATTATTTTGAAAATATATAAATTATATTTATTGAAATTTTACATAATTATTTGATTGAAAATTGAGTTTTTATGTTTTATTATTACTTTTATTATTTTGCAAAATACAATATATCAATGTAAACATTCATACCACACTTTTGTACCTAAATAATGGAATTGACATATAAAATAATGTATACATATGTAGCGGGCATACAATACTAGTATATATGGTTATTTAAAAAACATTCTAATTGTTTTATATTTTGTGAACTAATAAAATCAATGAAACCATGAAATTAGTATGTCAAACGTCGGTATAACACTTAAAAGTATTAACATAATGCAAATACTAGTGAAGCGAGTAAGTGCCTCGTAGGTTACAACTATGTTTACTCTCATGTTATTTGCGTCCACCACAAGCTCATCTTCGATCATAGACCCATGGATCTATGCTTGATACCATTAAGGAAAGATAGTGAGTCTTATAGTGCATTTGGATTTTTGGATTTTTGATTTTTTCCATTAAGGAAAGAGAGTGAGTCTTAGAGTCCATTTGGATTTTTTTTTATTTTGGCATTGTTTCAAATATTTGAACTATTAACAAATTATAGTAATTGTAATTATTTAAATGAAATGCATATATTATGATTAATAGATTCAAAGTTTAAGGACTAGAAATTTTGCATGTATTGATAATATCTCTACATTTATAAGATAAGTGATTGAAAAATGAAGGGTCAATAATTCTTTGTTTGTATAATTAAGGTTTTTTCCTTAATTGTCGTGAGTTTGGGCTACTTAAACATGTGACTTTCCTAGAAGACTATGGTGTTCACACTAGTCTGAATATCTTTTCCTAGGCTAGTGGTTCTCATTTTTCCATCTCAACAACCCCTTCACGATTGCATCCAACCCTCACTTTGGATTGGATGACAACGTTGGAAAGATATCCCTCAAGGTTGCATCAAATATCTTGACTCCCTCATATTCCTTTGTTATGGGTGGTTCTCAAGTAGAGGTATTCACACCATATTTCAATGAAGTAATTGCATTCTTTGTCCCATCCACACATATCCCTTAGGGTCGTCCCATCTCAATTTTCCCCATAATGGGGGCGTTGACATTAACCCCATATATTCTAATAGACAAGGAAGCACTACTTCAAATGTAGTTTTTCCAAGAGCATGGTTTGATCTAGTTCTTTAAGGGCTTTTGGTCTAGGTTAGTTTATCTGCACTTGTGCATTTCCAATAATTAGAAGTTCTATCACTCAAAAGAAGCGTACAAATACCCATGTGCTCCAAGTTTCTTTATTGTCAAGTTTGAATCAACTACAAATAAGGACCTCGAATTTCATGTTGATCCTTGTTTATAGGGATGGGATAAACTTTGCATGAAATCATGAGAAGATTGCATGTAATAATAGATCGTGTTTTGAAGTGTGTCATATAACGACCTCTAACCCCAAGTCTAAGAGGCATGTAATGGATAACACTAAGAAACACATTGCCAAACCCTTATGGTGGACTTGAGTGTCTAAAAGACATCATATAGTGACAATAGTTTCTTTGAAAGGAGCTTTAAGTAGACTCAGATAGAGAAACAATAAGTGGAAAGGACATGGTTGTCCCTATTTAAGCAACTCGACCACCTTTGGAGGTGACTGAAAGGATTAAGAAGTATCAAATCATAACAAGACTTTAAGATAAAAATGCTAGTGGCTCCAAAGACTCAAAGCTCATGAATACTTATTGAATCCAAATAGTGAAAGCAACATCCTTGTTATCACAATGATTTTTGTCCTCTTATGTAGATAAAAGGGTTTACACCAAGAATAGCCCCAAGGGTTAGCTCAAGCAGTCTTGATCTAGATGTGAGATCTCACCCTTAGTGAGTAGTTGGGGAGGTCACACGTTCGACTATCTTGATCCCCTAGGGGTTAGGCTCCGTAATTAGGGCCGATCATTTACCTTGTTTACCATCCATGAATCACGAGGAAGTACTTAAAAAGTTTCTTGCACCAATTATGAACTATACCTTATAATTTTAAGAATTGCATTAGTATAAGTAAAATTCATATATCCTTTACCTTTATATCCAACAATGGGGTAACATAAAAGTAAGCACGTCTATTTATGATATCTACAACAATTCTAAACCAAAATGCAAGGAGAAGCTAAAAAAACATTTTAGATTTTTCTTTTGGATTTTTTTATTTTTATTTTGGATTTTGGTTTGGGGAACAATTTATTATTTATTATGTTAAATGTTAAATATTTATTGGAAGATCTATAATGATAGTGTTTTCTCTAAATTATTTATCCTAAGATGGATATGGTTTTAGAATCCAAAAGATATGTGAAAACTCAAATGTTAAATATCATAAATACCCGTACAAAATAAATTTCATAAATACCATTACAAATTTTTTCGGTAAATCTTATGAGTGCCTATAAATAAATAAACAACTGCAAGTGGATAAATGACAACTTAAAAACAAAAGTCATTTATTGGCCATTTGTAACATCATTATACAAGACTTGGGGGAACAAAAAACTATACAGGACACCCTACCATTTAGGATTGACAGACCACCAGATATTGAATGGGAAGGGGTAGTTGGTTTCTTCGACATGGCATCACGGGAAAGAGCATCAATCTGTGGGGTTGGAGCCTTTCTGAAATGTCCAAAACTGGGCTCATATAAACTCAAAATGAGCTGTGGAGAAGAAACAAATACTAAAGGGGAATTGATGGCACTTTGGATAATATTGTATTTTTCTTATCTTAAATAGATACAAAGAATACTATTGATGGGTGATTCTAAGGTCATTGTCAATTGGTATACTAATATTAATAGTCTACAAGTGATATCTTTGCAGACTTGGATGACAAAGATTAGAGCGTCGAGCAGTCATTTCCAACAAATCAAAGAAATTTCAACCAAAATGCTCATCAACTATCAAAGGAATGCTTATGGACGAAGGTGGTTTTTATTCCTGAAAATTTTGAAAGAATATATATGAACATATATAATACCTTTTTGTTTTGGGAGTATTGTAATTGCAGACAAAAGAAGAATATATTTTTTGTATTTTCTGAATATAGATATGTATACAGTGGTGACTTCATGACCACTCTTTGTTTGTTTGAAGCATGGTTACTTTTTGTATGAACCGAAAAAAGATAGTTTTTATATTTTACTAATATAAATGTTTTTTCTTACTAAAAAAATGATTATCATTTAAGAATCCACCTTAGTTACATATTTTTTTTTTTGACAAGAACGGTTATGTTGCATTACGCTGCATTCTGGCAAGCCAGAATCAGAAAGTTACAAATCTGAAGAAGGTTGGTGACCTCTAACAGTGCTGCCAACCTTCTTGTGAATGTCTTGGGAGACCAATCCCATCTGCTTCTTGAGCTAATTCG
>ML788692.1:67572-80566 GCA_009831015.1 Picea engelmannii | reverse complement strand
AAGAGTATTGGTGTCAAGTGGGTTTACAAAACTAAACTCAATGAAAAAGGATAGATTGAAAAGCACAAGGCAAGACTTGTTGCCAAAGGATTCTCACAACAACCAGGTACTGATTATGGTGAAACTTTTGCTCCAGTAGCAAGATTAGACACCGTCAGAACTCTATTGGCCATAGCAACACAACACAAATGGCAAGTATACCAAATGGATGTCAAGTCAGCATTCCTAAATGGTTTTTTAGAAGAAGAAATTTATGTCGATCAACCACCTGGATTTGAAGTCCAAGAGCACCCAACCAAAGTGTATCGGTTGAAGAAAACCTTGTATGGCTTAAAACAAGCTCCAAGAGCTTGGTACAACATAATTGACACTTATCTGATCAAAAGTGGTTTCAGCAGAAGTCAAAATGAGCCAACACTTTATACCAAAACAGATCAGCACGGTAAAATACTAATTATATGTTTATATGTTGATGACATGATCTACACAGGAAATCTAGAGTTAACAGATTTCAAACATGCCATGCAATCTGAGTTTGAGATGACAGATCTTGGCATCATGAAATACTTTTTAGGGATTGAGGTTCATCAATCAGCCAAAGGCATTTTTGTCTGTCAGGAAAAGTATGCAGCAGACATCCTCAAAAGGTTTCGCATGGAAGGATGCAATCCAACGGAAACCCCCATACCATTAGGCACAAAATTAAGCAAGAATGATGAAGGTCCCACAGTGGATTCTACTTTATAAAAAAGTTTAGTAGGCAGTTTGTTGTTTCTTACAGCAACTAGGCCTGACATCATGTATACAGCTAGCCTTGTTTCCAGATTCATGGAATCACCCAAGGATTCACACTGGAAAATGGCAAAACGAATTTTGAGATATGTAGCAGGAACACTACATTTTGACTTATGGTACACTAAATCTGATTGTAATCAACTTTCTGGTTACACAGATAGTGATTTTGCAGGCAGTCTAGATGACATAAAGAGCACATCTGGACATGTTTTTCAACTAGGCTCGAACCTCATCTCATGGGCATCAAAGAAGCAACCCATTGTTTCAATATCTTCTGCAGAGGCAGAGTATGTCGCTGCTACCTCAGCTTCTTGTCAAGTTGTATGGCTGAGAAGATTATTGATAGACATGTCACATACAGAAAAGGATCCAACTCCTATATTCCGTGACAATACATCAACAATTGCATTATCTAAGAACCATGTGTTTCACAAGAAAAGTAAACAGATTGACACTCGGTTTCATTTCATACACGAGCTAGTCAATAATGGGGATATTGCACTACAATTTTTTGGTTCTAGAGATCAACTTGCTGATATCTTCACAAAGCCACTAGGAAAGTCAGTTTTTGATTTTCAGAGACAACACTTAGGCATAGTCAGTGCTGATGATTGTAACTGTTGAGTTTAAGAGGGAGTGTTAAGTATAATGTAACCTCAACAGTCAAACTGTACATTGCCAGCTGTACTGGACAATTGTACTTTCTATTTTTGTCTTGCTTGAGCATATTTAGCTCAGCCATTTCCCATTACATTGGGATCTCTTCACAACTTCGTTATTGTACTTTTCTCAATACATTTGAATATACTGTTCTGTTCTTTCCTCTCTGCATTTCCTGCTTCACAATTTATCAGTTCTCTCATACCCTCTTCATATAAAATTTAAGCGCAACCTGTTCTTGATTTCACAATGGATCATTTGGGAAGAATGTGCTCTCATACCCTCTTCATATTAAATTTAAACGCAACTTGTTCTTGATTTTGCAATGGATCATTTGGGAAGAATGCAACTTATGGTGTCGCTGGTCCTCCTGTTGGTCTCTCTTTTTTGCATGGAAGACTCCTTGCATACACTCGTCAATGACAATTAAATTACGATTACCTCTAGTTGGTTGGGTGGTGTTGCATCTTATGAGCTGCGAGGGTTCGATTCCTTCACGGGCCAGATCTGCGATGGAACTCTGGGGGAGTGCAATGATTATAATGACGAGTTTATGATGGATACTAAAGTGCACAGGAGGCCTCTGAGGAGGGTTCGTTACTACATCAACTATGGAGCATTGGCTGCTAAACGAGTTCCATGTCGGCCTCGGTTTGGGAGGTCTTATTACACTCAGAATTGTTACATGCAAACAGGGCCCGTCAGGCCCTATCACAGGAGATGCACTGTTATCAATCAATGCAGGCGTTACACGAGCTAAGATTCACATTGCTTCCTTGTTTTTTCCCCTTTCTAAAACCTTACTATGTAGCACATTTTATTGTCCAGAGAAGTAATCTTATATGTGTGTGCGTGGGCATTATTGCGTTTTGATGGTTAGCAGGAAGTTGTATCACTTGCACTATTTGATAACTATTCCATAAGATTTTGGTTGGTATTTACGATTTATCGAGTTTGGTATGTATTTATCGGTAAGAGATGGACAATTTCCTCAATAGCTTGAGGTTGATAAATTCCCATTAGCATAAATGATCATGTGTAGTCTGAAACGCTCGTGGTATGCTGCAATCTTATTGTAGTCAATTCCTTGAATCATCGTATTTAACTTGGAAAATGAAATTATACCAAATAATTGCATTAGATGGAAGAAGGGATCTCGTTTAAAAAAGGTTCTTTTGCATTTTTTTATTTTACAACAATAATTGCTCGAGAAAGAACAAGGGATATTGATTGAAAAAATAGAAAATCTTCAACAATTTTTCATGAATTAAACTAAGATCGGACCATCCCACAAACATAAAAAGATATTGGAAAGCCATTGATTTTTGCGTTATTGATCATAAATATCATGATAATGAATCTATATGAAAATCTAGTTGTTGTAACAAATGTAACCTAGTAAAAGACTCTATGTAATGTCGTGTGTGAAGCTCGAGATTGGATGTGTTTTAAAACTCATGTCAAATTGCTAACAAAAAGCACTTCAACTCCAACATAAAACCTTTTTAAACATAGTTTCATGACTAGTTAATGGTTTTTCCTTTTCTCACATTGGGGGCTCTGATTAAGTTCTATTCAGATCACTTACTATTAAAAAAAATAGAGTGAGTTTCACAACTAGTTAACGTTATGCAATTTGGTTTTTAAAACTTTGGGTATAATTTATAAATGAATTTAAATGATACAAAATATTGTAAATTAGCACTCACAATATTCAATAATGAACTACCCCTGCATTCTTAACCATGTTGTATTCATGAAGTTCAAGCAATTTTGAATACTCTTAAAACATAGGCTTGTCTGTAGTTGATTTTTTAAGATCCGTGAAGAGTCCTGAAAATTTTATATAGAAATAATGTTGTGCGGTTGTGTAAGAAAAGAACCATGAATACATTTCAAATTGTTGGCAATGAGATCCCATATTGTTCATGTCTAATGGATGTGGAAAGGCTAAGATTTGTTTGTTGGGACAATGGATGGATGTGGAAAGGCTAATGTTGGAATACATAATTCCTACTTATCTAATATGCTTGCTAATGTATTGAGAAGTAGAGCTAGGAATATATAATTCCTACTTATCTAAAATGCTTGTTAATGTATTGAGAAATAGAGCTAATATCTACGTGAGTTGTGTGATCCTATTCTTAAAAGGTTGTTAGAGAGTTGGATTGGTGAGATTCTTGTTTGGTGTGTGGTTGAGAGAATGTCTCAACCTCTCCATTTATATTTGGAATAAGTTATATTTGATAACAACCAATGAAGTCAATATAATGAGTCACAAACCATTGTACAAATATTCATTAATTTAATGGAGCTTTTGTGTTCACAATCATTTATCTCTACTCTCCCATTTTATAATGGTATTAGATGCACTTTTGCCCGAATCTGCAAATCCCAGGTTTTCAGATCAGAATACAAAGGATGCAGATGAACTAGCCAAAGAGATTATGAACTTGAATCTTGTGTCAGCTGAAAATCACATGGGCATTCAAAGTTTATTAATTCAGTGTATGTCTGAAATTGGTGGAGATGTATATTTTCACAAATTTCTTCCTCGAGATAAGACTTTCAAACCATCACATTTTTTCATAGATTCTAGTCAGCAGTGCAATGCCTTAGTCGTGCCATTGAAGAGAGAGCCATCAAAGAGATTGGATGCAAATTGTGCCTTGCGTGAACTCATAGTGATGCGGGAAATGGAAGAAACCACATCCATGGTGGAGAAATATTAAGATAATTTTTAGTTTATGCGATGAGGATCCTATTGTGTGAACATTGAAGAGTGAAATCGCTTTCATCTTCTCGTTGTTGAGAAATTCGACGACAATGAGATCCACAAGTGTCATGTATATAAGTATTCTGGATGATGTAGACCCCAACAGTCCTTCATCAGTGATAACTGCGTCCATCCTTCTCTTGTTGAACCCCATTATGGACTCATGCTTGGCCCACTCCATGGAGGTGTTATAGCGAAGTGAGGTGTACGTGCCCATTCCGTAGGACTCACACAGCCTTGATTGTGAGAAGTGTGATTGCATTATGATTTAAAAAGTATTGTTTGTTTGAAGGTGTGCATAGTATAATATGAGTTATACATGTAATTGAAATCAAGTCTATGTAGTGTTCCTAGAGAATACTTAAGTATGTACCTGGTATAAGTTATGTACCTAACCATTGTATACTCCCCTAATGTGAAAAGTTCATGGTGATCTAAAAACCACTATGTAAAGGATGGTTTGTGGTCAAAACCACTTGAGAGAGCATGGTTACAGGTAATCCAGAAAACCTGATGCATGGTTGAGGGTAATTCGAGAAAACCTGGTGCATGGTTACAGGTAATCCGAGAAAACCTGGTGCATGGTTGAGGGTAATCCGAGAAAACCTAGAGCATGGTTATAGGTAATCCGAGAAAACTTGGTGCATGTTTGAGGGTAATCCGAGAAAACCCAGAGCATGGTTATGGGTAAGCCGAAAAAAAACCCAGTTTGATGATGATGTGATGAAGGGGGAGGTACACTACAACAAATCCCTGTGATTAGCTCCCATTTTTGCTTCCACTAGATTTTTTAAAGTATTTTTATCCACTTTTTTGCTAAAGTCGACGCTATTTATCGAGAGGGCGTTATTTATGGAGCTATTTGCGTCGAGAAACAAAACTGGGCACTAAACTAGGTGCTATTAGCGCCTAGTTTAGTGCCCCAGTTAGCGCCTAATTTAGCTCTCAGTTTAGCTTCCAGTTTAGCTCTCAGTTTAGCTTCCAGATTAGCTTCCAGATTAGCTTCCAATTTAACTCCTAATGTGCCTAAATAGTAATTTTGTTGAGTTTTTGCAGGTTAAGTGGATAGGGGCTTTGGGGATTAGGTTATTTAGGGATTTGAGGTCTAGGGATTAAGGGTTAAGGGATTAGGGGTTACCGTTTAAGGGATTAGGGTTTATAGTTTAAGGGATTAAGGGTCAATGGCTAATGGATTCGGGGCTTAGGGGTTAGGTAGTTTAATGATTAATTGATTAGGGATTATATATGGTCAAGGGATTAATGACATCCATCGACCCTACACATAATCATTGAGATCTTCCACGTCTCATTTTCATCATCCGTCATTTCCATATGTAGAATCTTTGTGGAATTGATCTCTTGAAATGCCATGGAACTTCCAATACACCCATCACAAATATTGTCTTCCATCGACCCCTCACAATGAGTAGTGAATGGGGCCAACGTTGAAATTTCTTCAGTTTGTGCGTGTATGCATCGAAATTTGACACGATTAGACTAGACACATGTGTTGATGGTATGAGAGGTTTTCAAGACTCAAGGATGTATGATGTCCCCACAAAATCTTTGAGATCATCCATGTTTTCATCAACGTTCATAATGAATGTCTCATTGTCATCATTTGTCATTTCCATCTGTAGAATCTTTGTTGGAACTCTCTTGAAATGTCATGGAACTTCCAATTCACCCACAAAAAATGTCATGCACCGACTCCGCATAGTGAGCAGTGAATGGGGCCAACGTTGAAATTTCTTCAATATGTACCTGTATGCGTCACAATTTGACATGGTTAGACTAGACACATGCCTTGACGGTATGGGAGGGTTTCAAGACTCAAGGATGTATGATGTCCCCACATAATATTTGAGATAATCCACATTTGCATCAATGTTCATCATGCACGTCTCATTCTCATCATTCATCATTCCCTTCTATAGAATTGTTGTCAGAACTTTCTTGAAATTTGACATGGAACTTCCAATACACCCGTCACAAATTTCTTCCACCGAACCTGCATAGTGAGCAGTGAATGGGGCCAAGGTTGAAATTTTTTCGATTTATTCCCATATGCATTGAAATTTGACATGGTTAGACTAGATAGTTTCCTTGATGATATGGGAGGGTTTCAAGACTTAAGTATGTTTGTTGTCCCCACATAATATTTGAGATCGTCCATGTTTGCATCAATGTTCAATATAATGGATGTCTCATTGTCATCATTCGTTATTTCCATCTATAAAATATTTGTCAGAATTCTCTTGAAATGTCATGGCACTTCCAATACACCCATCACCAATGTCATTTTGCATCGACCTCGCACAATGAGCAGTGAATGGGGCCAACGTTGAAATTTCTTCAAACTATGCATGTATGTGTCAAAATTCGACATGGTTAGACTAGACACATGCCTTGACAGTATGGGAGGGTTTCAAGACTCAAGGATGTCTGATGTCCCCACATAATCTTTTACATCATCCATGTTTGCATCAACTTTCATAATGGATGTCTCATTGTCATCATTCATCGTTTCCATATGTAGAATCTTTGTTGGAACTCTCTTGAATATTCATTGAACTTCTAATTCATCCACCACAAATGTCATGCATCGATCCCACATAGTGATCAATGAATGGGGCCAATGTTGAAATTTCTTCAATATGTTTCTGTATGTGTCAAAATTTGACATGGTTAGACTAGACACATGCCTTGACAATATGGGAGGGTTTCAAGACTCAAGGATGTATGAAAACCCCACATAATCGTTGAGATCATCCATGTTTGAATCAACGTTCATAATGGATGTCTCATTGTCATCATTCATTGTTTCCATCTGTAGAATCTTTGTTGGAACTCTCTTGTAATTTCATGGAACTTCCAATTCACCCACCACAAATGTCATGCACTGACCCCGGATAGTGAGTAGTGAATGGGGCCAACGTTGAAATTATTCAATATGTGCCTGTATGCGTCAAAATTTGACATGGTTAGACTAGACACATGCCTTGATGGTATGGGAGGGTTTCAAGACTCAAGGATGTATATTGATGTCCCCATATAATCTTTGAGATCATCCATGTTTGCATCAAAGTTCATAATGGATGTCTCATTGTCATCATTCGTTGTTTCCATCTGTAGAATATTTGTTGGAACTCTCTTGTAATTTCATGGAACTTCCAATTCACCCACCACAAATGTCATGCAATGACCCCGCATAGTGAGCAATGAATGGGGCGAACATTGAAATTTATTCAATATGTGCTTGTATGCGTCAAAATTTGACATGGTTAGACTAGACACATGATTTGATGGTATGGGAGGGTTTCAAGACTCAATGATGTATATTTATGTCCCCACATAATCTTTGAGATCATCCACATTTGCATCAACATTCATCATGCACGTCTCATTGTCATCATTCGTCATTCCCTTCTATGGAATCGTTGTCGTAATTATCTTGAAATTTGACATGGAACTTCCAATACACCCATCACAAATTTCTTCCACTGAACCCACACAGTGATGAGTTGCAATTTTTTCAATCTGTGTTCGTATGTGTCGAAATTCGACATGGTTAGATTAGACACATGCCTTAACAATATGGGAGGGTTTCAAGACTTAATGATGTTTGATGTCCCCGCATAATATTTGAGATCGCCATGTTTGCATCAACGTTCAATATAATGGATGTCTCATTGTCATCGTTCGTCATTTCCATCTATAGAATCTTTGTCGGAACTCTCTTGAAATGTCATGGCACTTCCAATGCACCCATCACAAATGTCATCTTGCATCGACCTCACACAATGAGAAGTGAATGGAGCCAACGTTGAAATTTCTTCAAACTATGCTTGTATGTGTCGAAATTCGACATGGTTAGACTAGACACATGCCTTGACAGTATGGGAAGGTTTCAAAATTCCACATATGCATCAACATTCATCATAAATGTATCATTTTCAATGTTCGTCATTCCCTTCAATATAATTGTTGTCAGAACTATCTTGAAATTTGACATGGAACTTCCAATACACCCATCACAAATTTCATGCACCGACCCCACATAGTGAGTAGTGAATGGGGCCAATGTTGAAATTTCTTCAATCTGTGCCTGTATGCGTCAAAATTTGACATGGTTAGATTAAACACATGCCTTGACGATATGGGAGGGTTTTGAGACTTAAGGATGTATATTGATGTCCCCACATAATCTTTGAGATCATCCACATTTGAATCAATGTTCATCATGCACGTTTCATTGTCATCATTCGTCATTCTCTTCTATAGAATCGTTGTCGAAACTATCTTGAAATTTGACATGGAACTTCCAATACACCCATCACAAATGTCATGCACTGACCCCACATAGTTAGTAGTGAGTGGGGCCAACATTGAAATTTATTCAATCTGTGCCTATATGTGTTGAAATTTGACATGGTTAGATTAGACACATGCCTTGACAGTATGGGAGGGTTTCAATACTCAAGTATGTTTGATTTCCCCACATAATCTTCGAGATCGTCCATGTTTGGATTAACGTTCATTGTCATCATTCGTCAATCCCTTATATAGAATATTTTTCATAAATATCTTTAAATATCTTGGAACTTCCAACATGCCCATCACCAATGTCATCCACCGACCTCGCACAATGAACAGTGAATGGGGCCAATGTTGATTTTTCTTCAAAATTTGACTGTATGCATTGTAATTTTACATGTTTACACTAGGCGCATGCCTTGATGGTATGTGAGGTTTTTAGGACTTATGGACATCGTTCTCTTCATCATGTTCGTCATTTCCATCATCATCATATTCATCATGACCTGATTTCTCCATCCATGCCAACAAAGATCAAACCTGACATACCCATCTTTACAACGAAACCTAATGATTAATAAACCATGAATCTATTAAGTTGAGACATCCCAAAATAATTTTATAGGGTCCAACATGCAAGTGGTTTAATTGTTAATGTGTTAGGGATTATATTGGGTGCAGGGATTAATGACATCAATTGACCCTACATGGTTACCAGTGAATGAGGCCAACATTGAAATTTCTCCAAGCTATGCCTGTATACGTCGAAATTTGACATGGTTATACTAGGCACATGTAGCTTGATGGTATGGGAGGGTTTCAAGACTCAAGGATGTCTGATGTCCCCACATAATCTTCAAGATCGTCCATGTTTCAAGGGGTTAGGGGTTAGATGGTATAAAGGTTAAGGTATTAGGTTTAGGCTTAGTGAAATATTTCAATTTGTTTTAAGATATAAATTAATGAATAAACTTTGGATACATTAATTAGCCTAATTGTCTGGATTTACATTGATTTACATATATGATATATTTAATTATATTTTTTAACAATTGCCAATAAATGACCACTAACCATGCTAACTCTTATATAAGTAATCCTAATTTTTTTTGCCAAAAATTCATAGAAAAGATTGAACACTTTAAGGATATTGCATGAAAGTTTGGGCTATAAGAATCAACATCATTTTAAAAACTAGATTACAAATAATTTTGAAAATTTAGAAGTCTTGGTCATTAACATTATTGTCTGCAACAATGTCATCCAATTTATCATTGTCAATGTTCATATGTTCTTTCAAGTATTTAATGTTATCATCATCCTCTTCTTATCAACATCATGTTCATCATCATTGAAATTTGACTGTAGACCATCTATATTGTTACCAAATGTATAATTTGGATCATCATTTTCTATACCATCCATATTGTTGTCTTCCATACAATTATCTAACTCTGGATTGTTGTCTTCTTGTGCCTGAACATAACCATATTCAACATCATCACGGATGTTAATTTCTTTGATGTTATCTAATCCATCTCTCTCATTTTGTTGGACATCATTGTTGTGCTCAATATCCACTAATGCATCGTCAAATACATGCCTTAATCTTGGATCATAATGTATGACAAATATCCATTCCGGGTCCATAATATCTTCATAGAAAAATATCTACACATGAACGACATACATATATTAGAAATATCTTATAACACTTTTATTTATTAATAAACACATATATTATCACAAAAAAATATGAATCAATAGATTAATGATCACTATTGCTTCTTATTTGAGTTAAAGAAATACCTGCTCACAATGAATTGGTAGAACATAAGGCTCCTTATCCTCTAGTAGGAACTTCAAGGAATCTATAGAAAACAATCCACTATGGGTATCATGTCTTCGTGTCCTCTCAAATGCTTCATACCACCTACACTTAAAAATACAACATTTAAAAGAGCGGTAATCCAACTCAATAATTTCTTGGATTTTTCCAACATATTGTAGATTCCCTTCAATAATATTCTTATCTTTTGAGCTTGCTCGACTGGATTTCTTGAAATCAACCATGATGCCACAATCAAAGGATCGTCTATTTACATCTACACTTTCTACACGATAATGTTGTCCATATGCCCACATTGCAGGATATTTCCTCACCTGTGAAAGGCCATTTATTTCAGTGAAAACAAATATAATAACGAATATTAAAATAGTTAATAGTGTCAAAACTGCAAGGAAACACCATTTTGTAAAATTCCAACTGTACCTTTATTTCACATCCTCTACACATGTTGATTTCATCTTCTGTTAAGTTTGAATCTATAAATGCATATTCTATTTGATTTTGAATTTGTTCAGTAACCCATTCTAGAGTGCAATCTTTGCCCCATTCCCCAAGCAGATCACTAGGAAGTGGAGTGTTCCTTGGGTCGGATCTCTTAAACTGTCTCCTTGCTTATAACACTTCTTCTCTCTTTTTATCATACAAATCAATCCATTTGTTCATAAATCCCATTTGGTACATAATGAACTTGTTGAGTATTGGACTTTCGTCTACACCTATTACATGTCAACATTTTTATGTCAAACTCCAAATGTTATTCAGTTAATCTGACAAATAAATTACAAAGAAAATTAATGATTGCAAGGAAAACAACCACATTAATGATCACAAATTTACTTACTAAGTTCTACTTGAACATTATTATATTGTGGTTTTTCTCCATCAATAATATTCAATGCTCGTTCTTCATCCCAGAAGCGTGGCCCATATTCAAAATCCTTACCAAGGAATTCACATAGGAAGAAAAATGCTTCATTCAATACATACCCTTCAGCCATACAACCCTCTAGATGTGCCTTTTGTCAGACATATCGTTTTAGAGTTTTCATATACCTCTCAAAGAAAAACATCCACCTCGTTGATACGACACCCGCCAATTGTATGTGTTTGAGACTTGTAGAGAGGTCCTTCTCAAACACACATACAATTTCTGCAATTTCCTTCTTCCATTTTGGTACTTCACATTCATGGATCTCCTTGGAGGTTACCCACTTATTATAAGAATAGTAAATTAGTATGAACCTTTAGTGAAAAATTAAAATGGAATATAATATCTCTATGTCTCTCACACATGAACATTTCATACCACATACCTTGTCAATGATGACAATCAACTTATGGCATTCCTTAATTCAAGGGTAAGACATGAATCCCCCCTAATTTCCAATGGCATGATATGATATCAAACACATTCATCATAGGTCATTAGTAATTTTTCACACAACAAAATATCAAAATATATTTAGTACTAAATCAATGTTACCAATAAAACTTAAATGATGATATATAATACCTTCATAAAATTATGAAAATCATGTGTTTTAAATCCTGTGATATGTCCATCAACTGTAAATTTTTTATCCAATGATGACCTATAGCTAGTAGGTGTCCTTATTCAATGGATAACATTTTTTAGTCGGTCTAGGGTGAAATCACGAAGGTGGGTTACACTTTCGTGACAATCGGGTTTCCAAATTTTCGAAAAACAACTTTTCGGCCGAACTAAAAAATAGTTTCGGCCGAAAGACTTAATTTTCGGCCGAACTATTATTCGGCCGAAAACATAAACGTCAAATCGAACGGAGCCATAACCGGGCCCTCGATTTGCGTGTAGAAATTTGGTCGGCCGGATAATTTTTTTCCGGCACTAGTTTTTCGGTCGAACTTTGTTTCGGCCGAAAGATTTTTCGGCCGAAAAAACGTTCGGCCGAACAAGAGTTTGGCCGAAAGATGTTTTATATAATATCCACACATCGAAGGCAGCCGGTTAGAAATTTTTTGGTTGCGAGAGTCTCTGTCGCAGAGCTGTTGCCGAGGTTTGTTGCCGAGCTGTTGCCGAGGTATGTTGCCGAGGTCTGTTGCCGAGGTGTCGCCGAGGTGTCGCCGAGCTGTTGCCGAGCTGTTGCCGAGGTGTCGCCGTAAATTTGGAGGTATTTAAAATCCTTTATATGCCCTGTTTGCGTTTATATATGTATGCCATGTTTATATATGAATGGCCTGTTTGCGTTTATATATATGTTTGCGTTTGCATTTGCATGCTCTGATTTCGTTTATATGCAAATCATGCTCTGATTTCGTTTATGTTTGCGTTTGCGTTTGCATGCTCTGATTTCGTTTATACTCTGTTTGCGTTTGCGTTTATATGCTCTGATTTCGTTTATATGCAAACAAAGTTTATATGTTTTCGTTTATATGCAAACAGAGTTTATATGTTTATATGCAAACAGAGTTTGAGTTTATATGTTTATATGCAAACAGAGTTTTCGTTTATATGTTTATATGCAATCAGAGTTTATATGTTTATATGCAAACAAAGTTTTCGTTTATATGCAAACAGTTTATATGAATGCCCTGTTTATATATGAATGCCCTGTTTG
>ML788692.1:50626-63628 GCA_009831015.1 Picea engelmannii | reverse complement strand
CCCAGTTTGATCTTGGGTATTAGTAGGTGGATCATCAATGTCTTCTACCTATCAACATACACAAGCATTATTTAATGTTTGGAAAGAATTGGATAAATCATAATTGTATCAATTTCAAAGAAATATAATCAAATATATTGTATAAACCAATAACAATATATAATGTATGAACATATATACATCAATTGAATAGCAGAATATTATTTTATATACTACTTCTTTTATACAATAATTTAAAATAAAACACAATTTTGACAACATAGTGTATAAAATGTCAATCCATACTCATTGATTATTCTTTGGTTTTCTTCCCTTACAAACATCCTTAGGGAGACCTAGTTCTTCCCTTTTCTTTCGTGCAAGAGTGCGTTTTAAGAAGGGGTAATTAATCAATAACTCATACCCAATGATAAGGTCCATAATAGCCTCAACCATTATCAATATATCAACCTCTCTTTCCATATCTCCATATTTATCATTTATAACTTCAACAAATTGACAATTTGGTCTTACATTAGGGTCCCTTCCCTTACTACTATTTATAAAACCTGAAATATTTTTGTGTGTGTATGCATGCCCATCTATATACATAAGATGACCTCTATTAATTTCTTTTCCACTTTCCAATTGTAGATGATGTGTATACATATTTGAATTTAGACCATATGCTAACATGCTAGGCTTATATTCTGCTAGCCTTTTCCATTCACCACTGTAATATGATGGACCATAATATGGCATTAATCTCCTAGTGGTTTGTTGTGAATTGTTTCTATTTTTAGATCCCACATGGACATTTTGAACAATAAAAAGGCCCAAATATGCTCCATGAATATTGGAGGGTCGTATCATGTAGCTGTATCCCCAAAATTGAAACACCTCATACACTCTAGGTAGTTGTCGATCACTGGGCCAAGCATAATATAATCGATGATCAAATGTATCTTTGTAAATTGATCTCAAACTTAGGGGCAATTCATCATCTCCATCACATTCACTCTCATAGGGTATGTAGTCAACCTTCCCCTTGTCTTTAAGCAAATTATGCATCTTTAAAGCGGTTCTTGTTTTGTTACTTGTTTTCATCAAATCCTCATCTTCAGAGTTGGTATATGTACACATATTTTTGTTATATGTATCATCTGATAAATGATCATCGCCCTCTAGGATAGAAGTCGGTGATCCAGGAAACTTTAAACCAAGAACTTTATCCTGCAAATATTCATTAAGAAAAAAATTAATTATTTAAATAATATAAAACAATGTTTAAAAGAAGTATACATATTATTTATATCAAATTGTAAAATTCCTTACCACAATTCCAATTGGATTTGAATCAATTGTAGGATGCATACTACCCACTGGAAGCTCATCATCTATGTAATGTCTTTGTACAATCGCTCGTTTGAATTGTTTCTTTCCACGACATACAAAACATCCACAAACAACAATTTTCTCAAAGTATTCATCCCATGTACTATATTCCTGACCAACCTCTTGTTCAGTGCAATCATTTGTTGTGTCTACATGATCCATTGTCATATCCTCTTCCACCCACTGTCCTCTATGTGATTTAATAGTTTTAGGTCCATGTCGACGTACATATCTTTTTCTTTAGCTAGTTGAATGCTCAAGCTCTACATTTTCTCCAATATCCATCTAAAATAATCAACAACATGTGTTAATTTCTGACAAGATTGGATAATACACTACAAAATTTAATAATTTCTTGAAAAAACATGGATGTTTCATAAAATGCCATCAGATTAATTTTTCCTAAGTTAAGGAAAAATTAGAGTACCTGATGTCACGCGTCATCCATTGTGTCCTCATTTGATATGACACTATTTGTTTCCATGGGCTCATCTAGATCCTGTAATACACAACATAGTCAATAATGTTTAGTACACCAATTATATTATTTCAACGAATTTGCTATGTAACAAAAAACCTCACCTTAGTCACATTTTTGACATATTGATATCATGTTTTGGAGTTGAATTTTTTTTTTACAACCCTAAGTATTCACATCAAGCCAAAATTTCAACAAGAAAAGTATCCAACATCCCTATCAAAAGTACCCAACATCCCTATCCCACATGGCCATCCTAATTTTCAAACTTTTCCCTTGATCGTAGAATCACATTTAATCACCATTCTTGTGCATTTTCCACCAATAAGTTTGAGCTCAAAGGCCATATGGAAAAAAAATACTTTATCTCTTCTATGTTGTAGCATTTGTGAATTCATAAAGACCTTCCTCCTTTGGTTGAGGTTGCTTTTTATTCTTACCTTTATTGTATCTGCACATTTCGTTGTCATATCCTCTTCCACCCACTTTCCTCTCTACGATTTAGTAGGTCTACACTATCCACAACCTCTTTCCATGGTCTCCTCTGGATCCTGTTACACAACAATGAAAATAATTTTTAGCACACCAATCAAATCCATTATCATCTAATAAGTTAGGGAAAATAGGGCCACAAGTCAAAATTAGCTTGGGATCAAACACCAATACCATACCAATACCAATACCAATGCCAATACCATACCATTGCATACCAATACCAATACCATTTCATGGAAATGGTATGCATACCAATACCATTGCATGACAATGGTATGCATTGGCAATGATATGCATACCAATACCATTGCATGACAATGGTATGCATTGGCAATGATATGCATACCAATACCATACCAATACCAATACCAATAGCATACCATACCATACCAATACCAATAGCATAGCATACCATACCAATACCAATACCATTGACAATACCAATACCATTGCATTTCCAATACCAATGCCAATACCAATATGCATTGCCAATACCAATATCAATACCATTCCATTGCATGGAAATGGTATGCATACCAATACCAATACAACCAATACCAATACCAATACCATACCACACCAATACCAATACCAATACCATACCATACCATACCATACCATACCATACCATACCAATACTAATACCAATACCATACCACACCATACCATACCATACCAATACCAATACCAATACCAATACCATACCATTGCATACCAGTAACAATACCAATGCCATACCAATAGTGTACCATTTCATACCAATACCAATACAATTGCATACCATTGCATGACAATGGTATGCATTGGCAATGATATGCATACCAATACCATACCGATACCAATACCATACCCATATCAATACCATACCAATACCAATACCAATACTATACCATACAACAAATACCAATACCAATACCAATACCAATACAAATACCAATACCATACCAATACCATACCATTGCATACCAATACCAATACCATTGCATAACAATACCATTGCATACCATTGCACATAAATGGTATGCATTGGCAATGATATGCATACCAATACCATACCAAAACCAATACCAATATGCATTTCCAATACCCTTATTCCTTGCCAATACAAATACCAATACCATTGCATAACAATACGACCAATACCATTGCAAACTAATACCAATACCAATACCATTGCATACCAATACCAATACCATACCATACCATACCATACCAATACCAATACCAATACCATACCAATACCATACCATACCAATACCATACTAATACAATACGACACCATACCATACCAATAACATATCAATACCAATACCAATACCAATACCAATACCATACCATTACATACCAATAACAATAACAATACCATACCAATACCGTACCTTTGCATACCAATACCAATACAATTGCATACCATTGCACGACAATGGTATGCATTGGCAATTATATGTATACCAATACCATACCAATATCAACACCATACTATACCATACCAATACCAATACCAACACGATACCATATCAATAAAAATACTGATACCATACCATACAATGCCATACCAATACCAATACCATACCATACCAATACAAATACCGATACCATTGCATACCATTGCATGCCAATGGTATGCATTGGCAATGATATGCATACCAATACCAATACCATACCATACCATACAAATACCAATACTGATACCATACCAATACCATTGGCAATGATATGCATTGACAATGGTATGCATTGGCAATTATATGCATACCAATACCATACCAATTCCATACCAATATCAATACCAATACCATACCACACCATACCAATACCATACCAATACCAATGCCAATACCAATACCATACCAGTGCATACCAATAACAATACCATTGCATACCATTGCATGGCAATGGTATGCATACCAATACCATTGCCAATACTACACCATACCATACCAATAATGTTGCCAATACCAATACCAATACCATACCATTGCATACCAATATCAATACCATTGCATACCACAATGGTATGCATTGGCAATGATATGCATACCAATATCAATACCATTGCATACCACAATGGTATGCATTGGCAATGATATGCATACCAATACCATACCAATACCAATACCAATACAATACCATACCATACCAATACCAATACCATAGCCAAAAACGCTCGACAGAGTGTTCTTGAAAATCGACCTCATCTTCAGAAATTGCACTATGCTTCATTGACCAAAACCCTAGTGCCAGAGATACTCCAACAAATGGTTTTCTCGTTGATAGAATGATAGTGCAGGGGCCCCACTAGATGAAAACTGGTGCTCTTAATCCAATGCAACTGACGGTTCGTGCATCTTAGTCTCGGTTTGAGTTTTATCCAAGTGCAGGATGGGAAAAAAAGCAGTTCAGGTATGGTTCTTTTCTAGTTTCATTTTTATTAGAGTGGGTTCCTCAGATGCAGCCAAAGGTTGCATTGATAGCACATTCCGTGACTGAGCCTCGTATGGAGAGGTGGACCAGTCTATCCCCTAGGTTGGGGAATGTGCCTTCAACATTCAGATTCACTGCTAACTTCTTTTCCTGGTGGAGAAGACAATTAGTGGTTATTGAGGACTTCCTTTATGCTAGGGTGGACTTCTGAGGTAGCGCAAACCTCGTACTTCCTGAGGGTATCCAATGGGATGCATTAGGTACGAAACTAAACCTTGCCACATATTTTTGTTTTTATACTTTATATTTTTTTTGATTTGTACAACGAGGAATCTAAAGTATTTTGGTTCATCATGTAGACAGAGGTGCATCATGTCCGATGAAGATGCCAACACTGGGGCATCATGGAGACACACAGGTAGAATTTGAGCACGGAATTGCAGCATGAGGAATTCGAAAGGTAGAGAGGAACCTCCAGGATTTGACCATGGGTGTCCCACCCCTCAGGAGGCGAGATGTGCCTCTCCATTTACAACGACATACGATTGGGGTTTCCGAGAGTCTCAACCATTTGATTTGTCGGGTGACACGAGAAGTAGTGTGCTATACAAAGCACAACATGATACAGGAGGATGATTAGGGTCCTCAATTTATTTTGTAGTCTTTATGACGATTTTATGGGCATGAAGGCCCAAACTTTTTTTCCTCATTATGTACATTTTGATGATGTATTTTTAAACAAACTTTTTCTATCACGCATATCATTAGTTACGACCCGAATCTAAAGAAGTAAAATAATGTTAAGCAAACTTTTCTTTCGATGAACTTCTATTTACAAGAAGGAGAAGAGTTTCTTTCTTTCACTACCAAACACAAGAATGCAAAAACTTCATGCAATTTGTTTTCAACAAGAACCAATTAAGTGCTAAATTGTAAATAAATCTTTTCCGATATCCAAAAACCAATGAAACAAATATCCTTTTGTTTGATTGTAAATGTGAATTGAATGATTCATTTAATGCTTCTTGTTTCAATAATAAAAAGAGATTTCACTATTATGACTTTGAAAAAATGGTAAGCAAAATCACACAAACAAAAGGCACTCTCAACAGTCAATAAGAGATAAAAAACAAACCAATGATTCGAAGAAAAACACCAAAAACAACAAAACACACTTGAGAAATCTTCCATAAATGGATAAAGGCCAGAGATAAATTAAAACAGTAAAGAGATCAATGGGTTTCCTTATAACAATCTTTAATTGATCAAATGAACGAAAAATAAGCAAAACAAACCCAAGTTTTGAAGAAAAAAGGTTGATTTCACGACAAGGAAATACAACACAAAATCTAATCAAATATTAAAAAAGTTAAAAGAAGCAATTTGTAAACCCAACATAAGACATAAACAGATAGAACAAGATATGGGTTAGATGGAAATACCAAAGAACTACACCTAAGAAAAAAGACAATCAACAATTTTTCAAGGTGGGGAAAAATCGATGCTCTGGTAATAACAACACCAGAGTGCTACAACGCTTCCTACCACGCTCTAGGGGAGCGTCGATAGGGAAATCAACGCTTTAACTGTAACTGGAGAGGGTGTGGGTTCTGAGAAAACTTTGGAAAAACCCAGAAAATGAAAAACTCAGGAAATTTGATCAAAAGACTTTGTAAGACAACTTGTAGCCAAGACAACATATGTATGGATGGATAAAATCAACAAACGAGATCTGAAAATGGGAAAAAGGAAAATACAACCCAAGGAAAGATACCAAAACTGAAAGCTTCGATCCCTAGTAGAGTCACCAATTTCTGTTATAGAAAGATCCCCCTGCGGACAGGTGAATATCCCCTTGGATTCTAAACCCCTACTACCAAGACAAAAAGATGCAAATGGACACAAACATCCCTTTAAATATAGTTAAACTAATCAAAAGAAAGAGAGAGAGAAGGTATGATGTTCCTTGTTTCAAAGCTTGTCCTCACTTAATCCAATCTGAACTTGATCTCTAAGCTCTTAGCACGACACGATACCTGCAATGAAATGTACAACGAAGAAAACAAATACTTCCTACTCTACCAAGATTAGTTTAAACCAAATTCATCCATAATAGACAATCATATGCAATAATACACAAACTTGAAGGAAACAAGACAAACATATATTAATGAGAACATTAAAAGACACTTACAATCTGTAGATGCAGTTGCAACAACCTCTCCAAGTCCTCTTCATCCAACCCCTTGCTCGAAAGGTCCACGATCAGAATGACAATACTTTTGCTGATTATTTTCCCCTTTGTTCACCATGAGAATGCCTCCCTTTATAGGAGTTGAGAGGCTCAACCACCTAGGTTGTATTTGGGATAAGTTGAGGATATGACTCCATTAGTTGTGGCATCTCCCTTAGATGCATCCTAAAGATTAGATTCGAGCCAAAACAACTCGAATCACCTCTAGCTGTCCTTAGAGAAAAGGGGGATTCCCCCCCATGATTTTCTCAACCAATTGATGCTCCTTCAAAACGAGAAATAGAGCGCTGCAATGCTCCCTTCTAGATGGACAGAGAGCGCTAGCGCTTCCTGCATATGAGCAGGGGAGCGTTGATTTTCCAAAAATTCGTCAAGATGACCAATTCTCAAGGCAAAATACTTTGTTTAGTTTGTCAAATGATGTGGTTTCTCCTTCCAACATGTTCTAGAGGATGTATCAAGTGTTTCCATGGTGTCGTTCACAATGTGGCATATGCAAAACAAAAATGCGACATTTATGACACTTGTGACAAAAGTGTGACACTTGCTACACTTGCGACAATGAGAATGTAACATTATCGAAGTGAGGAATTTTGACATGTAACACCATGAAATTATTATGTTGAAAGTCAGTATAACACTTAAAAGTATTAACATTATGCAAATAGATGTTTTTTATGCCAATGACTAGATGAGATCTACTAGTGAAGCAAGCAAGTGCCTTGTAGGATACAACTATGTTTACTCTCATGTTATTTGCGTCACCACATAATATTTCCCACAGATTACTCGATAAAAATAAAGCTTTACTACAAGCTCATCATCGGTCATAGACCCATGGATCTGATGCTCGATGCCATTAAGGAAAGAGAGTGAGTCTTGGATTTTGATTTTGGCCTATAAAAGCTTAGTGTCTCTTACTGCAATGTGTATTTACTGAAAAATGAAGGGTCAACAATTTATTTCCTTGTATAACTAGGGTTTCTTCCCTAATTGTCGTGAGTTTGGGCTACTCAAACATGTGACTTTCCTAGAAGGCTATAGTGTTCACACTAGTCTGAATATCTCTTCCTAGGTTAGTGGTTCCCATTTTTCCATCTCAACAACCCCCTCATGATTCCATTCAACCCTCTCTTTTGATTGGATGTCAATGTTGGAAAGATACCCCTCAAGGTTGTATCGAATATCTTGACTCCCTTAGATTCCTTTGTTATGGGTGGTTCTCAAGTAGAGGTATTCACACCATATTTCAATGAAGTAATTGCATTCTTTGTCATATCCACACATATCCCTTAGGGTTGTCCCCTCTCAATTTTCCACACAGTGGGGGCGTCGACTTAACCCCATATATTCTAATAGAGAAGGAAACACTACTTAAAATGTTGTTCTTCCAAGAGCATGGTTTGATCTTGTTCTTTAAGGGATTTTGGTCTAGGTTAGTTTATCTGCACTTGTGCATTTCCAATAACTAGAAGTCCTATCACTCAAAAGAAGCATACAAATACCCATGTGCTCCAAGTTTCTTTAGTGTCAAGTTTGAATCAACTGCAAATAAGGATCTCAAATTTCATGTTGATCCTTGTTTATAGGGACGGGATAAACTTTGCATGAAATCATGAGAAGATTGGATGTAAGAATATATCGTGTTTTGAAGTCAGTTGTATAACGACCTCTAACCTTAAGTCTAAGAGGCATGAAAGGGATAACACTAAGAAACACATTGCCAAACCCTTATGGTGGACTTGAGTGTCTAAAAGACACCATATAGTGACAATAGTTTCTCTGAAAGGAGCTTTAAGGAGACTCGGATAGAGAAACAATAAGTGGAAAGGACATGATTGTCCTTATTTAAGCAACTTGACCACCTTTGGAGGTGACTGAAAAGATTGAGAAGTATCAAATCATAGCAAGCCTTTAAGATAAAAAGGCTAGTGGTTCCAAAGAGTCAAAACTCATGAATACTTATTGAATCCAAATACTGAATACATCCTTTTTTTCACAATGTTTTTGTCCTCTTATGTAGATAAAAGAGTTTACACCAAAAATAACCTCAAGGGTTAGCTTAAGCGGTCTAAACAAATATTTTGAAATTTTTTTATTTTTATTTTGGATTTTGGAAACAATTTATCAGATTAAATGTTAAATATTTATTAAAAGATTTATAATAATAGTGTTTTCTCTAAATTATTTATCGTAAAATGTATATGGTTTTAGAATCCAAAAATATATGTCAAAACTCAAATGTTAAATATCATAAATATGCTTACAAAATAAATATCATAAATACCATTACAAGAATTTTCGGTAAAGTTTTCGAGTGCCTATAAATAAGTAAATGACTACAAGTGGATAAATGGCATAGCTTAAAAACAAGTCATTTATTGGCCATCGTTGAGAAGTTTCCACAACAGTCACTATATGATCATCGTTTAAGAATCCACCGTACTTACAAATTATGAGTTTACGTAAATAATTTTGATTTATAAATTTATGATGCTAGTTCCATGGTCTGAAATAAGTTTTTTGATTTAATAATAAGTAAAGTGTTATTTTAATTTTAAATTTATTAAATAATTTTTTTTTTAATATTTGTTTAGTAAATATTAATATTAAAATTAAATTGTTTTGATAAAATTTGTTTTTCATTTTAATATAGTTTGCATTATTACATGTAATTAGTGATTTTGAGGTTATCCAAGATCTATGTACGATGAAACAATGTTTTTAAAGATTTTTCTTAATCTTAAATTGATCGAAAATAAAAATTCAAGTACCATAAAATTTTCTATAATTTTAAAGAAGTTTTCTATAAAATTAAAAGATTATTTTTAAAGCATTTTAGATATAATGTTTAAAATTTGCTATCCCAATTCAATACATGCATTTTATCTTTTTTTTAATGGAACAAATTATAATGTAATTATATGAAGAATAAAAGAAATATTATGTGAGTATCTAAACTCAATTCCTTTTAAAAAAAAATCATCTATTTTGTTTTGATTTGATGCATTTTTTCATCTTAGGATGAGGTTTTGTAAATATATTTTTTTCATCATAAGATAAGATGAGATCTTGTAAATATCTTAGAATGATATATACTTATTTTTGATGATATAACTTTGTCAAAATTTTATATTATTTAAATTCTCATAGTATTCTATATATAATTAAATTAAATTAAAATTAAAAAAATAAAAATTCAAATATATAATTAAATTAAATTAAATTAAATTAAATTAAAAAAAAAACTCAAATTTTGTTTTCATCTTAAAATGAGGTTTTGTAAATACATTTTTTTCATTAAATAATTAAAAGATGAAATCTTATAAATATCTTTTAATAACATATACTTAAGTTTTATCTTAAAATAAATAACTATAACTCTCAAAATTTTATTTTATTTAAATACTCAAAATATTCTCACAACCCCCTTTCTATATATAATTCAAACTCAAATTAACATACTTCCTTTTTAGATTTTTCCTCTCATTCATTTTAAATGTTATCACTTCAATATATTATATAGTTTTTAATTATTAAATAGAGTTATTTTTTTTTTTTATATATATTATGTTTATCTTTTTAGTAATAAGTATTGTGATCCCAACACAAATTTTATTTTTATTTTTTAAGAATTAAATTTTTTAAACTAATAAACAATGTAATAAACAATGTGGTAGTTATATGATATCAACCTTTCCTTTCATTTCATATGTTTTAAATATACTTATCTTTTTATATTAATAAAGTAAAAGAAATTATTATAAGATGAAAAATATTGTATTATATGATAATAATGTAATTAGGTTTTGTTTAAATTTTCTAAATTTTGATCTTTTGCTATATAAATTTGAATGAAATCACAATTTTTTATTATTTAAATTAAATTTCTAAATACATAAATAGATTTATGGTTTTGAAAAATTCTGAAACACTTAGATTATACAAACTTAAACTAAAATTCTTACCATATTTCAAGTAAAATTAAATTAATAATATCCTTTCTAAAACAAAGCAAAACATAAAACATTTAATATTGTACCTAGCTATAAAGTAAAAATACTATTTGACAACTATCAGAATGAGTATACACCATGCATCAAACTGTAGAACACCTAACTACTCTGAATGCATTAAACCAAATAACAAAGATAACAGCATTTTTTTTTGTTTGTTAACTCTGTTGGCTACGCGATTAACCTGTGGACCTGTTGGCTACCCGGCAGGTTTCGAACCGGTAACTTTAACAACACGGAGTGGCTTAACAACACACTCCGTCACTGACTATCCTACACCTCAAGCACTAACAAAAATAACAGCATTAATGGAATGCATTAAACCAAATAAACCAAATAACAGAAATAACAGGATTAATCAAATACATTAATATAAATCTAATAACATAGATAACAGGATTAATCAAATAACAATGATTCGTCACTGTCTTGCAACGCATTATGTCCACAAACACTAGGCTCACTGGTCTCCATAACCCCACCAACATTCGAAGCATCGTTGGCAGGCAAGGAACTGTGCAAACAGGCCATAAGCTGTCGTTGGTCATCCATGGCTTGCTCTTGATGCAGTTCTAGTTGTTGCATTTTGTGTTCTATTTCGATACCTGGCAGAGGGTCTGAAAAGGAGGATGAAGTCATATCATGTGTGAGGCTAGGGTTAGGGTTAGGGTTTGTTACACGCCAATTCATAATATCACCAGGGTCAATCCACGATTGATCTCCTGCAAGCTGAAATGCATAATCGTATGAATATTCAGGAGCAGGACTGCACATTATTCCATCCCCATATTGATAACTACTGCTGGATGAAGCAATCATGGCGCTCCTATTCAATGCAGCCGCCATCCTCAAATCATGGGGATTGCCTGCTTGAGTAATACTATTTGAAGGGCTAAAAGAACTCGCCTCTGTATTCAAAGGAAGCATATCATCATAAACATCCCACCTCCCATTCTTCTCAATTGCAGAACACTGCAGAATCTCTTTTTTCACACCAGCTCTTTGATTTTTAGCAATAAGTTCTTCTTCTGAGTGAAGAGATCTACTTCTGATAGCTTCCATCTCACGAAGACGATGTCTGTAATTTTTAACGTTGTGCTCCATTTCAGTGATGAATGTCTCAGGACCCGGGTACTGACTGTGGCCTCCATGTTTTACCAGCACTATACATGATGCCTGATAAAATTCCGAAAGATTCTCCGATTGTTGCAGAATCCCTTTATAAACATCCACGATGAGAACAGCTTTGTCGATGGGCATGTCCAGGAACGAATCCAGCAGCCTGCACAAACAAAAGCTAATGGCTGGATAGACATATGAACATTCCTTCACAAGTAAATCCAGGGCGTACTGAATTAGCGAGTTTTTTGCAATGGGGCCTTCCCGGGGAGGAGTGCAGTCTAGGAGGCAGCCAAGGAGAATTTGGAAGGATGTCAAAGATTCCAAAAGCTGATCGATTTCCTGATCCTTGGTGATCTTATCGTGATTTTCAGCCACGATATCATAGCTGAAAATCCTGTTGCAGTGCAGCCTCTGGCCCAAATAGTACGAGTATTTGCGAACCCAGAGAGAGCATTCGAGGGCAATTGGGCTGGAACGATCATCGAAACGTAGAGACATCCAAGCAAGTAGTTTTCTATGAGAGGAGCGCTGATGCTGAAGCTCTTCTTCTTCTTGACTGAAAATGGGTTGTTGGCAATCCGTGATGAGTCGATGAATGAGTGCCAAAGTCTTCAGAGCGACCATCCAGTTTTTGGTTCGACTCAACCGCGCTTCGATAACATGTCTGAGATGGCGCCGTAACTGAAGGTCTTCCGTTGCGCCCAACGCAATGAGAACATATTTTTCCTTGGGAGGTTCCTCGTCGTGTCGAGTCGCTTTCACAACTGCGATGTCTATGTTTGCAAGATTGCTCTTCACCTTCGCATACCCGATGTTACCGATGTCCTTCAGCTTCCCAA
>ML788692.1:0-43023 GCA_009831015.1 Picea engelmannii | reverse complement strand
TGTTAAACATAATGTAACCTCAACAGTCTGACTGTACACTGCCAGCTGTACTGGACAGTTGTACTTTCTATTTTTGTCTTGCTTGAGCCTATTTAGCTCAGCCATCTCCCATTGCATTGTAACTACTTCAAGCTTCTAACAATCTCTTCTTCATACATTCCAATATACTATTCTATTCTTTTGTCTCTGCATTTCTCTTTGCTTCATAATTTATCAGTGAAGGCCTTTCGAAGCCTTGCAAGCTTCGCTTCTTCTTGACATTGATAACAGAGGCGAAATACTCATGTTTCCTGCTCTTCATTTCCCTGGGAACGACTATACATGGAGACCGTATTCAAGTGGAATCACCCAGTGTTGTGCCTTCCATACTTAACCATGTTTTCTTTGCAGGTTTGTGCAGTTGTGCTCTCATACCCTCTTCATATAAAATTTAAGCGCAACTTGTTCTTGATTTCGCGTTTTCTTCACAGGTTTATGGGGTTGTGCTCTCATACCCTCTTCATATAAAATTTAAGCGCAACCTATTCTTGATTTCACAATGAATCATTTGGGAAGAATGTGATCTCATACCCTCTTCATATTAAATTTAAGCGCAACTTGTTCTTGATTTTGCAATGGATCATTTGGGAAGAATGCAACTTGTGGTGTCGCTGGTGCTCCTGCTGGTCTCTCTTTTTTTGCATGGCAGACTCATTGCATACACTCGCCAATGACCATTAAATTACAACTACCTCTAGTTGGTTGGGTGGTGTTGCATCTTATGAGTCGCGGGGGTTCGATTCTTTTGCGGGCCAGATCTACGATGGAACTCTGTGGGAGTGCATGTTAAAAACTCTAATCATAGTTCATTGGTTTACATAACTGTTATACAGTTACATGACAGTTATGGTCATTTTGTATTATATATGTACGTCTATGTACATGATTACTTGCTCATTAATGATTATAGAGTATGCCTTTTCTACCAATATTCTATTTATCTCTGTTCATCATGGTTTCCTAATTGCTTCAGTTATTTCCATTATGTTTCTGCATTTTTCTTCATTATGAATCTAATAAGCTGTTAGATTCATACTGCTCTCTTTGGGTTCACAAATACTCGTATTATGAATCTAACATGCTGTTAGATTCATAATGCTCTCTCATAACTGAAGCAATCAAGAAACCATGATGAACATAGATAAATAGAATATTGGCAGAAAAGGCATACTCTATAATCATTAATGAACAAGTAATCATGTACATAAACGTACATATATAATACAAAAAGACCATAATTTTCATGTAACTTTATAACAGTTAGGTAAACCAACGAACTATAATTAGAGTTTTTAACACCCCCCCTTAATCATAAGTTTGTTCTTGCCTGAAAAACTACCACTACTTAACAATCAACAATGTGTCAAGAAAATACTTAGAGGGTTGGTTGATGATGCTCTCTGAACCCTAAAAACTAGCAGAAGATGAAGACTTCTCCTAAACTGATGGTTTTAGGATTACTACAAACCATATCAACAACAATCAGGAACAAGACTGCATGCTTATTTCCTATTTGATCATCTTTTCACATACTTTGGTCCCTCAATCTGAGATTACTATTTCATATCCCCCCCTGAATCGAAGATTCAATGTCTCCGATACACCATCAAGCTACACAGTGGTTCATGCCACAACTTGACACAACATCCTCTCTATGGACAAGAGGAATACAACTGCCTAACTCAACATGACTTACTAAATAGATGGGGATTGCAACAGCCTATGGAAAGACCTACAACTTGGACCAAAAACTCAGGGGTGTCGGGTACAACCGATCATGCACCCAATTAAAATCATATTCTGAACATACACACAATCATATTCTGAAGAGACACAAATTCAAAATGTTGGACAAAGACAAGTCCTGAATGAACTGCAAATCAAAGGTAGACTTCGAAACTTGAAGTCTGACATTGAAGTCTGGCATTTCTCACTAATTCCCCCCCTGTCAACTGAAAAGTGAGAAGTCTAGATAATGAGATATACCCCCTTTGAAAGTGGAAAAGGGTAATCAAACCGTCTTCCGACGGAGTCTGAAGACTCGATATTCAACTCAGAAGACTACATCAATTGGGCCCCGATCATACCCTATATCATCCAATCCTGAAAAACATTCATGTCCGTCAACTATAGAAATATCTCCAATCAAGTACGGTTGTACTTGTGTATAAGTCCTTTGATAAGAATGCTCTAATAAATTGGCTTCTAAACTCCAACGCCAATTCCCTAACCATTCAAAATGAATATATTTCTGCTTGCTCTTCTGACACCTTACTGAGAGGTGATTTGTCTTCCCACAAAATCTACATGGGTGAAGATCAAAACAGTTTGACTTATCATGGCCAAACCGGTGACAGTGTTTGCACTATATGGGTTCTTTATCCGACCAATTATCATGATCATACAAATATGGAATAGCTGTAGCAACATCATCATCAACAATATCTTGTACCTGCTCCTTACCAATATCCTCAAGCTCTGTCTTCTTATCATCATTCAAAAAACCTCCACTCACAAATCCAACAGGTTGTCAGCATCCTTTTCATATCCCAGTCCATATCGATTTCGTTTAAAGCGTAATTCTTCCCATGGTCGAACAATTCTAATTTCTTCGCCACATTTATCCACAACTTTTTCTGACATAGGGACTTCATCCAACTCATCTTCATGTTTATGAGTGTCATCACTAGTCAACTGAGCGTCTTCATTATTTTCATCCTTGATGTCATTTTGTTTGTTGAAATCACATTGTTGGTGTCGAAGGAGATTTAACTCATCAAATAACATTTTGTTTTGAAGTTTGAACATATCAATCTTCTTATGCATAACTTGTAAACATGTGAACACTGCAGTAAGAGTGCTTTTGTTAATTGAAATTGTAGATTCCAGTTTTGAGTTGACTAAGGAGCGTATTAGTGTAAATATTTCTTCAACTCTCGTCATTATGAAGAGTTGTAAGACTTAAGAAGTGACTAAGACACACACATAAAGATCCTAAGACCCCCTTATTCAATTTCGGGTGGGTCAAGGATGCAAAGACAAATATGCAATTTTAGTATGTAGGGTGATCCCCAACTCCTTTTACAAACTTAAAAAAACCCCCCTTATAACACCTTTACATGTTCAGGAAAAACAAAAACCCTTATAACTCCAATTACAATCAATGGAGAAAACTCCTCCATACAAAACCTTATAACTCCTTGAGTTTCCCTTGGAGTGAATATATATATTGAAATAAACTTAATGAAATCCACTTATCACTCCAAAAGTTTTTAAGGGATCTTGCATAAAGCTATAACCCTCATAAAACAATATTTTAATATTCTTTATGAAAATATTTATAGCCTATTTACATGCCACTTCAAAAAATTAAAAGATGATAACATACAAACATGTGCTCCTTCAATCATAAAAAATAACGCCACTATAGTATATGGAATGTGTACCATCAAATCTGTTCCTTTCTTTGTCTTACACTTTGAGCTTCATTGCATTGTTGGTCATCTAATGCCAACATGAAGAAATGACCACCGGGTTAAAGGTTATGAAGTGCCGATCAAATCTGTTCTTTTCTTTGTCTTACACTCTGAGCTTCATTGCATTGTTGGTCGTCTAATGCCAACATGAAGAAACGACCACCGGGTTAAAGGTTATGAAGTCTTGATTCCAGTGTCGATTCCACTATGCGCTCCAAGAATGGGCCATCTCTTTGATATTGGTGGTGACTCTATGAAAATGTAGCGCAAGTATGGTCGCTTTACCAATGTGAATTCACCATGATTCTTCAAGTGCTCCTTTACTTTGTCCTCAAACCAAAATGGTGGGACCCCATCAACAGACACCGACTTAACTAAACGCCATAAACTCTTTACGATTTCCAATATTTTTATTTTTTATTTTTTATTTTTTATAAGTAAAAAAGGAGGATCCTGTTTGTATTAGATTCGTAGAGTTACAGAGTCTTGTTGAAATGCTAGCTGTCCCGCCTGAAAAATGAAACCGAAACAGATGGACATTCTATGCCACTTGTGTTCAAACAAACAAAAATTATCAGAGTGCTGTCCTACCCGAGGGAAACCAGGATGCATAACCACTAGATTCAGTCTATTCTCTAACATCCTACTTGTAGCATTGCTATAATCTAACTGAGCTAAAGCTTTGTTTTGAAACAAAAGAAGACTACTAACTATGGACATCACAAGACCTTTTAACCATTCGTCTCTTCCTCTTCCTCGTGCTTTCGCCATCCTACAGGAATTTCATAAGCCTGCGCACGTAGGGCACTGTCTTCTCGGGGGAATCCTGGAGTGTGCAGCGTACAACATATCAAGTCGTTGGTTGATTTGAATGGTTCGAAAGATCTGATCATCCACCATGCTTTGCGTTTCGAAGATTAGTTCTAGGTACCCCGGGTTGTTGAATGGAGGCTGGTCCTGCCATTTTCCTTGAACAGAGGCAATGGGAAATGGCCACTGTGCATATTTTTCTCCCTCGCCTTCATTTGCGTTGTCGACTTGGTGTGCCTGCCACTTATCCGACTGCGTCGCTTCCTTAGGAGGTGCACTGTTGGGTGGGTCGTCCTTTGCATATGCACTGCACGGTACCTCTTCCTCAACGTAGCAGGTGGTGAATTCCTCTGCCGGATGGTTTGCTCTGTGGCCATGCGAGATTCCTGTAGCCGGAGTCTTGGCTTCATTGCCAAAATCGGTATGGGTATTCTAGTTGTCTGGGACTGTAAAAAGGGAGTGCTCTGGATAATTCTGCATGGCCTCGTCTAGAGTAATCTCCTCCACGTACGCCATAGGAGGCGTTCGAGGTCTCCCGGGCTTCCTGGTTCTCCTAGTGGATGCCAGAGCCATCGCCTTTTCAAATTTCTTCTGCCTTTGCCTGCGTGATTCGAAGGTATACCAAGCTGCGCCTCTGCGAGGCCTTCCTCGTGCCCTAGGCATGTTGAGGAAATTGGGTATGTCCAAAATTCCCAGTGGGAGGCTAACCCTGCTCCAGATCTCCGATGGCTCTGTGTTCGGCTCTTCAAAATTCGAATGCCTCTCATAACTGTCGAGGCGGTTGATAAGAATGAGAATGACGGTGACTGCCCTGGCCATTAAGGCTGAGCTCCTAGTGCATTCGTGAGCCGTCCTGTTGACTCGCTCAAGGGGCCTCGTCCGCTGGTAATGTCTGCACAGTCTCGATCCCATTTTAATGGTGAAGGGATGGTGGCCAATATTTATGGCATAGCCCGACATATGTCTGCGTGTCCTGTCTTTGCGACGTGGCACCCCATCCGGGGTTTACGATTTCCAATATTAATCTCACATCTATTTTAAAATAAAACTCTTTTTTATACGACTTCTTTTTTTAATTTTTAAATGATAAAAGACCTTTTTTTATATTAAATAATACAAAATTTTATGCTGCTTCTTTATCCTTTGCAAATCAGCTTCTTACTTGTGTAGATCATTTGCAAAATTAGCTTCTTCATTATGCAGATAGAGCAACGACTTTGCGGCACACAATTCTTCTTGTCGGCTTCTTCATGTTCAGGTGGAAAATCTCCATCATGCTATTCCTTTGTCATGCCGGAGGCTCTATCGCTCTCCCCTCACAAAAAATGGTTCATTTTCACACATGGTGATTCCTTTATACTGGCGGTTACACAACAAACGATTCTTCGACTACCTCCACCAAACATCTCTGTAATCAATCAACTCCACAAACTGGCAAACCAAATAATCATTTCCTTTGTGTAGATTGCACGATACCTCTTGGAAGTCTATTTCTTGGAATGTTACAACCACGATCTAGATTCGATTTATCTCTACAAATCGCTACAAGACTGCATACCCTTGCCTTCATGAGAGTGAGGCATCTGCATTCAACAACACTATCTCTTATTTAATCACATAATGAATTATAGAAGTGGGTGTTCAACGTATTCAAAATCTCGGATTTTACAAACATAGATTTAACCCTCAATTGACATTAATGTGAAAAAATTGAACAGAAGAAAGAAAACATATTGAATGGAGCCTATAATCATTTCCATTACCATAGGAAACTCCCATGATTTTGGTGAGTTTCATGGTTAGGTGCCAATCATACTTCACCCCTCTACCACCAGGACTCTATCAATCTTTAACGATTCCAACCTAAATTCATTCATTACCAATCAAATGCATCCAAATTTGCATAGGTTCATATACAGAGCATAAACGCTATACCATAGAAATCATATAATAATGGAGGCATAAACACACGATTTCCATTAATCAATTTCTGTACATGGATTCTCCTAAAATTCAGGTCTACCTCACTTTCAGATTGATTTACACTTCCTTCCACATACCAAACTACCTTCGCTCTAATACCACTGTTAGATTCATAATGAAGAAAAATGTAGAAACATAATGGAAATAACTGAAGCAATTAGGAATCCATGATGAACAGAGATAAATGGAATATTGGCAAAAAAGACATACTCTATAATCATTAATGAGCAAATAATCATGTACATAGACATACATATATAATACAAAAAGAACATAACTATCATGTAACTGTATAACAATTAGGTAAAACAACGAACTATGATTAGAGTCTTTAATAGTGTAATGATTACAATGGGGAGTTTATGATGGATACTAAAGTGCACAGGAGGCCTTTGAGGAGGGTTCGTTACTATATCAACTATGGAGCATTGGTTTCTAAACGAGTTCCATGTCGACCTGGGTTTGGGAGGTCTTATTACTCTTAGAATTGTTACAAGGAAACAGGGCCTGTCAGACCCTATCACAGGAGATGCACTGCTATCACTCGATGCAGGCGTTACATGATCTAAGATTCACATTGCTTCCTTGATTATTCTGCTTTCTAAAACCTTACTATGTAGCACATTTTATTGTCCAGAGAAGTAATCTTATATGTGTGTCCGTGGGTGTTATTGCATTTTGATGGTTAGCAGGAAGTTGTATCACCTGCACTATTTGATAACTATTCCATAAGTTTTGGTTGGTATTTACGATTTATCGAGTTTGGTATGTATTTATCGGTAAGAGATGGACAATTTCCTCAATAGCTTGACGTTGATAAATTCCCATTAGCATAAATGATCATGTGTAGTCTGAAATGCTCGTGGTATGTTGCAATCTTACTGTAGTCAATTCCTTGAATCATCGTATTTAATTTGGAAAATAAAATTATACCAAATAATTGCATTAGATGGAAGAAGGGATCTCATTTAAAAAAAATTCTTTTGCATTTTTTATCTTACAACAAATAATTGCACGAGAGAGAAGGGATATTGATTGAAAAAATAGAAAATCTTCAACAATTTTGCATAAATTAAAACTAATATCGGACCATCCCACAAACAAAAAAAGATATCGAAAAGCCACATTATTTTTCGTTATTGATCATAAATATCATGAGAATGAATCTATATGAAAATCCAGTTGCTGCAACAAATGTAACCTAGTAAAAGACTCTATGTAATGTCGTGTGTGAAGCTCGAGATTGGATGTGTTTTAAAACTCACGTCAAATTGTTGACGGAAAGCATTTCAACACCAACATAAAATCTTTTTAAACAGAGTTTCATGACCAGTTAATGATTTTTCCTTTTCTCACATTGGGGGATCTGCTATTCAGATCACTTACTATTAAAAAAAATAGAGTGTGTTTCACAACTAGTTAACATTATGCAATTTGGTTTTAAAAACTTTGGGTATAATTTATAAATGAATTTAAATGATAAGAAATATTGTAAATTAACACTCACAATATTCAATAATGAACTACCCCTGCATTCTTAACCATGTTGTATTCATGAAGTTCAAGCAGTTTTGAATGCTCTTAAAACATAGGCTTGTCTGTAGTTGATTTTTGAAGATCTGTGAAGAGTCTTGAAACTTTTATATAGAAATAATGTTGTGTGGTTGTGTAAGAAAAGAACCATGAATAAATTTCAAATTGTTGGCAATGAGATCCCATATTGTTCATGTCCAATGGAAAACAAACATGTTTGGTTTAAAGTGAAGCTCCATTGGATGTTAATCCATTTGATGGAAAAATGGTTTCCAAAAATATTAGTTTAAATAGTTAATTTGTCATTAATCCATTTGATCGATAGATGGATGTGGAAATGCTAAGATTGGTTTGTTGGGATAGTGGATGGATGTGGAAAGGATAAGATTGGTTTGTTGGGACAGTAGGTCGGTAGAAAGGACAGTGGATATTAAAACCTATATTACATATATTTAACTCAATTAAAGAAATTCCCTTCCCTCTTATGGAAAAATTTCAGTCCTATGTTAGAAAGAGTTGGAAGATGACAGAAATGTCTTGTCTTGTTATGGAAAACGTTGGTTTGTTGGGGCAATGGTTATTAAATCCATATTACATATCTTTCACTCAATTGAAGATGACCGGAAATTCCTTCCCTATTTTAGATTATTTAAAGATTCATTACCTTTTAAGAACTAATGCGTTATTTGCATTTCTTGATACCTGGAACATTAAAGTTATTTTGAGATTTAGGGTTCTGGTAGAGATCCTTTCATATAGCGATCATTTTTTGGCTCACATTGATTTGAAGACAATCATTTGTGTAGCTCACATTGATTCTCAAATTGGACAATCTACAAATAAATGGGGAGGACATGGATACATGCTAATAGCTTGTTGAAGGCATATGTATACATTATATTAGATTCTCTTAACATGAATTTGAGTCTTTATTGACCTTAACGATGAAAATAAGAAAAATGTGTATGCTTGTTATTCAATCCTTTGGATCATCTTCCACATACTTCTTAGTTAAAAGCACGTGACCTTTTGTTGATTTATGCAATTAAAAAATGCAAGTAAGTTATGTTCACTTTAAGAGACTTTTTGCATGTTGACAACTATCGTTTTAGATTTGACATGCCATTTTGAAGTCAAAATGCTCATTTTAATAAAAAGTAAAATGTAAAATACCATGACATCTATAAGATAATTATGGGGAAGGAGGCATGCCAAATACCATGCCATCCCTAAGATAATTATAGGTAGGAGGCATAATACATAACACATAATTTATTTTTTTGAGTAAATATAAAGTTTTCCCTTATATATTTATTTTTTAAAATTTTGATGATTTAGATTTGGATTTGGATTTTCTTAAAATACTAAAACTTCAAAGAGAAAGTTTAAGTTTCATAGTTACAATTCTCATCAATTAAACCAATTTTGAAAGAAAATTGATACATGAATTTTAGTACATGATAAAAACGTTTTAGCAACATTCTCTATAAATATTTTAACAACATTTTAAAAAATGTTAATAATTTTTTTTTTTATAATTTATTTTCTTTTTAAATGTTAATTTTTTTTAATATCAAATTAGATTAAAAACTCCTCATGAAAATTTCATTTTAAATATTCTCTTTATAAAAATCATTTCAAACATTTTTTCTTAATTTTTTTTATTAAAAATTATTATTAAAAAATTATTTTCTCTAATTACAATATTTTTATTATGAATCTAACATTAAGTAATGAAAAAAAATCCTAATTTAAACATGTATTCAAAGGAAAAATACTTGATATTTTATCAATATGAAACAATTTACAATTTCTCAATATTAATTAGATATCTTTAAATGATTTCTATCACTAAACCATGATCAAATCCATATCAAACTATTCATATTCATAAAAAAATGTTTTATATATAAATATACATCATTAGATATCTTAAAAAGTAAATTGTGTTTGGTAAGTTCGTAGAACAATGGTATTCTATGAATTTGTAATCTTACATCCTTGATTTATTTTAAGAGTTTAATTTTTGTTAAAGACTAAATCAGATAAAGACATACATTATTCCTTGAATTTATTACTTATTTAATAAATTATATTTTTAAGTTTAATTATAGTGTAATTTTTGGAATTGAAAATTAAATTTTATAAAGGTTGAAATTTCTTTGACTTTATTTTCATTCAACAAATTAAAATGATTTTTTTTTAAAATGAAAAAAGTGAGTTTAAAGAGAACATTGAAAGTTATGTTTGAAACAACTTTTTATACATTAAAAATAGTTTTATAATCATTTTGAAAAAAAAATGATGCTCTTTTAGTTAATCTTTAAAATTTAATTTATTTATAAACAAATAAAAATAATAGTGTTTGGTTTCTCTATAGATTACTTTCTTTTAGTAAGGATTAATTTTTGCAAATGTGGAGATTGTTTCGACTCTATTTTCATTCAACAAATTATAAATAGTTTTTTGTGACATGTGAGTTAGTGAACATTTCTAGATCAATAATAAGTTTACTATAAGGTTCCATTCCAAAATCAAGGGACACTCCCTATTCACAAAGCATTCTCTCAAAAACACATCATCCCCTTTCATGGGCACTCTCTTCATATTCAATATTCAAGCATATTCAATGGCTTGGGGACATTTTCCACATGTGATTCATCTTTAACCTTTTTTTTAAGTAAGAAACTATAAATTACCTGTCATAAGCAAAAATTATAGTATCGTCTTTGAGAAATAGTCCGGGATGTGTTGAGTTTTCCCGAAGGGAAACCAACTTAGCCTGACACTCTGACTGTAAAGATCATTGAGAATTAAACATATTTTCCTGAATTTCCTTGTGGGGAAACCGATTTGGCCGATCTATGCAAGCATACTGTAGACCAAAGAAGATTATACTATGAACCAAAAAAACCCATCATCTGACAGACCAACAAAATAGACAGGGAAAATCCTGTCGTCTGACAGACCCACGAAATAGACAGTGCTATACTCCAACAACCTAAACAAAACCTTCCAAAAACAACTAACAAATGCCAAAATAAAACATGCATGCTGACACATGTACGCCTGCCGACTATCATGGTGTTTGGTGTGCTTGCATGTTCTCGGCTTCTGTTGCATGTGTCTCGCTTGTCCTAAGTCTCCTGTGCACATGTATCCACGCCTCGCTCGTCCTCCCCCTGGAAGTATGGAGCAAGAATCGCCCTTGGAGTTGCAGGGGTGTTGGTGCTCGAGTTTGGTGACTGTAGGGAACAAAGCAGTGTCGAGAGTAGAGATTTGATTTTCTCTGCGCGCTGGTCCAGGTATTCCAGCCTAAAATGAAGTTCATCAATGTCCTTATAGACTGGGAAGACCAAGTCTTTGGGACTTGAGATCGAATCCCGGAGTCCCGGGCACGAAGCATAATCCAATTGGAGCAGATCTTGGCTTTGAGTCGCTTCCAATTGGAGTTCCTGCGTTTATGTGTTGAATTCCTCCAGCTAAGGCACATAAGCTGGAGATGAGGGTGCCGAATGGGATAGTGAGGGAGTGAAAGGTGGTGGAATGGAAGGGTGAGCCAATGCTGGCTGTGAGGTCGAGGCCAGGTCGGGGAAAGGTCCAGGAGCGTAGCTGAGAGAATTCCCCTGAAGGTCAAACCATTCAACTTGGCAAACCCATGGCAAGGAAAGAGGTGGAAGGCCACATTGGTTTGGTGAGGACTGAGTGGATGATGGAGGTGCGGAGCTAAGCGCAGAAGCGAAGGAGGGCGGGTGCCTGTTGGACATGGCCGCTCTGTTTTGGTACTAGAGGGCACCTCTCTTTGGCTACACTTGAAGGCAAGGCATATCCTCACGAATGTGAGGGAGAGGCAGAGAATTGAACAGGAAGAACTAGGTATGCACCAAGGAGAATGATAGAGTGCAAGAGTTTTTGGAAGGAGAGGGAGATAGATACCAACTTAGGGGATGGGAATCACCATAAGAGGGAGGATGGAGAGTAAATGCACATGAGCACATGAGGATCAGATAGTGTACCAACACCATAGCCATGACGGGAAGCCAACTCTAAGCACACTGGAGCATTTAGTTGAGAGCGCGGTGAAATGGATGATTGCAGCAGCCATAAGGTGGTGATAAAGGCCAAAGGGAGCATCAGGTGTCATCATGTGTATCGAGGAGAGGTGGCATTCTCTGAGTTCGTGGATGGATGTATGGATGGAACCTCTAACACCCCATCCTGGGATTCATCTTTAACCTTTGTTCTTCATCAACTAGAATATACTAAGGTACTTATTACTCCTCTTACGAATGTTACAAATCCTTAACAAGATATACCTTAACTCCACTATTCTAGTACAATTAAGTAAAAATCAACAATTAAACACGATTTGACTTAACATCACGTTGGTTGATGGAAATTAGTCAATATACCCCATCATACATTATGATATAAAGAAACACAATGTCACGATATTTCACATATTGTTCTAAACTCAAGTTCTAGGTTCACAACATAAGCCCACTTAAAATATCCCTTGAATGTTTATAGTAAAGTGAAACTAAAATAAGAACCCGCTAGAGTGCTACGTTGTCAATGTCACCATACTAACCCAAATGATCAAATATAATCCACAATGCTTGCTATGAAAACAACGTCAACACTAGACCCTTTCTAGGGTTAATGTTCTTTCCCACCCACACTTAAGTACAAAGGCAAGTCATGTGCATAAGCTACACTACTAAGCTAGCTAAAGTGCCATCTATTGCACCTCATGTTAATTTTTCCAAAATTTTGGTAGTGCTGCCTTTAATTGACCAATAGTAGTGTTTCCTTTAACATAATCCAACTTCTATAAATGCACATTTACATAAGCGAACTTACATAAATGTGCATTTATGGAAGGCGAATTCCGTATATGCATGCTATACAGATTCCAACTTCCATAAATGCACATTTACAGAAGCACGCATATACATAAGCTGCCTTCTATAAATACACATATACGAAAGCCACTTTCTGTAAATACACATATACGAACAACGAATTCCATATATGCGTGCTTCCTTAAATGTGCATTTATGGAAGTTGGATTCCGTATATGCACATATACAGAAGCATGCATATAGGGAAAATGACATCCATAAATGTGCATTTACCGATAACAACTTCCGTATATGCGTATTTATGGAAGGCGACTTCCATACATGCACGCTTCCGTATATGTGCATATACATAATCCAACTTCCATATATGTGCATTTATAGAAGATGACTTCCGTATATGCGCGCTTCCGTAAATGCAAATTTATGGAAGTTGGATTCTGTATATGCACATATACATAAGCGCACATATATGGAAGTCAACTTCCATAAATACGCATTTACGGATGACAAGTTCCATATATGCACATTTATGGAAGGTGACTTCCATATATGCACGCTTCTGTAAATGTGCATTTATGGAAGTTGGAATTTGTATATGCGCATATATGGAAGCCACCTTCCATAAATGTGCATATACGAATGAAAGATTCCATATATGCGCATATATGGAAGTTAGATTCCGTATATGCACAATTTTGGAAGTGGCCAACTTCCGTAAATGCACATATACAGAAAGTGTTCAACTTCCGTATATGTGCAATTTTGGAAGTGGTCATCTTCTGTAAATGCACATATACTGAAGCTATCGTACGTAAATGTGCATTTAGGGAAGTGGCCAACTTCCATAAATGCGCATATACAGAAGTTGTCATTCATAAATGCAAATTTATGGAAGTCGACTTCCGTATATGGGTGCTTCCTTATATGCGCATATACAAAATCCAACTTCAATAAATGTGCATTGAGGGAAGCATGCATATATGGAAGTTGCCTTCCATAAGTGCACATATATGGAATATGTAATCCTTAAATGCACATTTATAGAAGTTGGCTTCCCTATATGCATGCTTCTATATATGTGCATATACAAAATCCAACTTTCATAAACACGCATTTACAGAAAAATGCATATACAAAAGTCACTTTCTGTAAATATGCATTTATGGAAGTTGACTTCTGTAAATGTGCATTTCTGGAAGTTGGATTCTGTATATGTGCATTTATGGAAGTTGGATTTCATATATGCACTATAGGGAAGCTGACTTCCATAAATGTGCATTTATGGACGACAACTTCTGTATATGCACATTTACAGAATGCACCTATCGTATATGATTTCTTTCATAAATGCACATTTATGGAAGTTGGATTTTGTATATGCGCATATACCGAATCTGCTTTCCGTAAATGCACATATACAGAAGTTGTCATCCATAAATCCACATTTATGGAAGTCGTCTTCCCTATATGCACGATTTTATATATGTGCATATATGGAATCCAACTTCCATAAATATATGTGCATATATGGAATCCAACTTCCATAAATGTGCATTTATGGAAGAGCGCATATACATAATCCACCGTATGCAATGATGATTTTAAGGATGGAAATTTATTTTAAAATGTGGAAACCTTGGCGAATCTTACTAATCCTTCATATGCTAAGTATAAATGTTTGGCGATATTTTTTTAAAAATATTCAAATTTCTAAGGATTTTATATAGTTTGTATAAAATTTTGGCGATTTTTAAGGTAAAATAATGTTTTCCTATATAATTTGGGCGAATCGTTTTTAGAATAACAAATATTTTTTTGGGAAAAACCATGGAAAATTAGCCCATGAGAGAAATTTATCCCCTAAAATAATCCATGAGGTCTATATGTATATGCACTTACAGAAGACGACTTTTGTATATGCACGCTTCCGTAAAATTCAAAGAAATCTCAACCTTTGTAAAATTTAATTTTCATCTCTAAAAATTACAATATAACTAAACTTAAAAGTCTAATTTATTAAATAAGTAATAAATTCAAGGAATAATATATGTCTTTATCTGATTTAGTCTTTAACAAAAATGTAAACTCTTAAAATAAATTAAGGATCTAAGTTTACCAAATCATAGACTACCATTATTCCACAAACTTACCCACCACAATTTGCTTTTTAAGATATGTAATGATATATATTTATATATAAAACATTTCTTTATGTATATGAGTAGTTTGATATGGATTTGATCATGGTTTAGTGATAGAAATCATTCAAGGATATCTAATTAACATTGAGAAATTGTAAATTGTTTTCCAAGTTCCTAGTTGAGAAAATATCAAGTCCCTCAGATCGTTCTTCATATGATCTGCAGTGCATCCTCAGTCTGTCTACACCAATGGATTTCTCTTTGCTTATTGAATATCCTTGCATGAGTGGCACCTCGCCTGTGTCATATGCGTCTTGGAAGAAATTCATGCACACATTGGCTCATTCCTGATTGTCAAGATCCATTCTCAAGTCCAGGGTTCAAATTCAATGACATCCTTTTATTTATTTATTTTCATAAATTTTCATAGATCATCGTGACCATAGCATGGGGAATTGTTGCAGATCATCGTGACTATAGGAGGATAATGAAGATCATCACATTTGAAGGTGATCGACTCTGAACAACATGAGGAAGTGTGCAAGTTGTTGTTGCATAGTGCCTTTGTATATCAGTAAAGAAGGTTCATTTATGTGCATTTTATATTTTGTATATGCACATTTACGGAAGCCAAAATGTGCATATATGGAAGACAAAATGCACATATATAGAAGAGAGCTTTCGTATATGCACATTTTTGGCTTCCGTAAATGCACATATACATAAGCCAAAATGCGCATATATGGAAGCTCTCTTCCATAAATGCACATTTCTTTCTTCTGTAAATGCACATATATGGAAGGCAAGCATATATGGAAGAGAGCTTCCATATAGGCGCATTTTGGCTTCCGTAAATGCACATTTTTTCCTTCCGTAAATGTGCATATACAGAAGCCAAAATGCGCATATTCGGAAGCTATCTTCCGTAAATGAAAATTTTTGTCTTTCATAAATGCGCATATATGGAAGCCAAAATGCACATATATAGAAGAGAGCATCCATATATGTGCATTCTTTCTTCCGTATATGCACATTTATGGAAGGAAAAAATGCGCATTTACGGAAGCCAAAATGCGCATGTACGGAAGCTCTCTTCCATATATGTTTTTTCCTTCCATATATGCGGATTTATGAAATGCAAGAATGTGCATTTACGGAAGAGAGCTTCCATATATGCGCATTTTGTCTTCCATATTATGCACATTTATGGAACTAAAAAATGCGCATATACAGAAGCTCTCTTCCATATATGCACATTTTTTCTTCCGTATATGTGCATTTTGGCTTCCATAAATGTGCATATACAAAAGCTAAAATGCACATATATGGAAGCTATATTCCGTAAATGCACATTTTTTTCTTCTGTAAATGTGCATATACGGAAGAGAGCTTCCATATATGCACATTTACAGAAGGAAAAAATGCACATTTATGGAATCCTAAATGCACATATATGGAAGAAAAAATGTTCATATACGGAAAAGAGATTCCATAAATGCACATTTTGGTTTCCATAAATGCGCATATACAAAATCCAAAATGCGCATATACGAAAGAGAAAATGTGCATATACGAAAGGAAAAATGCGTATATACGGAAGAGAGCTTCTGTATATGTGAATTTTGGTTTCCGTAAATACACATATACAAAAGGAAAAATGCGCATATATGGAAGCTCTCTTCCTTAAATGCACATTTCTGCCTTCTGTAAATGTGCATATACGAAAGGAAAAATGCGCATATATGGAAGAGAGATTCCATATTTGTGCATTTTGGCTTTTGTATATGCACATTTATAGAAGCAAAAAATGCGCATATACGTAAGCTCTCTTCCGTATATGTGCATCTTGGCTTCCGTAAATGCGCATATACAGAAGCCAAAATGCACATATATGGAAGCTCTCTTCTGTAAATGCATATATTTGTCTTCCATAAATGTGCATATACGGAAGGAAAAATGCGCATATACAGAAGAGAGCTTCCGTATATGTGCATTTTGTCTTCCGTATATGCGCATTTATGGAAGGGAAACATGTGCATTTACAGAAGCCAAAATGTGCATATATGGAAGCTCTATTCTATATATGCTTGCCTTCCGTATATGCACATTTACATAAGGCATAAATGTGCATTTACGGAGGGAGCTTCCATATATGCGCATTTATAGAAGCCAAAAATGCGCATATACAAAAGCTCTCTTCCATATATGTGCATTTTGTCTTCCGTATATGCACATTTTTGTTTCCGTAAATGCAAATATACAGAATCCAAAATGTACATATATGGAAGCTCTCTTCCGTAAATGCACATTTTTGTCTTCCGTAAATGCGCATATACGGAAGACAAAATGTGCATATATGGAAGAGAACTTCCATATATGCGCATTTACGGAAGAGCTTCCATATATGTGCATTTTTGTTTTCGTAAATGTGCATATACAGAAGCCAAAATGCACATATATGGAAGACAAAATGCGTATATCCGATCTTCCGTATATGTGCATTTTGGTTTCCGTAAATACGCATATACAGAAGCCAAAATGCACATATATGGAATCTCTCTTCCATAAATGCACATTTCTACCTTCCGTAAATGCACATATACGAAAAACAAAATGCGCATATACGAAAGACAAAATGCGCATATACGAAAGGGAGCTTCCATATATACGCATTTTACTTTCCGTATATGCACATTTATGGAAGCCAAAATTTGCATATACAAAATCTCTATTCCGTAAATGCACATTTTCCTTCCGTAAATGTGCATATAATGGTGGGTAGTATATGCAAATTTTTCCTTTCGTATATGCATGCGCATATACGAAAGCTCTATTTCGTATATGCACATTTTGTTTTCCATATATGCGCATTTACAGAAGGAAAACATGCGCATTTATGGAAGAGAGCTTCCGTATATATGCATTTAGGTAAGAGATATTTCATATATGCGCATATTTCCTCCAGTAAATGCACATTTAGGGAAGAGAGCTTCTGTATATGCGCATTTACGGAAGCCAAAAGCGCATATACGAAAGCTCTCTTCTGTATATGTGCATTTTGCCTTCAATATATGTGCATTTTTCCTTGATTATATTTTTTTTCTTGCGTTTAATTTTTTTTTTCAACTCTTCTTCTACCTTCATCTTCTATTCATTTGTTTATTTGTAGTAGACATTTGATTGCAATTCAATTTTCAATTCATTGTATTTTATTGGACTGCCTTTAAAATCACGATGGTTGTATGCAGAGACATATGCAAATTCTCCAATGAAGATGATTACTTTCAACATAATTACTATCATGACAGGAACTATGACCTTGAAATGAGAAACCTTAAAAATATATATTTTTCCATCAAAAACTTCAATATCAACCTTTGAATCAAAAAGTTGTGTTACTAGCAACACTATTTTTGGGGGTTCAAATTACAAAATATTACAAGCATGGCTTTGAAAACACATAATGTTGCTAAAAAACTTTAAAACAACCCCGTGTTTTTTTGGATAGAATAATCATAACTTGTTTGAAACCGATACTTTAACAACTCGTATTATTACAATCAAAACCTTAAAATCGACCTCCAAATTGAAAAATGATGTTACTAATAATGTCTTATTTTTTAAGATTAAAATTGCAACATTTTTTAAGACATTATCTAAAAAACTAATATTGTTAGAAACAAAACATTCAGAACATTCCTTTAAGACACAAAGAAAGAAACTAAAATGTATACAAAATAACAATTTTTGTGTTTATGAATATAATACTAATTTTTGAAATACAATGCTTAGGTTCATATCAATACTAACATATAATTAAATGCTAAACTTACTAATAAATTTATAAAATATGATATTTTAATAAATTGACAAAACCTATTTTTAAATATCTATCAAACCTAACTCATAAATAAATCATACATTAAACTTTATTTTTATTTTTTCAAATTATTTATATAATTATATAACAAACATGATATACATTTATAATTACTATATATCAAAGCACTTACATATATATATATATATAAAATTCAGAAAATCTTCTTTCTTATTCTTATTCCCTTAATAAAGTTTATGCTTTTTATTTCTTCCCCTCAAAATTATGCATATAAAACCTTCATTTCAAGCAAGATCGGCTTTACTTTTCAAGTGTTCTCTTTCAAGCCCTTCCTCTTTAACCATTAAGATGCAAGTTGAAATCTTTCTTACTAACCCTCAATACCTTATTAATCGACAAGAATAACACTATTAAACCCTTATATATACTAACTTTGTCATTAAATATAACTTTATGTTTAGAGTTTTACATCCACCACTTATGAACCTTTAAAACATAATTAATACATCCTTGATATTCAATACTAGTTATGTGTAATATTGAGGGCATTGCTATAATTTTAAACCTGCATAATACGAATTGTACCATTACATTATTTTATATGGTTTGAATATAATTTTATATTCAAATAAAGATAATTTATTTTCATTTTAAATTATCTTTATTATTAAAAATTATATAAAAATTAATAAATAATAATAAATTTTTATTTTTTTTAAAATTACATGTATTATATAAAAGTTTGTAGTTTAATTTTTCTACGAAATGACTCTTTTTCGTTGATATTTTCTGGGTATATTTGTCCAAAATCCTGAGAGAAATTATTAGATATGTAGATTTGAGTAATTATTTCTATATAATCTGAGTGGTCGAGGGGTTTCTTAACATGTTGAATCCATTTCCGCATTCATAAATGGATTTTAAACAACAAAAAATAGTGATTTCATGCAGATTTATGTCATCGGATTCCGACGAAAAAAATAATTTCGTAGAATAATTAGACAACGCCATACAAAAGTGATTGAAAATGATCTGAACAAGAAAATGGTTGTAAGATTCAATACCCGCAAACGAAATTAGAAAATTAATAAAGGTTAAATAAACAATGAAATCCAATGTAAATGTAAAAGTGGAATAACAAAAAATGAGAGAAAAGCAAAGAATTAAATGAAAAAGAAAAAGAAAACAGGAGAGAAAAGGTTGAGGAATGAGAAATGAAAGGCCATGCATGTTGGCCTTCCCATTACCCCAACTCTCCTTATTTATTCCTTTGCTTTCATTTTTAATGGGTATTTTGACCAAGGAGGTGAGGATCGACGAAGAGCATGAACAACATTGTAACCAGGGATTGTTGAAACAAACGTTGATCCATAAGGGCACTCACCTCAATTTGGGAGCTGACCCACGAGTTCCTTTGGGAAGAAGACAATAAATAGAACATGGTGGAGAGGGGAGGGTGGACTGAAATTGGGAAGAAAAAACAAGAAAACTATAATTCCTTCTACAGTGTGGTGGACAACGAAGTAGATTGGCCCTTACTTTCTTGAACCCTTCTGAAAGAGAGATTTGAGCTTGTTTGGTGGTATCCCGACCTAGAACGGGGGTGGTATGCTGGAGAAATTTCGAGTTCATGAGAGCCTATGGTTGGGTGGAAAGGTGTACACCCTTAGTCAGTAGGTTGGCCAGTTTTTGTCTCAGAAACAGATAAGTCTCTCTTGTGCTTATTTTTTTTGTACAATTGTAAAGATATGTGTATGCATACAATTTGAGTGGAAAATATATATTTTACTAAGTAAATCTAAAAGGGATGAAGTGAATACCCAATTTAGTAACTCTCTGTATGCTTGGTATTGTTTCTTATTGGTTAATATCTCTCACGAATTTGGAATTAAATAGAAATGGATTACACTATGTTTTAACCAAAATGTCTCAAGCATATTTATGGTTCACCTGTGGAATACAGATTTTGATTTTGTTATTAGTATAAGTAGAATGATTGAATATGAAATATGAAGTTGTATTAAGTGTTGAATTGTTCCTCAAAAGAGATAAAATCCTTCGAGTAATGACTGCATAGGGAAGGACAAAGGAGGCCACAATCCATGTATGTTCCCTACTCATGAAATGGGAAATTTTCAAAATACAAAGTATTTGACTGTGTTTCTAGAAGGACTCTGGGATGGGTAAGTCCAAGAATAGGTCCTTAACTAGAAGAAACCCCTATTAGAAATCAAGTAGAAATGATGGTCGTTGGATAAAAAAGGAGGGTAAATCTTCATCTTTTGTTTGTGATCGATGATCAAAGATTGGGGGTAGAGCCTCAATTAATCGGGTCATTGGAGAACCAGAGACCTGGGCCCTTCAGTTGGCATGGTTTTGTGGAACCTCAGTGTTGGTGGAACAAGGTTTCAAAATAAGATTCCACCCTTTTATTTATGCTAATAGTGAGATAGAAAGGGAGGATGATGTCATAATGGCATAGGGTGCCAACGAGCAACTAGAATGCCATGAGGGTTGACCCTTGTCAAAATTTGATTGTGTGGGGCGAGTATGGGTCCAGATTGGAAATAACAACCTTCGAATCAACACCATCAAACCCTAACCGTTGAGATCTGTACTTAAGCACAGAGAAAACAAAATCCATTGGATCGAAGGGGAGGACAAACCTTCATTGTCCAATCAACACCGGAAATTTGGAGCCACAGATAAGTCCTTGGTTAACCGAGTCACCGAAGGACCGGGAGGCCTAGACCATTTTAGTTAAACAAATTCTTATGAATCTCAATGTCGGTGGGAAGAGTTCCAATGCACGGTTCCATACCTTATACACTTACAATGAATGAGAGTGAGGGTGACATCATCATGATGTGTCATTCCAGCATGATGACTAGGACGTCGCGAAAGATGACACATGTCGACCTCCGATTCACGTGGGTCGAACATGGGCCCCTATTGAGATTAAACTCGTGAATAGGTGCTTTAATTCCTAGCCGTTGGATTCGTGGGCTCAAAGATCTCACCCGCTGATATTTCTTAGTAAAGTTCAAGAGGGAGTTCATCACATCGATCTAAATGGACCTCTAGACCATCAGAGTTCCCAAGCCCCTCTTTCCTTCCCTTTTTCCTCCCCGGTGACTAGTTGGGAAAGGTTTTGGGATTGGGTTCCACACCACTTCCCTTGCAAATGCATGATATATATATATATATATACACCAATTTATGGAAGCTGATCATATACAAAATCCACTTTTTTATATGCGCATATACAAAAGCTTCCTTCCTTAAATATGCATTTATGGAAGTTGACTTCAGTAAATGCACATTTACAGAAGGAGGCTTCCATATATGCGCATTTGGCCACATCCGTAAATGCAATTAGCTTTCGTATATATACCAATATACTGATTTACTGATTACACATTTCGTATATATATACACCAATTTACGAAAGCTGATCATATACAAAATCCACTTTTTTATATGCGCATATACAAAAGCTTCCTTCCTTAAATATGCATTTATGGAAGTTGACTTCAGTAAATGCGCATTTACAGAAGGAGGCTTCCATATATGCGCATTTGGCCACATCCGTAAATGCGATTAGCTTTCGTATATATACCAATATACTGATTTACTGATTATGCATTTACGGAGGTTGACATTTGTATATGTGTGCTTCCATAAATGCGCATATATACCTATTTACGGAAGGTGACCATATATTGAAGCCACTTTCGTATATGAACATGTACAAAATCCAACTTCCATAAATGTGCATATACGGAAGGAGGCTTCTGTATATGAACATTTACGAAACATGGCTTCCATTTATACACATTTACGGAAAGTGGATCTTGTATATGCACATTTACGAAAGATGGCCACATTCGTAAATTTGGCCAGCTTTCGTAAATGTGGTCAACTTCTATATATGCGCTTCCGTAAATGCGGTCAGCTTCCATATATGAGCTTCCATAAATGTGCATATATACATATATAACGGTTTATGGAAGCTAACCATATATACAAGCCACTTCTGTATATGCACATATACAAAAGCATGCATATATGAAAGCCAACTTCCATAAATGTGCATATACAGAAGTTGCCTTCTGTAAATGCACATTTACAGAAGCCGACTTCCATAAATACACATTTAGACAAGGAGGCTTATGTATATGTGCATTTAGGGAAGGAGGCTTCTGCATATGCACGCTTCCATATATGCGCATTTATGTTAGTGATCAGCTTCTGAAAATGCTCATTTGCTGAAGAAAGCTTTCGTATATATGCATTTATGGAAGTTGGCCACCTCCATAACTGCACATTTATGGAAGTTGGATTTCGTATATGCGCATATGCAGAAGCGCTCATATACACATTTATGGAGGTTGGCTTCTGTATATGTGTATAATCGTGTTTATGTAAATGCACATATATATCGATATACTAATTTACAAAAGTTGACCATATACGAAAGCCACTTCCATATATGTGCATATACAAAAGCGCGCATATACGGAAACCAACTTTCGTAAATGCGCATATATGAAAGTTGCCTTCTGTAAATGTGCATTTACAGAAACCGGCTTCCATAAATGCTCATTTGTGGAAGGAAAATTCCGTATATGTGCATTTACATAAGCTGACCACCTCCATAAATGTGCATTATGGGAGTTGGATTTTGTAAATGCACATATACATAAGTGTGCATATACATATTTATGGAGGTTGGCTTCTGTATATGCTTATATATGTGCTTCCGTAAATGTGCATATATACTGATATATCGATTTACGAAAAATGACCATATACGAAAGCCACTTCCATACATGCACATATACAGAAGCACACATATATGAAAGTCAACTTTCATAAATGTGTATATACAAAAGCACGCGTATACAAAATCTAACTTCTATAAATGCGAAAAGGGTAGAACATTTTGCTGGAACCTCATTCCACCAACATCGAGGTTCCACAAGACCATGCCAACTGAAGGGCCTAGGGCTCTGGTTCTCGAGTTGCCCGATTGACTGAGGCTCTACCCCTGATCTTTTATCAATGATGATGAACATATGGCGAAGATTTACCCTCCCTTTCGGTCCAATGACCACCATTTCTCCTCGATTTATAACAAGAGTTTCTTTTGGTTAAGGACTTATTCTTGGAATTCTCCATCCCATGGTCCTTCTAGGCACCCAATCGAAGACTTCACATCTTGCAAATTTCCTATGGCCTTCCTTATGCAGTCATTACTCAAAGAATTTTATCTCTTTTAAGGAACAATTCAACGTTTAATAAAACTTCATATTTCATATTCATTCATTCTTCTCAGACTAATAACAATATTTATAAAAAATAAAATATTACAAAATTCATAACACAACCATCTTCTTGAAAAAACCCAAAAAATTGAAAAGAAAAATCAATCTTAAACATGACGTACATTATCAAAATTTGTTCATACAAAAATGTGAACAAATATTTTTTAAACCAATAAACATAATTATTAACTATATGATATTTAGTATTTAGATTTTAATAAAAGTTTATCATCAATTTTGAAACTTTGGGATAAATATCTTTATATATCTGGTAACATTTGAAATAAAATTTTCATATCTTATTTTATATATCTTATATTAAAAAATCTAAAACACAATATTTTCCAAAATAATTCAGATATTATAAATTTAAAAACTTACATTAACAAATCCTTTATAATGTCCCTCAATGTCTCTACGTGTGGATAATGGATTTAATGCGTGTATTGTTCAATTCAATGTCATTCAATGCTGTAAAATAAATACATGTTCCATGTTCATCATTCTCCGCACTCATATTTTACTTTATACATAACTTTGTTTATAGTATAGTTTTATTATACTTTGGCTTATCGCTCAGGTTCAAAGATTTAAAAAAATCGACATTGAAAGCCTTTTTATGGAGGTTGTATAACAGGTTTTTAAAAAAATCGACATTTAAAGCCTTTTTATGGAGGTTGTATAACAGGTTTTCAAATGAATGCCGCAAATTGATTTTTTTTATTGGATTGGTAGATTCAAAGTGATAATGATGGTATAATCTGAAAAATTACAATGGAATACTAAATTTAAAGTGATAAAGATGGTATAATTTGCATGCTCAATCATTTTTGACATTTGTATTATTTAAATTCATTTATAAATTATACCCAATGTTTTAAAAACTAAATTTCATAACGTTAACTAGTTTTGAAACTCACTCTATTTTTTTTTTTTAATAGTAAGTGATCTTAATAGAACTTAGTTAGAGCCCCCCAATGTGAGAAAAGGAAAAACCATTAACTAGTCATTAAACTTTGTTTAAAAAGATTTTATGTTGGTGTTGAAGTGCTTTCCGTCAACAATTTGACGTGAGTTTTAAAACCCATCCCATCTTGAGCTTCACACACCACATTACATAGAGTCTTTTACTAGGTTACATTTGTTGTAGTAGCTGGATTTTCATATAGATTCATTCTCATGATATTTATGATCAATAACGAAAATGATCAATAATGCAAAAGCTAGTGGCTTTCCGATATATTTTTATGTTTGTGGGATGGTTCGATTTTAGTTTTAATTTATGCAAAATTGTTGAAGATTTTCTATTTTTCAATCAATATCCTTTCTTTTCTCTCGTGCAATTATTTTTTTAAACGAGATCCCTTCTTCCATCTAATGCAATTATTTGGTATAATTTCGTTTTCCAAATTAAATACGATGATTCAAGGAATTTCTACAGTGAGATTGCAACATACCACGAGCGTTTTAGACTACAAATGATCATTTATGCTAATGGGAATTTATCAACCTCAATATATTGAGGAAATTGTCCATCTCTTATCGATAAATACATACCAAACTCGATAAATCGTAAATACCAACCAAAACTTATGGAGTAGTTATCAAATAGTGCAGGTGATACAACTTCCTGCTAACCATCAAAATGCAATAACGCCCATGCACACACATATAAGATTACTTTTCTGGACAATAAAATGTGTTACATAGTAAGGTTTTAGAAAGGGGAAAAAGCAAGGAAGTAATGCGAATATTAGCTCGTGTAACGCCTGCATCGAGTGATAGCAGTGCATCTCCAGTGATAGGGCCTGACAAGCCCTGTTTCCCTGTAATAATTTCGAGTGTAATAAGACCTCCCAAACTGAGGCCGATATGGAACTCATTTAGCAACGAGTGATCCATAGTTGATGTAGTAAGGAACCCTCCTAAGAGGCCTCTTGTGTACTTCAATATCCATCATAAAATCCTCATTGTAATCATTGCACTCCCCCATAATTCCATCGTAGATATGGACTGTGAAGGAATCGAACCCCCACGACTCATTAGATGCAACACTACCCAACCAACTAGAGGTAACCATAATTTCATGGTCATTGACGGGTGTATGCAAGGAGTCTTCCATGCAAAAAAGAAAGACCAGCAGAAGCACCAGCGGCACCACAAGTTGCATTCTTCCCAAATGATCCATTGCAAAATCAAGAACAAGTTGCGCTTAAATTTAATATGAAGAGGGTATGAGAGCACATTTTTCCCAAATGATCCATTGTGAAATCAAGATTAGGTTGTGCTTAAATTTTATATGAAAATGGTATGAGAGCACAACCCCATAAACCTGCGAAGAAAACGAGAAATCAAGAACACGTTGCGCTTAAATTTTATATGAAGAGGGTATGTGAGCACAACCGCACAAACCTGCGAAGAAAAAATAGTTAAGTATGGAGGCACAACACTGGGTGATTCCACTTGAGTATCGTCTCCATGGATAATCATTCCCAGAGAGATGAAGAACATGCAACACGAGTATTCTTCCTATGTTATCAATGTCAAGAAGAAGCGAATATTGCAAGGCTCCAAAAAGGCCTTCACCTTCGCCAAAAACTGACTCGATGATGGATCCCCCCTCCCATCCTGGGGGTTCTGCGACCTCCCGATCAAGGATATTTGAATTCCTATGTTGAATTAGCTCCTCGAGGCCTTGCTGGCCCCAAATTGTTTTTAACATAGACCTTTATCACTTTAGGTGTAAGATGTATGGAACCCACATGCCCTCTCCTTAGCACTTTTTAAAATCTTAACGCTGACGGGTGCTATCTCCTTCCACTATCCCCTTTCCAAATGAGACCTCGGGCTGTGACTTGGTGCTAAACCTCCTAAGCGCTCTGCGACTTCAAACTCTGGCTACCTTGGATTCATCAGATCTCTTTTCACGCGAGCTCCGAACCGGCGAAGCTACCCAGAACTAGATCGACGACTTGCACTCCCTCCGAAAATCAATGGTGGCAATCTCCTTAGAAACTTCCACTTCGAGGGTTCCAACCGTTTCAACACACCGTTTCTCCCGAAGTGATTCCTCTCCAAAGCTATAGGATGATCGCCACGTGCTCACTTGATCTACGGTCAAGATCGCTCCTTGTTCCACTCCGATGGACTTGCAGTCAATGCTTCCTGCACGTCCTTTCTCCTAGAGAATCAACCTCCACAATAAATCTCCACGCTCCACATGTCCTATCCAAGTGGGTGGTTAAGATGAATTTTGACACTTCTGCCTTTGGGCATTTTTGGATGTTCTATCCCTGGTTCCTTCCTAAGGGCTCTTCCTCCAAAGTGTACGATCCAGAGACGCCTGTCCATCCTATATCATCGACGACAACTGACTTCGCTTACTCGAGCTTCGGGAATTTTGAACCCTCCACCCTCGTCTTCTTCTGAAGGGCTCTTCCTTCGAAACTCATGGATCTTCTCCACGTGCCCTCTCTAGATCCAACGATCCAGATCTACTCCCCTCTCCGCGACTTCGTGAAGATTGCGCCTTGATTCACGTAAATTCTTTCAGAGCTCTTCTCTTCCGAACTTGCTTATCCGCTGCCACGTATCCTCCTCACAGCCAACGGATAGGATCACTTCGTGATTTCAGACTTTAATGATCCCACTCCTCAATACTTCAAAACACTTTGAACCACAAAGTGCCGAAATGCTTCATGGCTAACTTCCATGTAGTTCTCCCAAATCTAACGGTCTGGACTGATTCCGCTTCCTCATGGACGGATTTCACTCGTTGATTCACGAATATTCAAAGGGGCTCCTCCCTATTGAATAATTTTACTGCTATCTCTTCTGAGCTTGTTTCTCCTTTGAACCTTTAAATCTTTAAAGGGTTTTCTTTGACACTTAGTCGGATTTTGGACTTTGTGCACACCTTGCAACAAGTCTTCCTTCGCGACTTGGTTTCTTTGTGAAAAAATGTGCACACCTTACACCCGTTCTTACCCTCTTCTAAAAGTGAACTTATGTTACTCCTCCTGAGCTTCTGAGTCAAAAGACTCTGTCAACGGACTCCTTGTGGACATTCTGCACTCCTTGCAAATCAAAAGGTTCACACTATCTCTTCTGAGCTTCTGAGTCACAACATAATCTGTCAATGCACTCCTTGCAGATGATATGCATTCCTTGCATAAGCTCGTGAAGAGAAACAATTGAAACTTCTCTAAACTCTCACAAATTCATACTTTCAACAATACAATTCATGCATGCATAAAAACATAAAATAACAAAGAATATTTAAGAAACAGAAATACCACGCATTGGATTAATATCTCTCCATTACCTTAATTCAAATATAAATAACTACAACTATGATAAACAACAACTAAAATTCAACAACTAAATCACAACAATCTCCTACTATTTTGTAGCAGCCTCATTTGGGTGTACAATGCATCTACTTATACAAGAGGGCCCCTAGGGTTCCCTTCGACTACCTCTCTTCTCGAAGTAAAAAATAACTCCCACTTAAGCACCGTTACAATAAAGTTTAAGAGTGAAACTCCTAGATATCTCGCGATTGTTCAACTTCTAGGCGTTTTGATCTTCTTTAATCATCCGTTCAATTTTTTTTTACAGGAAATGCCAACGTTTAAGATTCCCAAATAATTAAAAAGGCACGCTAGAGCGCTGATTTGTCTCTCCACATATTCTTTGCTGATGATGCTCCTGCATCATACTCCACTGCTGGGAAAATCATGAGATCCTGCTCATGGATCCCTCTGCTATGCATTTGAGATCCTCCAGGATCCCAAACCTGAAATTGGAGCTATCCACTTGCTCCTTCGATTTGATGGTCCTGCTGCCTTGCTTCTCCTACAAGTTCTCTTCTGTCCCATCCTTCTATGTTGGCAACTTATTTTGCTGACTTCACCATCATTCTTCTTATCTCCTCAATCACTTCTTCTAGCTTGTCTACGAGATGGCCCTTGTTTTACAGCCCGCTTTGCTGCACCTTCTTCTGATGCTGATCAATGGGAAGATCCACATGATCCCCCATGCTGTCTCCTTTTTCTCTTATGTCATTGGCTTGCCACTTCCCCACAATCTCCAATTCTGTAATATCCTCACTAATTGGTTGCTTAGCTTCCTCCTCTAACAGATTGACTTCTGTCAGCTCCTCAACTGGTATATCTCCAGCTTCCTCTAGCTGCTCCTCAGAATGGTATGTTCGGAAATTGTTTCCAACTTAGTCTGTTGGATGTGCATGCTTTGCACTATCACCCTTCTCTCCAGGGATTCCAGTTCCTCACACAGATCAACAAAGTCTATGATGTTTTCTTCCTCTTCTGCTGCAGACTCCAGTGCTGCAGTTATCTCATGTTCAACTTCCTAGCTGAAATTTCGGAGCCACTCCTCTGAATTCTCTTCTTGTTCTGCTGGGGTAGATGTCAGTACCTTCTCTTTATCATCCATGACATTCACACCTGTTTGTCTCTCTTATGATATTGTTTGGGAAGATTCTAATGTCTTCTCTTTCTCCTCTATGACAGTCACACCTGGCTGTCTTTCTGCTGCATCAACAATACCTATGTTAGCCTCTTCTTGGCTAGTTGGCAGGAATATCTAAATTCCTCCAATGATCATAAAAAACCTCTGATCTTCTTCCGTCAGCACTCCTTGATGATATGAATTCCTATTTGAGTTCATGAGACTTTTAGGTAGTCTCCTCTCCTCTCCCTTGCCCACCTGGAAATCTGGGATTTCTCTTCTTCCCTCTTGGCAGTCTATGAGATATTTGCTTGATATCCTCTCCTCATCACTGAGGCTTTCTCCTAATTCTGGTTTGTATATGTAAACCACTCTCTCCTTTGTGTCACTGAAGTTTTCAGCATGCCTCAACCACCTCCTCAACTAATGTTGTTGTCTTCTGGACAACAACTTTTTAACATGCCACTTTTATTTCCTTTTCAGAGGCCATTCATACCTCTAGTGTACCTTCGCCTCCTGCTGCATATTCAATGCTAGCTTCTCCATCTCGACTCTTATCTCCTTGATATATTTGTCCATTTTTTCTTTGATTTTCTGCTTGTGGTCAACTTTTCTACCTCTCCTATGGCTTTCATTAGCCATTTTCATTTTCTTCATGCCCTCCTAGCAAGTCTGTGGATTACTCTATAACTGAGAGAATCTCCAACTTCTCCCACAACCCACCTAGATGTCCATTTGCTACTGCATACATGCAACCATTATTCACATAGCACCACACTTTGTTTCCTCCTTCACCTGCTGTCTACAGGCGAAATTAAATTTCTGATACCATTTGTTGTTGTCATATTATTTCCACCTGCCTTTGCCTATTGTCTACAAAAAAAAATTGTGCCTATTGTCTACAAAAAAAATTGGGCTCTGATACCACTTGATGCCACCCCCCTCTCATCTTGGGGGTTCTACGACCTCTCGATCAAGGATCTTTGAATTCCTAATCTGAATTAGATCCTCGAGGGCTTTCTGGCCCCAAATTGTTTTTAACACAGGCTGTATGGAACCCGTGGGCCCTCTCCTTAGCACTTTTTAAAATATTAACACTGACGGGTGCTAGCTCCTTCCACTAGCCCCTCTCCACATGTGACCTCGGGCTGTGACCCAGGGCTAAAACTCCTAAGCATTCCATTTCTTTAGAATCCCACTGCCTTGGATACAAAAAATGTCTTTTCACATGAGCTTCGAACCGACAAAGATACCTGGAACCGGATTTATGGCTCGCACTCCCTCCGAAAATCAACGACGACGATCTCCTTCGAAACTTTGACTTCGAGGTTTCCAACCATTTCAGCACATAGTTTCTCCTGAAGTGATTCCTCTTCGAAGCTATAGGATGAGCGCCACCTGCTCACTCGATCTATGGTTGAGATCGCTCCTTGTTCCACTCTAATTGACTTGTAGTCAATGCTTCCTTCGCGTCCTTTCTCCTGGAGAATCAACCTCCATAATAAATCTCCACGCTCCACATGTCCTATCCAAGTGGGTGGTTAAGATGAATTTCGACACCTTTGCCTTCATGCGTTTTTGGATGTTCTATCCTCAATTCCTTCCTAAGGGCTCTTCCTCCAAAGTGTACGATCCATAGACGCATATCCATCCTATATCACCGGAGACAACTGACTTCGCTTACTCAGGCTTCGAGAATTTTGTAACCTCCACCCTTGTCTTCTTCCGAAGAGATATTCCTTCGAAACTCGTGGATCTTCATCAAGTGCCCTCTTTGGATCCAACGGTCTAGATCTACTCTTCTCTCCGTGACTTCGTGAAGATTGCGCCTTGATTCACACAAATTATTTCAGAGTTCTTCTCTTCCGAACTCGCTTATCTGCTTCCATGTATCCTCCTCACAACCAACGGATAGGATCACTTCATGATTTCATACTTTGACGATCCCAGTCCTCAATACTTAAAAACACTCTGAACCATGAAGTGATGAAATGCTTCATGGCTAACCTCCATGCAGTTCTCCCAGATCTAACAGTTTGATTCTGTTTCCTCTTGGATGGATCTCGCTTGTTGATTCACATAAATTCAAAGGGGCTCCTCCCTATTGAATATTTTTCCTGCTATCTCTTATGAGCTTGTTTCTCCTTCAAACCTTTAAATGTTTAAAGGGTTTTCTTCGACAATTAGTCAGATTTTTGACTCTCTACACGCCTTGCAACAAGTCTTCCTCCGCGACTTGGTTTATTTGTGAACAACTATGCACACCTTACACATGTTCTTACCCTCTTCTGAAAGTGAACTTACGTTACTCCTCTTGAGCTTATGAGTCAAGATACTCTGTCAACGCACTCCTTGTAGACATTCTACACTCCTTGCAAATGAAAGCTTAACGCTATCTCTTTTGAGCTTCTGATTCGTAATAGACTCTGTCAACGCACTCCTTGCATACGATATGCACTCCTTGCATAAGGTAGTGAAGAGAAACAATTGAAACTTCTCTAAACTCTCACAGATTCATATATTAAACAATAAAATTCATGCATTTATAAAAACATAAAATAATAGAGAAGATTTAAGCAACAACAACACCACGCATTGGATCAATATCTCTCTGTTACCTTCATTCAAATATAAATGGCTACAACTATGATAAACAACAACTAAAATTCAACAACTAAATCACAACAATCTCGTACTAATTTGCAGTAGCCTCATTTGGGTGTACAATGCATCTACTTATACAAGAGGGACCCTAGGGTTCCCTCCTACTACCTCTCTTCTTGAAGTAAAAAATAACTCCCACTTAAGCACCGTTACATTAAAGTATAAGAGTGAAACTCCCATATCTCTCGCGATCATTTACTTCTAGGCATTTTTATCTTCTTTAATCATCCGTTCAAAACTAATTTAAAGGAAACGCCAATGTTTAAGATTCCAAAATAATTAAAAAGGTGCGCTAGGGTGTTGAGTTGTCTCTCCACATGTGCTTTGCTGATGATGCTCATGTTTCACTCGACATCGAATATGATCCAAGGAATTTTAAGCTAGAAAAGCTATCAAAGTCCATTGTCTGTTGGATGTTAATGAACAAATATTGAACGCGAAAATTTGTGAAATTCAAATTTGAAAACCTGGTGCCTTTGCTAAATTTAAAATTCAAAACTTGATGCCCTTACTAAATTCAACGATCATGCCATCATGGTCATCCATCCATCCATATTGTATATCCAATGGGCACATTTTGATGGCCATCAATGCATGGAAGACAACTGAAACTAAAACAAAAATGGAAACAAAAACGACCTTCCCCGTGGTGGAGGGTGAAGGTTGTCGAATTGACCTCAAATTTTGAGGGTGGCGGCATGATGGTCATGCTCCATGGAAACATGGATGGGAAGCCTGCTGACACAGTTTTAAAGACTCTACAACATGATGGATATTGCTCGCCATGGACTTGTATGCATTCGACATCATGAGGTTGAACAAAGAGTTGGTGTGACTCCTTGGCACACCCCATGAAGAGATGAAAGGTCACCTCACTCACACCCTTGGACAACATGAATATTTGCAGAGATTCCTTGGGACGCAAGGAAATGAAATGACGAGAGAATTGGTTGCACAACTCGACGTGTCACAATGAGATGACTTGCATCCTGGGCAAGTGAGTGATGCGGAGAATCATCGCAACCCATCGACGAAGTTAGCAAGTTGACTAAGGAAAAATTGACTAATGTAACATCCCCAACCCCAAGTTGGGTCATTCCACACAACAATTCTTCTTCTCCGATACAACAAAGTAAGGTCACGTTACCAACAAATTTAAAATTAGCTCTAATACTATTTATCAACTTAATATGTCATATGCAAAAATTATGCAGTACTAACAACATAAGATTCATGCATAAATATGTACAATGAAAGCATGTATAATTAACGTAAACATTCACATAGTAATTGGCACATAAACACATATAATAAAACAATTATATTTTGTTGTAAATCACCAATTACATGTAGACCTCAAACATTTCTCCCAACCATAGACTCTATTGTTCATATAGTCTCAACAATAAGTCACCCTTGAGCTGGGGCTATGACTCCACCAGAGAAAAGACTCCTAATCTAAACTAAGTTCTGACTAACATCATAAAATGATATAGGTCTAGGTGCCAACTCTAGCAACAGTTACTAGCTCACAACCTCTTACTCCCCACAACATGTCTCACCCCAGAAAGTGTACCCCTTCTCTGCTCAATAGTCCTTCACTTGTCCCACTTATCTTCCATGGATTCAACAACAAACCAACCATGAAGTCTCAAATATCTATGGCACCTGGAAGACAAGGTTATTCAAGAGTTCATTACTCACCAGCCTAGAACACAGGGGAAACTATCCCCAACAATTCTCTCACTCAAAGAGAATGCTTCACACTCCTGAAAACTTGTTTCTTCAACCCATACCACCAAGGATTTATTGGGTAATCACAACTTCACCTTACAATCTCCAACTAAGGTACGGATGAGGGATGGAATGAGTGTCCAGAATTGAGTGAATGATTAGAAAGAATGATGGAATTACATTAATTCCCAACAATATATTTTCACGCTCTTAACTTGACACTTGTCAACTTATGGACTATCTTTTACTCCACTCGATGATTCATTCCCAACCTTTGGGAACTTACTGTAAAATAATATCACATGGCTTTTGACTTTAGAATTAATATTGTAATATTCCCTTGGATTAAGACCCCTTGACTTAGCCCTTTTTCTTAATCTCTTAGTCCCCTTTCCTTCTCATGGAGTCCTAGCTCCCATACTCTTTCGTCTGACTTGGTCTGTAGTAGTGATGTATTTTATTAATATAATCGAGTGTGATTACATATTACATTTTCTAGGCTCGCTAGCCTTTTAACTCATAGGTTCCCTGGCCCAATTCACATACACACTTTGGACTCAAAACATATATACAAAAGCACTATGGCCCAAAACATTCCATCTCACCATCCTATAAAACATTTATACATTTACAATTAGGGTTCAACCTAGGGATATTACATTCATCTCCCCCTTATTTTTGCACTATCCTCAGTGCATTATATACACATGTACAACAAAAATCTTCAAAAATATTCAAAAAGATGCAGGTACTCTTCTCCCATAGTCTCCTCATGCTCCCATGTTGTATATTAAGGACCGTAATAGGTCCATTGGACCTTTACGAAGCCTATTGCTTGATTTCAGAGTAGCTTGATTTTCTTGTCCAATATGCACATCGACTGAACTCAGAAATTGCCTTCTTGCTCCACCTGAATCAGATTCCAATCAATTACATGATTAACATCAAGCACATACTTTTTAAGAAAGGACACATGAAACACATTATGTATGTACATGTATGGAACAGTGCAAACATGTATGCAGCATGACCAATCCTTTCTAGGATCTCAAATGGTCCACAATATGACGCTGCAAATTTTGGGAAGTTCCCCAATTTAAGTGAACTTTTCTTGGATTTCACTTTTAAGAAGACATGCTTTCCCACTTTGAATTCTCTGTGCATTCTACCTTTATCTGCATAAATTTTCTTCATATTTTGAGCATCCTTTAAATTCTTCTTTATTTTCATCATCTTCTCTTCCATTTCTTTGAGTAATTTCGGCCCAACCAATGATCTATCTGTTGGGTTGTCCTAACTCACTGACATGTTGCACTTTCGGCCATGTAATGCTTCAAATAGGCTCATCTTTAAAGATGTTTGATACCCATTATTATAAGAAAGCTCAATTAAATGTAAGTAATTCTCTCATTTTGATGATTTATCCATCACATACATTCTCAACATATCCCCAATCACCTAATTGACACTCTCTTTTTCCCATTTGATTCTGGTTGATATGTTTCTGCTAAAATTCAAATTTGTATCAAATCCTTTAAACAATCCATTCCAAGAATTTGATGTAAATTTGGGATCTCTATCAAAAACAATTTCCTTGGGCACACCATGTAGCATGACAATTTCCCTCATGTCAATATTTGCATTGTTAACTACCTTGTGAGTTAATTCCATTGTAATAAAATGAGTAGGTTTAGTTAGCTTATCCACCACCACCATGATGGAATCATGTTGCTTCAATGTTTTGGGAAGCTTGGTGATAAAATCAATTTTCACCACTTCCCATTTCCACTCCGGAATGTGAAATGGTTGTATAAATTTATTTGGATGTTTGTGCTTAGACTTGACCTTCTGACATTCTAGACATCTAGATATATAATCAATCACCTCATTTTTCATACCTGGCAAAAAATATTGGCTCTTTACAGTTGCAATTGTTTTTTAGTAACCTGGGTTTTCGACATAAGACACATTATGCATTTCTATTTGCACCATATTTTTCAGCTCTTGATATTTAGGCACATAAACTATGCCCCTATACATGAGGATCCCATCCTGTTTCAACTCATAGTCTCTAATTTTCTGCTGAAAATTACCTTGCTGTAATTTTTCTCTTGTTTCCACATAGTGTTGGTATGATTTTGCAGCTTCCAAAGTTATATCTTTTAAATGATACTTGTACATGCTAATGGTTGTAGCATGCATTTTATGCACCCTCCTGTTGAGTGCATCAACCACCTTGTTCTCTTTACATTTGATATGATTTATATCAAAGTCATACTCACTAAGAAATTCCAACCATCTAATTTGTCTGACATTCAAAGTTGGCTATCCAAACAAATATTTCAGACCACTATGGTCTATCCTCAACTCAAATATATTTCCCATAAGATAATGCCTCCACATCTTCAAGGCATGAACTATGGCTACCAATTCTAAATCATGAGTGCCACAATATCTCTCATGTTCTTTCAACATCCTTGACTTGTAGCATATCGCGTGCCCATTTTGGCTAAGGACTCCTCCAAGCTCTTCCTTTCATGCATCAGTGCACACAATAAAGTATTCATTTGGATCAACAATATTCAATATTGGTGCACTTGTCAATAAATTCTTCAAATGTTGAAATCTTTCTTCACATTTAGAGGTCCATTCGAACTTCACACCGTTCTTTTGCAAAGAAGTGATTGAATGTGCAATTCTTGAAAAGCCTTCAATGGATTTTCTGTAATAACTTGCAAGTCCCATGAACAACCTCACTTATGAGACATTCTTTGGTGTTGGTCATCCTTCAATGAATTTATCTTTTCAGGATTCACTAATATCCCTTCCTATGAAATAATATCGCCCAAATAGTAAATCTACCTCTGATAAAATGAACACTTTCTCAACTTTTCATATAACTCATGTTCCCTTAATACTTGTAGCACCATCCTCAAGTGTTTCTCATGCTCTTCTTCATAATTAGAGTATATAAGTATGGTATCCAAGAAGACAATGACAAACTTATCTAAGTAATTTTTGAAAATTTCATTCATCAAACAGATGAAGACAACTAGTGCATTTGACAACCCAAATGGCACCATTGTAAATTCATAATGGTCATGCCTTGTTCTAAATGTTGTTTTTCTAAAATTTTGTTCTTTAATCCTCACCCTATTATAGATCGACCTGAGATCAATCTTGTAAAATATATTAGCATCTTTCAGGTTATTAAAAAAATCATCTGTCCTTGGCAAATGATACTTTTTCTTCACAATCATCTTGTTCAATGGCCTGAAATCGATGCATAGTCTTAAAGTTTCATCCTTCTTCTTCACACATAATACTGGGGAACCCCAAGGTGACACACTTGGTACTTTATCCTTAACTTCCTCTTCCATATGAGCTGCATAAATTTGACATCCTTTTCTTAATCTTCTTTTCAGTTGCAAGGATGAAATTTCTTTGATAGTTGTTTCCCTTGGAATACCCTGAGTAGTTCTTAAGTTTTCTTACTCATCAAGACAATTAAATTCCTTGTTGTATCAATCTAGTACAACATGATACTTATCCAACCAATCCATACCAATTATGAAATCGTATGAACCCGAAGGTATGATGTTCAAAGTTTCCTTTGTTCTCAACCCATTCATGTTCATTGGACAATCCTTAATCATCTCATTGATTCTTCTTTTAGTTCCTATAAATAATTGAACTAGCCAAGATTTCCCAAGCTTGATTCTTTGCAAATTAAATCTCTCAACAATATTAGGATCAATGTAACTATGGTTAGCACCTGAATCAATTAAAATAACTATAGGTTGATCATTGATCGTACCTTCCACTTCAATCATGTGAGACTAAAATTTAACTTGCTCTTTGTCCAAGGATACATTACATCCTTGGCATGCTTCTTCCCATGTGATATAGGTGGATATCGGTGGCCACCCACCTATTCCACTGGCTCGAAAAACAATTTTCCACCTTGACAGTTTTTTGGGTTCCAAACTTCTAGGGCCATTTTGAGGCCCTAAATGACACTTTTTTGGATTTGGGCCCCAGGAGACTACTTAAGGCACTAACCCAGGCCATTAAAAAATTGTTCATCTTGGTTAAACCTTTCCAATGAGCTCTCATGCGCCTAAAACATAGATCGAATGCAAAAGTTACGACCCCGGGAAGTTGATGTACTAACTTACCCAAACGGGCCCCACATGACTTTTGGCGCTTCATCTCCTAAAGTTATGTTGTTGGATGTCTAGGGTTTTTGACATTCTTGTTTATTGTAAAAGGCCTTTAAAGCCTCATTGTAACCATCTTCTTACGAATGAGCACAACCGTTACATCTCTTCTGAGAGATAAGCCGCCACCATTCCAACAAGCTTGTTTTCCGTCACCATTACAGATAGTGGTATCAGAGCAGTCTGCTCCTTGTCATCTTAATGCATGTCCCCAACAAGGTTAGAGTACAAAGAATTGGGTTTCAAGATTTTTTCTCTCGAGAAAAAAATCTCTCGCATGCCCATGCGACCTCTCATGGAAAGAGAAAATAAAGATGACGGAACAAGAGATCGTTTCAAAATGTTGCTTGAGGAATCCCTCACGCAGCAGAGGAATGAGATGATGGATAGTTTCGAACAAATACTTCGGCGACTACCAATAGGTGACACATTTTCTTCGAGCAGAGGCGACGCCCCCTTCAAGGTACAAATCAACTTCGATATTCCTGTATTTGAAGGTCAGATAGACGCAGATGCCATAGACAAGTGGTTGAATCTACTAGAAGGGTATTTTTCTGTCCATAAATTTTCGAATAGAGAAAATATTACTTTTTTGCTCCTCAAATCCGTTCTCCATGTTAAATATTGGTGGGAAAATTTCTGTGAGCAGAAGGAAACATAAGAACCCTCATTATTTACAGTCACGACCACCTGGGAATCCTTCAAGGATGATATTAAGGAACAATACTACCCTGTCAGAAGTTATGACGACTTGTATACCAAATAGACCACACTGTGGAAAGAAAGAGACCAAGCAGCGCCAGAGTTCAGAAATATCTTCCATACCTTGCACACCAAGCTGGGTATCAAATATTTAGAGCAACATATAATGTTCAAGTATCACGGTGCTCTACATAGATACATCTAGACCAAAATGGAATTTTTGGACATTTTGTCCTTGTGCGCGGCTTACAGATATGCCATCAAAATTGAGTAGAATATCAAACAAAAGACACGACAATTTGGGCTTGGGAACCTGTTGTCCCTTGACCAAGTTTTGAGGATCATTGGTCATGTTTCACCTACTTTCGGGACTTCGACAGGTTGTCGAAGACGGAGCGCAAGTCGAAGAAGAGATCACAGGATCTCGACCATTTTTTAGGGATTTTTGGGTTTTGGGCGTATGTAACAGGAATGGGGATGTTGGCCCATGGGTTTACCCATGTTTAGGCCCATTTTGTAATGTATAAATAGATAGCTAGGTGATGTAAGAAGAGACGGGAAGTGTGCTAAGTGCTAGAGCTCGATCTATGTGATCGAAGGAGGAAAAGTATGTGATGCTAAGTGCAAGTGGTAATTGTAGTTTCTTTGTGCATACTGTGTGAGACTTGCAGAGCTAAGTGCAAGTGATTGTAAGAGACTGTGGAAGGCTTTGTGCTGTACTTCAGGGAAGGAGGATCTAGCGAGGTGCGTAGATCTCCTGTCCTATGTGAAGTAAGATATCATGGCTCTGTGCATGTACAAGATTGACAGAAGATAATAAAGAAGAAGAGTTGGTGGACGTATCCCCAGGGTGGGGGTGAACCACATATATCCTGCGTTGTGGGTTCTATGTGATTCATGGTTGTTCTCTTGTCTATGTGATTGAATGCTTAGTGCGTTGATGTATGTTAGATGTATCTGATATGGTAGCTTAGTGCTGAATAATGTGAATAAATGCTAGATCTAATCTATGTTTGTATGCTTAGTACTTGAATCTATTGGATCTGTAAAAATACTGTGCTGATCTGTTGTTATGGTTTAGATGCGCTATAAACTAAGGCTGAATATTAACGAAATGTAACTGCTAAGTGCATTTTTAAGGTGTTGTAATCACATATTTGTGTCCCAGCTAAGGTTGCAGACACTGGAGTCCTGCAACCAACCCTGCCTCTACCTCGGGTGAGACTTCATCTGCTTCGCTGGTGTTGCCGAAAGGGCCGATAGTTAGGGTTTTGTTGGTGAGTTGTTGTAGCATTGAACCCCAGGTCTTCTCCTATGCCAACAAATGGTTCCGTTGCTGGGACCTAAAACTGTGATTGTTGGGAACTAAAGGAAAGAAAGAAATCTCTATGCGTAGATCTGTTTCCTTAGTGCACAACATTCTATTTGACCTGTAAAGCTTTGTTCTAAGAAGAGAAGTCAGATCTGAAGAAAAGAGGTAAGATCTCGAAGCTTTGTGCTCTGATAAAGGTAAGAATAATGAAAAGTTTTAGATCTAGAAGATTTGTGCTCTACTGAAAGTGAGATTAGTGGAAATTTTTGTTTCAAGAGTATGGATATGGGTATGTTTGATAATATTATCCTAGTCTAAAAACTAGGGCACAACTAGAAGAAATAAGGTTTGATATGAGTAGATCTGATAGAAATAATGAAAGATATGTTATTCCAATGCATAGAAAGAATGTTTGGACTAACAAATGGATGCAGGATCCTAGAAAGAAGTTTTTGTAGGTTAGCTACTATGATCCTAGTGCGCAGTACAGGAAAGACTGGGGATCATTTAAGAAAAAAAGAGGATTAACCCTTTGTTACAGTTGTAGAAGACCAAGACATCTTGCTAAGGAATTACATGGAAGAAGACCTAGTTGTCTTTGTTGTAAATATATGGACCATGAAGTTTTAGATTGCCCTGGAATGATTGCTAAGCTTGACATAATGAATATGGGACAAGAAAACCTTAAGGAAGGTCACGAAACTAGGACCATGGGAGAACCCCAGACAGAATCAGAGACTGTACTACTGCAAATGAAAGAAACCCTAAATGATCATAAAGATATCAACTTATCAGAGATTTTCAAAGAAAAAGAATGCATAGAAGCAAGAATAGGAGACTTCGACATAGACTGTGTTATGGATGAGGAAACACAGGTAAATATCATTACAGAAAGAACTTGGGAAGCTTTAGGAAAGCCTGATATGACTCCTTCATTAGGAGGAATAAGATTATTCAGGGGAAAGCTGATAACCCTATGTGGAAGACTCACCCATGTATCTATGAGTGCTCATGGAGCTTCGACAAAGGAATATTTTGAGGTGAGAAAAATGCTCCATTTACTATGTTATTAGGAAAAACCTGGATCGAGAAATATCAGACCAGAAGAAAAGAAGAGGAGGCCCTAGAATAGAAAAAGCAGGAATTAAAAGATTTCATGACTAGGAGAATAACACACTTGATTGCAGAACAAGATAACAAATCGAATCTACTGAGAACCAGAAACTTGGATCACGAAGTTGAAAGAACACAAGAAGATTCACAGACAAGTAGAGCACCTACCCCAGATAGAGAAGCGACATTACTCTCTAATCCTATGAAAGAATCTCAATAGCGCAAAGCTGCTATGCCAAAAGAAGAGAAGAATCAGAATGGAAAAAGGTATACCGAGATGAAGATCACCTGGAAGAAGGCTAGAAAACTCAGTAAGAAGAGAGCAAAGGTCGGAAAGTTATAGAAGGGCCCAGAGGGAACTTCGTGGAAGGAAGATTTGAAAAATTGGAACTTCACCGGGATATCAGAACAACGCCCCATGGCACTTCGCCATGGCGAAGTGATATGACTATTGGAAGCATTATAACCATTGGACCGATGTTCCAGAATGGTTAGAACAATAGTTATGACCAGAAATCTCTCCATCGGACCGTTGGGACTGCACCACAAAGGACAAAACTGCATTGATGGAAAACTTCTTATCCGTTGGAGAAATCCGTTACATCGTGTCTACTTAGTCTGTCGACTGTTGCACTGACAACACTTTTGTGAATTGTATTAGAGCTAACCAGAGAAACCATTGCTACTGCACTGTTCTTATTAAGTTCGACACCGATTCTATTGCTTTGAGCACTCATCCATCCACCCGAGTTTTCTGATCAAGAGCTTGCATGTCTTACGATCTCAGCACTATGGAGAAGTCAGTCGAGGAAGTTTTAATTGATATGATGGCATAGAGAGTGATGTCCACAGAAATTCAAGCTTCATTGATGTGAGGAGTGCAAACCTCTCCGTCGAATGCTCGCGGATCCAGACCATATCGACCAACAAAAAAGAAGAGAACCAAGCACATAGATGATCTAGAAACTGTAAAGTTAATCCCGACCATATTACACGACTACATCCCGCCTCTGGACCGAACAGTGATTCCTGACAGTGTCCCGAGGGACTTTGATTACATAATGGTTACTGCGTACCTCTCGAGGGGATACGTGTATTTAGAACGTAACAAGATAAGATCATGACATTGAAGTTCGATGACTTCAACCTAGGTGTTATCACTGAAATTTCATCTGCACATGGTTATAAGAAATTAGCATCGTCAAACAGTGATGAAGTCATCCATGGACCTGAATTAATACCAAGACATTCATAAAAGGGTTAAAAAACTATACAAAGTAGTGAAAAATTGAAGGGTGCTATGAAGACACTGGGCGCGCGCGCACATGCGCGGAACATGAACGCAGAAATCACGCACATGCGCATGATGCATGACTATTATCGCAAAAAGCCGCGCACCTGCTAAATGGCATATTTATGAGAGTGGTCGGTCTCCCACCCACTTATGGTTCAACTCCCAAGCCGATTTGACCCTCAAATCTGGACTGGATTCGACTGGATGGCTGGTCAAAGACCTAGAAATGCCCTAATTAGCCTCTTTTCACACTACACAGTAGTTAAACAATAACTTAAAGGAATGCTATAAAAAGGCCATGGATGCACCTCATTTTTCAAGGAATTCAAAGTAATGTTATGCTGCCTCTATTCTCTTGAGGACTCCATCCTTGTCAAGAGCATATTTGCACCATTGTATTGGGCAATCCATCTCACCCATTGAGTGGATTTGTAAAGAGTTATTTCATCATTTTCCATTTTTCTTTGTTGTAAGAAGAGCTAGCTAGTGGGGGTCCA
>ML788691.1:279532-291901 GCA_009831015.1 Picea engelmannii | reverse complement strand
AGAAATAGTAAAACATCCTGTCATAAATCATGACGCATCATCATCAAGGTTAAGTGGTTCATCATCATAAAAATCCAGATCACTTGCGAGCAAGTGTCCTCAAAAGAATAAGTTTTGTCAGTGCGCCAGAGCGGGATGTTACACAAATATCATTTTATCAGAGAACAAGTTCAGGATTAGGTGGTCAAATTAAAGTATGTTCCTTCCAAAGAGAAAATTGCATATATTTTTACCAATCCATTACCAAGATAACCCTTTGAGTATATCAGATAGAAGTTGGGAGTGATCTCGTCTTCCCTTCTTGATTAAAGATCACAATTCACTACTTCAAAAAATGCCCCCCTTGCTGCTGTATCGGGGAGAATTTTTCTTTTAGGGATATGTGCACAATTAAAGTTTGCAATGGCTCTCAATGTTATTCCGTTTAAGGATGGTTCTATGCACAAAATGAGGCTTGAATGAAATAATATCCAAATACTCTCTTTTTCATTGTTGTCAAAGGGGAAGCATAACAAAACCTTGATGTTGATGCACATTGAAAGGGGGAGCAGTTTAACATATTGATTTGGAAGTTGCGCACATTGAAAGGGAGTTGCACACATTGAAAGGGGGATCCTAAATCCGATGCAGATTGAAAGAGGTAGAATTTCAACATATTGATTAGGAAGTTGTGCACATTGAAAGGGAAAGCAACTTGCAGTTGCACACATTGAAAGGTAGTAGATTAGCATAAAGGCCATTGCTTTGGCAGTCACCTTTTAGAACAAAGATGAAGGCTCTTTTGGTTGCCATCAATGAAAAAGGGGGAGTTTGTTGCACATTTATTGTCATTGATGTCAAAGTGGTCATGGACATGGTCAGTAATAGAAAGAAGAAGTGCACGGAAGGATTGAAGGACGAAAGGATCAATGACACAAAATATGATCAATGACGCATAAAAGTATGGCACAAAGTATGGTGCATGGACAAAGGAAGTTGTGAAAGGATGAAAACATAAGTGCACATAAGGATCGAAGGATGAAAGGATCAATGACACATAAAAGGGTCAATGACAGAAAATAAAATTTGTAGGGTGCTTTGAACTAGTGCGATGAACGATGCAATGAAGTGTGTCGAGACGAAGTTGGTGTGATGGAATGGACTGTAAAAGATTGTGTGGAAGATTGCACAAATAAAAATCTGTAGGGTGCCTTGAGCCAATGCGATAAATGGTGCAGTGGAGTGTGAGGAGACGAAGCGAGTATGATAAGCAACATAGTGGAATGCGATGGGATGAATGAAAATTTGGCAGTTAAGTGAGAAATTCACCAAGAAATGCTAATAGGATGAAGACAGGTGAGCGCATTGTAGGCCAAGTGTGACAGAATGAAGACTTGTGACTTGAAACTTGGGATCCTATTCTATCTGCACAACATGGGATCTATAGAATAGAATGTGAGTTTGATCAGGGGATCAAAATTTGCTCAATTTTAAAAGTGCTCGGATTGAGACGAAAACAGTTCCATTGCGTCCGTCTCGTTTTCCTGATTCCGGCGGTATATTTATTTTCGTGAACGGAGTCCGTATGGAGGAGATATCGCGATTTGACCGCCAAGTCAAACAGGGAAAAATCAGGGATGCTGACTGTACCTGTCCGTATAGTCCGTACGGCCACGTGGAGGGACGTACCATATTGCTGACGTGGCATCTTGATGATGTGGCGTATTTTTATTTGCTGATGGTTTCCCAATGAAGTGTTGACACGTGTCATCGGCAGCGAATAAAGTTTGGACACGTGGCCTAACCCATTGGCGCCACGTGTCACTATCCTGTTGGTTTATGTGGATGGTTGATTTGTATAAAATGTTTTGGGTCTGCGGGGTTCGACCCCGGGACCTCCCCACAACATATGATTTAACAAATTCCGCTAACCGCTATGCCAGCCCGTGCTTCTTGTTTAATATACCGACGCGCATTTATTTAAGTTTGCAAATTGTATTAATTGGAAGGGGGGTGGGCCGGGGCTTAGCCCCGACCCATAGTATTATACCATAATACATATGTCATTTAACATATGCACGCACGGTAACTTTTTGAACCAAAGTTTGTTATTAAAATATGGTGCATACATTGTTATAAATCCGCGCGGGGGGAATATAACATTATATTATATATGTTACATTTGTTATATAACAAATGTGCGCGCGGTTGGTTATTTGCATGGGGTTTTGAACCCACGACTCATATGTTGAGAGTTAGCGCACGGTTTGATCCGTTTGCACAGTTTTCAAACGGTCCAACTACTTTTATGCCGAGCCTATGGTCGCGTGGGTAATATGACCAAGTGCCGAGGCGGTTAGGGGCTGGAGGCACCTTAACCGTTCTACGGTTTGGACCGGTGCGCGGTTGCGTACGGGTCTTGATTTTTCCGCTTAAATGAGCGTGTGTGCCAGGTTTGGAGAACAAGGGTGCAGATTGTAGAACCAGAGACATCAAAGAAGAAGGGGAGACTTCAAGGAGGCTATCTTCTTCATTTTTCGACCGTTTCAGGTGCCGTCAGAGCCTAGACAGGGGTTTTGGGACGCTGCGGAGCCATTGGAGTAGTCATTTTGTTGATTTAAGCACTTTAAGACTTGTTTTTAAGAACTTTGAACAATTTAATATAAAAGATCCATTTGGAGGCTGGACCAGGAGATGTAGCCCGGAGTGGGGTGAACTCCTTTATCAAGTTGCTGTGTTTATGTCTGATGTTCAATGATTTTTGATGCTGTCTATGTTTATTTCTACATAAGTAATCCTTTCTTATGTGTTGCAAAATGATCCAGTTGCTTTAAACACATAACATTTCACTTGCAATTTAATTTAATCAAGTTTATCAAGTCTTCTTCAATTTTAGATCAGAGTTGCTGCGTCATTCTTCAGGAGATGATCTGATAAGACTAGGTTCTATTGTTGGAGATAAGTTGGAGCTCATTTGTAGGAAGATTTGGTCCATTTGTTTTATTCAAAGAATGTCCAATTGTGATTGGACCTTGATATAGTCAAGATTTTTCCACAACATAACCATCATGCATCTGCATACTTTATTTAGAGAGAAGTGTAACTAACAAGACCTTGATATGGTCAAGATATGTCCACTATATAACCATCATGCATCCACATAGTTTATTTATATAGAAGTGTAACCAACAGGTCTTTGATCCAGTCAAGATATTGTTGATTAAGGTTGGTTGTCATTGATGTCAACCCTTGAATAAATTCTGGTAGCGAATTTTGGTAGCACAAAGGTTTGGGTAATGGATCCAAGGTTGTTTCATGTATAATGGTATGATTTTTAATATATTTGAAGGTAATACTATTCTATATGGATAGTACATGTCATGCCATTTCTGGTGGTATGTGGAACGTCACATAAATCCTCACGGTTTTAGAGCTATGGCCTTATGAAGTTGGAAGAACCTCATATGTGGCTTGAAGCCCGAAAAGGTCAAAGAATTCAAATAGATTGCAAAGAAGAAATTATTATTTAAATGATAAAGTAAAGTGACAAAGTCAAGAAGGATTATTTAAATAATAAATTGAAGTGACAAAATCAAAGAAGATTATTTAAATGATAAAGTGTGGTGACAAAGTCAATGAGGAATATTTAAATGATAAAGTAATGGAGAAATTTCTAATTATGGAAAGTGGTTAACCCTAAAAATGAGGAAAATAGTTTAAGTGACCTAGAAATGGGTTAAGTCACCTAGAAGATGCTTCTAAGGAATACATTTGGAGAGTATAAATAAGAGGCAAGGCTCTCTCATTTTATATCACACTTGAGCATATTGAATATCTATAGGTGTTTGAGGTAACCAAATGATATCTAAGACAGATTTCATAGGGAAGGTGAAGAAAAGAAAGCCGGAATTCAAGGGATGATAAATTCTTTTGATGATGCTTTCTAAGGTATGTTATTTACAGACCATCTCACCATTTTCACAATATTTTTTTTTCTAAAATGATCTAGACTGTGAAATTGATAGGCCATTGAGAAAACATATCAAATTATATTTAGTAAAAAATTACGGTTGTAGGTCATTGTGTTTTTGGAGTTACACTCCGTGGAAAATAGGGTTTGTGGCTAGTCCTGAAACTAGTCTAAAACAAGTGTTTTGGGTAAAAACATCATAACTTCTTCATAACAGATCCAAATTTAGCAAGACAAAATTTGTTGGTTAGAGTACAGTCTGTAGTATGTTATGTAACATTTTAATATCCATTCAAAAAATATTCTGTGCGGGGAACGCTTTACAAGGTCTCTCTCTAGAATAAGCCAAAATTCAGAAAGGTATGCCATTTTTGGTATAAATCCTTTTCTGAGAGGTTCCAAGTAGTGACACCTAGAGGAATTCCATAAAACAAATTGAAGAACATTGTGTACTACTTTCAGATATTTATTCATTATAGGTACATGGTTATGATTATTTCAAGTTAGGGTTGTTGACTAATCCCAAACTAGTCATGTGAGACTAAAGAAAAGTTTGATGAAAATTCTAGTATCTTGTTGTGAAAGTTAAGGAAGGTTTGCAGATATGTGATCATATAGACTAGGTCTATTACAGATTTAATAATAATATTTGGATGATGAAATTGATAAGGGATTTTGGTTAAGGTACATGTTGAGTACATGGTTGAGACAAGTAGTTGATGAGTTGACACATACATGAGGTGTATATTTGATGATGTTGGTACATATTGATGAGTCATAGTTGATGTGTAGTTGACACATGATTGGTACATACTTGCTACATGGTTGGATTCACTTTTTTATGGTACATGTTGATTACAGGTTGTTTGGTACAGATTTGTGCATGGTTGATGCACTTGTTTATGGTACAGGTTGATTACATGTTGAGGTACAGGTTGATACATGGTTCAGGTTTATTGGTATAGGTTTACGGTGGTATATCTCAGAGTGATAGTGTGACAGTGGTTCCATCATTCTACTTCTACTTCAGGGCGGTTGGATTGGGCAAGGACAGGTAGTTGTAGCCACCTTCTGGTTGTAGCCATAGAACATAGGGGGTTGTAGCCTCCTTCTGGTTGTAGCCAGAAAATAGGGGAGTTGGAACTTCCTTCAGGTTGTAGCCTGAGAAAAAAGGGGGTTGGAGCTTCCTTCCAGTTGTAGCTGGAAAACAAAGGAAGTTGGTGCTTCCAATGAATGTAATTCTACAAGACATATAAGAAAAAACATTCTGTGGTTTTCTCCCGCTTTGGGTTTCCACCTAAAAAAATGGTGTACTGTGTATGTGTATGATTTTTAATTTGTTCATTTCTTGTTTCCTCTGCATTTATTGGATGATAATTCTACATTGATATAACACTTGGATTATATGGTTAAAAATGATTAAATTGTTCTATTACTTATTCACCCCCCCTCTCAGTAATCCAACAATTGGAATCAGAGCAGGTTCCTTCAGAAATTAGTTTAAACACTCAAAGGTAGATCGTGGAGAGAAAAAAACTTGTATAAAAATGGAATACCACAGTTCAATGGACATAAGTATGCATTTTTGAGCATAAGGATGAAAACATATATACATGCATAGGGATTTGAATTTTGGTAATCAATTGCAGATGGATACACAACACCAGCAGTTCCACCAACAAATGACAAAACAATGAAACTCGGTCAAAATAATTCCAAAGCCAAAATTCACTTCTGAATGGTCTTAGTGAAATGGTATTCACCAAAGTTGCACATTGTAAATCCGCTAAAGAGATTTGGGACAAACTTCAAAATATTTATGAAGGAGATTCAAAATTCAAAGAAACAAAGCTTCAAACTTACAGAGGTTAGTTCAAATAAATTAAGATGAAGGAATATGAGAATATTGTAGCTTACATTTTACGAGCTGATGAAACAGTAAATGCAATCATAGGATTGGGAGAAGAAATCAAAGAATCTGCAATTTTTCAAAAAGTACTAAGATCTCTTCTTATGAGTTTTGACCCTAAGATATCAGCACTAGAAGAAAGATCATATATAAACTCAATAATCATGGATGAATTACATGGAATCTTCATAGCATATGAAATGAGAACTGAACAGGAAAATCCAGATATAAAAGAAGTAGCCTTCAAAGAATCCAAAAAGTCAAAGAAAAAGGGAAGGAAAAAAGAAGAACATATCAACAACAGTGATGTCTCGGAAGATAATGAAGAAGTGGCCAACTTTGTTAAAAGACTGAACAAGGGAACCAACGGTAGGTATAGAGGTAAGCTTCCTTTAATTTGTTTTAATTGTGATGGTATTGGTCATTTTGCTAACAAATGTCCTTATAAGAAAAAGAGAAATGATGAAGGTTACTCAAAAGGAAAACAAACATATAAAGGGAAAAGAACCACAAAGAAAGTTTTCAAGAAAATCTTCTGCACCAAATAATACATCTCATCATCATATGAATATGAAGTCAGTGACAGTGAGACAAAAAGAGTTCTATTTGTTGATTAAGGTTGGTTGTCATTGATGTCAACCCTTGAAGAAAGCCTGATATCACAAAGGTTTGGGTAATGGTCCCAAGTTTGTTTTATGTAAATATGACTCATTATTGTTTTGTCATGGTTGATAATAAGTACAAATGGATGAACTTCAAAGTGGCCCCCTTATGGTGAAAGCCCTCACGGGAAAATGCTTTGCGGATTGAATTATACTAGAAGTATGGTTAGAGAACCCATGATTATTTGTGGAATAATGAGATAAAGGTCAATGAATTTTTCATTGAAACTATCCTATATGGATATTCCTTGTCATTCCATTTCCGGTGGTATGTGGAACGTCACATAACTCCTCACGGTTTGAGAGTTATGGCCACGAGAAGTTGGAGAACCTAGGTTTGGGTAATGGACCCAAGTTTGTTTGATGAAAAATGGTATGAGTTTTGATATATTTGCAGGAAACACTATTCTATATGGAAAATACATGTCATTCCATTTATGGTGGTATGTGGAACGTCACATAACTCCTCACGGTTTGAGAGTTATGGACTTACGAAGTTGGAGGACCCTCATATGTCATCTAGAAGCCCCAAAAGGTCAAAGTAGTCAAAGTGGTTTAAGAGATTTTAGAAGATAAATAATAAAGTGAAGTGATGAGTGTACTATAATTCAAAGTGAATAAAAAATAAATTATTTAAATAATAAATTTAATGGAGAAATTAGAAGTGGGTTAACCCTAAAATAAGGAAAGTGGGCAAAGTGACCTAGAAGATGTTTTAAAGGAAGCTAATTGGAGAGTATAAATAAGAGGCAAGGCTCTCTCATTTCAGATCAAACTTGAGAGTATTGAATATCTAAGCCAAATTTCTGAGGGAAGGTGAAGAAAAGAAGGTCGAAATTCAAGGAAGGATAAATTCTTTTGATGATGCTTTCTAAGGTATGTTATTTACAGGTCATCTCACCATTTTCGCAATAATTTTTTTTCTAGAATGAGTCAGACCATGAAATTTCTATTCCATTGAGGAAACATATCCAAGTATCTATGGTAAACAATTCATATTATGGGTTGTTGTATTTTTGGAGTTACACTCCATGGAAAATAGGATTTGTGGCAAGTCCTGAAACTAGTCTAAAACAGGCGTTTCAGATAAAAATGTCATAACGTATTCATAACAGATCCAAATTCAATAAGACAAAATGTGTTGGTTATAGTACAACAGGTAGTATTATTTTTAACATTTTAAGATCGATTCAACAAATATTTCGTGCGGGGCACTCTCTACAAGGTCGCTCTCTAGAATAAGCTAAAATTCAACAAGGTATGCCATTTTTGCTATAAATCTTTTTATGAGATGTTCCAAGTAGTGACGCTTGGAGGAATTGCATAAAACACACTTAATAACATTGTGTGTCGGTTTCATATCTTTATTCATCACAGGTACAAAGTTCTGATGATTTAAAGTTAGGGTTGTTGACTAATCCAAAACTAGTCACGTGAGACTAAATAAATGTTTGATGAAAATGCTAATTTCTTGTTGTTAAAGTTAAAGAAGGTTTGCAGGTATGTGATCATATAAACCAGGTCTATTACAAAGTTACAAGTCATATTTGTATGATGGAATTGATGAGGGATTTTGGTTAAGGTACATGTTGGGTACATGGTTGAGCCAAGTAGTTGATGCATTGGCACATACATGAGGTGTATAGTTGATGATATTGGTACATATTGATGAGTCATAGTTGATGAGTAGTTGAGAAACTATTGATACATACTTGGTACATGGTTGGTTGCACTTGTTTATGGTACAAGTTGATTACAGGTTGTTCGGTACAGGTTGGTGCATGGTTGATGTACTTGTTTATGGTACAGGTTGATTACAGGTTGTTTGCTATAGGTTGGTGCATGGATGATGCACTTGTTTATGGTACAAGTTGATTATAGGTTGAGGTACAGGTTGATGCATGGTTTATGCATGGTTCAGGTTTATTGGTACAGGTTTACAACGGTATATCTCACAGTGATAGTGTGACAATGGTTCCATCATTCTACTTCTACTTCAGGGCAGTTGGATGGGGAAATGACAAGTGGTTGTATCCTCCTTCTGGTTATAGCTAAAGAATTAGGGATTTGGAGCTTCCCTCAGGCTGTAGCCTGAGAAATTAAGGGGTTGGAGCCTCCTTCCAGTTGCAGCTGGAAAACAAAGGAAGTTAGTGCTTCCAATGAATGTAATTCTTCAAGACATATAAGAAAAATCGTTCCGTGGTTTTCTCCCACTTTGGGTTTCCACGTAAAACATTGATGTACTGTGTATGTATATGATTGTTCATTTTTTCATTGCTCATTATTGGATGATAATTCTACATTGATATAACACTTTGATTATTTGGTTGAAAAATGATTATAATTTCTCTATTACTGATTTACCCCCCTTCTCAGTAATCCAACACTATTCATGGCAGTAGAAGAATATGATAAAGAATACTCCAAAGAAGAATATGAAGAAACCGAAAAAGAATATGAAGAAGTTGAAGAAAAAATTGAAGAGGCAGAAGTTGACTACCAAGAGGAATTAATGTGTTCCATAGAAGTTATCAGAAGAGAAAACAAGAAAAACAAGAAACTACAAGAAGAACTAGACAAGAAAGAAGACACTCAAGAACTAGAACAAATGATCACAAATTTGAAGGTTCAAATAGAAGAAGATAAAAGAATTGAAGAAGCACTCAAAGAACAACTAGAAGAAAAAGACAAGATAATTGGAAATTTGGAAGCATAGATTGTCACATTAAGAAAGGATCTTCAAAAGAAAAATATGTAGAAGAACTCAAAAGTTTTGGATGACATTATCAGTAGTAAAAAATCTCATCATGACAAGTCTGGACTTGGATACAATCAGACAGAAAAATGATCAAGCTCCAAAACAACAGAACAAGAAACATATCCAAAAAGCTATGCAGAAACAATCAAAGGGGATAGGAAGATCTATAAGGAAGATTACAGGGACACTCCTCCACCGAGAAGATTTAGATTTCAAAATCAACAACTGACAGATAGGCCTCAGGAAGAAGAAAAATTTATAAGAGTACCTCCTTTAAGAAGATCTTCAGCTCCCATGTATCAAACTATCTTTTTTGGTTTATGTTATGCATGTAATAATTTTGGACCTAAAGCTGTGAATTACAGAGCTAACAAAAGGAACACAAACAAATTTGAAAGTCATACACAAAGGGGCTATCCAAGAAGGCCTAGTGAAATACACAGAAGAAGTTACAATAGGTTTGAATCTTTGAGCACTGAAGTGGAATCTTACAAATGTAACAATTTTGGACACATGGCCAAAGACTACAGAATGGTAGTCCCTCCTAGAGAAAAAAAATAGAATAACAATAGTCATAGACAGGAACCTCAGAAAAGGACATGGATAAGAAAGCATGATCAATATAGAAATGAAGAATGCACACTCTCTCTACAAACTAATCAGAAGAAACGTGGTTGGTATGTTGACATTCGCTGTTCAAAACACATGACATGTGATTGAGACATGTTTCTTACATTATGAAAGGAGAGATATGGACCAGTCTCCTTTGGAAATGATGATTCAACTAAAGTCATTGGAAAAGGCACAGTCATAATTGAGAACAAGAATACCAAGGCATAAAATGTTCTACTAGTAGAAGATATGAAACATAATCTTCTAAGTCTGAGTCAAATGTGCGACCAAGGTCATAAAGTTACTTTTTATTCACAAAAGTGCGAGATAAGAAAATATGGTTCAGGAAAATTGATTGCTACAGCTGCAAGAACTTCAAGCAACATATATGTATTAAATGAAATTGGAAATGAAAAGTGTTTTCTAGGAAAGGAAGATAAAAGTTGTCTATGGCACATAAGAATGGGTCACATAAATTTTGATAACCTTGTCAAAGTCAACAAAAGAGAAGCAGTCAGAGAAATTCCCTGGATCACAAAAAAAACCAACACTTTATGCAAGTATTGTCAACAAGGAAAGCAAATAAAGACTAGGTTCAAATCAAATGAATATTCAATGACAAGACCACTGGAAATTGTGCATACTGATTTAGTTGGACCAACTACAACAAAGGGTTTAAAAGGTGAGAAATAATTTATGTTATTAGTTTATGATTATACGAGAATGACTGCAGTTTGCTTTCTCAAGAATAAGTTAGAAGCTTTTGAAAAATTCAAGATCTACAAGGAAATGGTTGAAAATGAAATGGATTCAAAAATCAAATGCTTGAGATCTGATAATGGAGGAGAGTTCACTTCAAAGGAATTTATGGACTACTGCAACAATCATGGAATAAAAAGACAATTATCCGTTTCTAGGACACCTCAACAAAATGGAGTTGTTGAAAGAAAAAATAGGACAGTACAAGAAATGGCTCAAACAATGATAATGGATTCCAAATTGTCAGATATATTTTGGACATAGGTAGTGCATACAACAATTCACATTCAAAGCAAAATAATTCTTAGAAACAACAATGAGAAAACTCCCTACGAGCTATGGAAAGGAAGACCAACAAATGTGAAGCACTTCTGAGTTTTTGGAAGCAAATGCTACATCAAAAGAGAAGATGGAAAAATGAGAAAGTTTGACTCTTGTGTGGATAAATGAGTACTTGTTGGTTACTCAAGTACAAGGAAAACATACAAGTGTTACAATATGAGATTGAACAAAGTTTTGTAAATCATCAACGTAACAATTGATGAAACAGGCAGACCAGAATCAAAGGAAGAAGAAAATGAATCAATGGAACATCTTTTAGAAGAAGAAGCAACAAATGAAAAGGAAGTAGAAGAGGAAAATTAAGAGAATCTAACAGAAGCAGAAGATCAAGTTCAACAAGTGCCTCCAAAGACACCTAGCAGACGAGTACAGAAGAATCATCCTTCAGATCAGATTATCGGAAACAAAGACACATGAGTTGAGACTGTAAGAAGAATTCATTCACTAGAACAAACACACCTAGCACTCACATCTATGATTGAACCAACCTATTTTGAAGAGGCCAGTAAGGATGAATTTTGGAACAAGGCCATGGATGAATAACTGGATCAAATAGAGAAAAATGACACTTGGGAATTGGTTGCAAGACCAAAGGATAAGAATGTGATCGACATAAAGTGGGTATACAAGAATACATTGAATGAATATGTATAGGTTACAAGAAACACATATAGATTGGTATGTAAAGGATATGCACAGGTTGAAGGAATCAACTTTGAAGAGACATTTTCCCCAGTTGCTAGAATGGAAGCAATCCAATTTATTTTAGCTTATGAATACTCCAAAAATATTAAAGTGTATTAGATGGACGTAAAATCATCTTTTTTGAATGGGGAACTTGAAGAAGAAATCTACATTGAACAACCAGAAGGATTTAAGCTGTCAGAGAATGCAGACTATGTGTGAAAATTAAAGAAGGCCTTGTATGGTATAAAATAGGCTCCTAGAGCATGGTACTCTAGGCTGGATAAATATCTACAACATGCAAGGTTCAGAAAAGGAAGAGCAAACAACAACCTCTACATCAAGGTAAGTCAAGGTAATATTTTATTAATTGAAGTTTATGTTGATGATATTATTTTTGGTAGTGATGATGACAGGTTAGCCAAAAATTTGCAAAGGATATGCAGAATGAATTTGAAATTTCATTACTTGGAGAACTATCCTTCTTTCTGGGACTTCAGATACACAAAGCAACCAAGGAATTTTTATTTCTCAAACCAAGTATATTAGAGATGTTGGAAATATGGCTACAACAGAGATGACGCAGATGATCAAGGCGCAGATGCTCAAGGTTGTCATTGATGGCAATCGATTGCTTATGAAGAACAGATGCTGAGACTGCTGCAACACGAATGCTGAAACACGACTGTTGGAA
>ML788691.1:251167-267446 GCA_009831015.1 Picea engelmannii | reverse complement strand
CATCTTGTACTTGAACATTTAAGTGGGGTAAAAGGAGGTTGCCCCCTCGAAGAGGCTTATTATCTAAAATTATCTCTTTTTCAAGGCGTTGAGTACTTTTTATGAGGTTTTTCTATGCTATATTGATATTTGGTTCCTAACATGGAAGTATTCGAAGATTCGTGGTTCAAGAGTTTTTGGGTGTGTAGATGTGAAATCCTCCGAAATCCTTGAATCATGACGCTCCAAAGTCTTAGAGCCAGGAAGTCCTGAAGAAGTGGATGTGACGTGGAATGATGATGTCACCTGGGTGATATGGATCTCCCCTAGGCATGCTAGGTGTCATATGACTTTGTCCTTAGAAACAACCGTAGAAGTCTGGAGACTTGGCACTCCAAAAGAATTGAGAGTATGGACAGTACAAAACTCCCAAAGCCTGGAGTTTCGTAGTAAATATAAGTCGTTGGATGTTGGGAAGCCGAGGACCGTTGATCCACCCCACTTCGCAAGTTCTCCAATGCGATAATCTAGGAGATTTGTTGTGATGTGCTTTGGAAATTGTTGAAGCACGGAGTCCCGGAGCTCCTATCCACCATAGACCTGAAAATGGAATGTGGATCGTAGATCCACCATCCTTCGTGTAAGTTTTAAACCTGTGAAGTACAACAATTCATATAGATTCTTAAGCAAAAAAAAAATTAATCAAAGGCTCATTCACATAGTACACAAAGATTTATATCGGAAACCCTCAACCGAGAAAACCTTTCTTATTTCATTATATCAAATTTCACCATTCACCATACAATATATACAATGTTTTTAGGTATTCCATAGATACCAAAACCCTAATCCCTTAATCCGGGATTAATTTAGAAAATTGCTAAAAATAGTAAAAACTGCCCAAAAACAAATTTCGGGGCATTGTCCCGAACCTCGTCGGCCCTGGGTTATCACCCGGCGTCGAACGCTGCATGTAACCAGGGGGGCCATACCTGCCCCCCCCTGGGACCCCCCTATGAAGCGCCCGATGCACACGACACAAAGATAATTACTACAAGGGATCGTCAGACACAATTGTTGAATCTGACGTGCCTACACACACTCATGCAAAGAATATAACACATACCAAACATTCTCCACTTGTTGTTTTCTTTGCATCCAAGGGTCCACAAGATTATATATAGTCAAAAATCCAGGGAAACAATGCCCATTGTTACTCTACACCAGGAGAACTTTTCTGTCCTCACAGACTTTTTCAATGAATCTGCAACATTCTTCAAAGTGTCAACCTTTTCCAGTAACACCTTATTTTCCTCAACCATGTCTCTCAAAAGGTAATATTGAACATCAATATGCTTTCTCTTCGAATGATAAGCTATGTTCTTTGCCAGGAAGATTGCACTCTGACTATCACATTCTAATCTCACTTCTTGTTGTACCAACCCAATACCTAAAGACAATCTCTATAACCATACTACTTCCTTGCTTGCATGAGTGGCTGCCATGTATTCAGATTCAGTAGTTGAGAGTGCCACTACAACTTGTCTTTTTCTCATCCAACTGATTGCTCCTACAAATAGGTTAAACACATACCCACTTGTAGATATTCTACGATTCAGATCTCCAGCCCAGTCTACATCAACAAAGCCATGTATGTCCACCACTGTGTCCAATCCTGGTCTTCCTTGGTAGAACAATCCATAATTGGTAGTGCCATGAAAATACCTGAAGACCCTCTTTAATGTTGTCCAATGCTCCTTCCCTGGTTTTGACATATACCTGCTCAAAACTCCCACTGCATGTGCAATGTCCGGTCTAGTATAGACCATTGCATACATCAAACTGCCAGCTGCACTGGCATACAGAACATGGGACATGTCCTATTCTTCTTCATGTGTCTTGGGACACTGATCTACAGATAAATTTACACCTATAGGAATAGGAACCTTGACCGGTTTACTTCCATGTATATTAAATATCTGCAATATCATCTCAACATATTTTCCCTGATTCAACCAGAGTTTCATGTTAGCATGATCTCTTTTAATTTCCATTCCTAGAATGAAGTTAACAACACCGAGATCCTTCATGTCAAATTTGGAGGATAGCTGTGATTTCACCTCCTTGATAACATCCATGTTATTTCCTACCAATAACATGTCATCAACATACAACACTACTTAAATGAATTGATTACAAACCTGCTTGGAATATACACAGTGATCAACCTTGCTTCTCATAAATCTCAATCCAAGGATGTATGTATACAAATTTTGGTACCACATCCTAGGTGATTTCTTCAGACCATATAGTGACTTCTTTAGCTTACAGACCAACTCTTTCTTTCCCTTCACTACAAATTCTTTTGGTTGCTTCATGTAGATTTCTTCTTCCAGATCCCCATGTAGGAATGTTGTCTTCACATCCATATGTTCCACTTCAATATCAAAAGCAACAACAATAGATAAAATAAATCTAATAGAAGTTAACTTACGAACAAGAGAAAAAATCTCACCAAAGTCAATTCCCTCTACCTGGGAATAACCTTTTTCTACTAGCCGAGATTTGTATTTCTCCACTTTTCCTTTTGCATTAAACTTCTTCTTAAACAACCGTTTTCTACCAATAGATTTTCTTCCAACTGGAAACTCAACTATATCCCATGCCTCATTCTTATCCAAGGAATCCATTTCTTCAACCATGGCCTTCTTCCATAGTTTAATATCCTCTGAATCCACTGCTTCCCTGATAGTTATGGGATCATCATCAGTAATAGATAAAGAAAAATTGGAATGAAAATAAGGTGGACTATACCTTTCTGGTTTCTTTCTTTCTCTCACTGATCTCTTCAATACTAGGGTATGAGGTTCTTCTTCTTCTTTCGCTGCTTCATCTTCTTCAGATTATTCAAATTTTGCATCATCCAAATCTAGCTCTATTTTCTTAGGTTCTTCTGGCCTTGGTAGGAATTCCTGTTTGGAAACATCTTTTACCTCTATGTAAACAACATATCGACTGTAAATAGTATTCTTGGTTTCTAGGTTCCAAAGCTTATAACCTTTCACATGATCTTTATAACCAGTAAAGATACACTTTCCAGCCTTTTTATCCTGCTTACTCCTATTTTCCTTTGGAACATGTACATAAGCATCACAACCAAATACTCTAAGATGTTGAAGAGACAGTTTCTTTCCAGTCCATACCTCATGTGGAGTTTTATCATCCAACACTGATGAGGGTGATCGATTGATCAGGTAACAGGCTGTACCCACTGCCTCTGCTCAGAATTCTTATCCTAACTCAACACTGCTAAGCACGCTCCTTGCTTTTTCCATCAGTGTCCTGTTCATCCTTTCTGCAACTCCATTCTGTTGAGGAGTGTATGGAGTAGTCTTCTGCCTTGCTATACCACACTTCTTATAGAATTCTTCGAATTCATTTCCGTAGAATTCTCCACCATTATCTGTTCTCAATACCTTTATTTTCTTCTTTGTCTGATTTTCTACCAGAGACTTAAACTCTTTAAATTTATCAAATACCTCAGATTTATTTCTAACAAAATAAATCCATGTGTTCCTTTAGAAATCATCTATGAATGAAACATAATACAAAAACTTACCTAGTGATGGAACAAACACAAGTCCAAACACATAACTGTGTATCAACTCTAAGATCCCCTTTGCTCTTGTAGCACCAGATGAGAATCTTACTTGATTTTGTTTTCCATATATGCAATGGTCACAAAAATAAAAATCCAGAGTGCAATTAGCCATACCTTCAACCATAACTTTACCGTGTAGTGTTCAAAGGCCCTTTTCTCCAATATGCCCCAGTCTTTGATGCCACAGCATGGTCTTCTTTTCCGGGACAATATTGATCTTGTCTCCTTCATTTCTCTGCTAAGGGACAACATAACTGTTACACCCATTAGTATAAGTTCTTCTCAACAAATTGTACAGAGTTCAACACTGAACTCCCCTCATCAACACCATTACTCCTCGTACCATCTTGCAAGTGTTCTTTCCAAATACAATATTCACTTCTGCATCATCCAACTTGCTTACAGATATTAGTCTCCTGGCTAGTTTTGGAATGTGAAGAACCCTAGGGAGTGTTCTAATCCTTCCATATTTTAGTAGCAACTTAACCCTTCCACGTCCCATGATTTTTGCTGTCGAGTCATCTCCTAAGAATACATCACCACCATCATATTTTTCATATTCAGAGAACCACTCCCTGTGAGGAGTCATGTGGTATGACACACATGAGTCGATCAACCATACATCATGGTCTGCATGTGTACCTGTATATGTCAGGTAAACATCACCTCCTTCTTCAATGCAGGTTTTTGCCTCTGTGGAAGAGGTACTATCAGATCCCTTTGGTTTTTCAACCTTCTTAGACGTGCAATCTTTCTTATAATGCCTTGTTTCACCACACTTCCAACATTTCCTCAAAGATTTTCCCAGAGACTTAAATCTACCTGTAGATTTAGATCTCTCCCCCGAAGACTTACCAGGATTCCTGTCTTGGGTACAACCTCTTACAAATAAAGTATCTGTGCTATGACCATCCATGATTTTCCGCCACATCTCTTCAGATAACAAGGATGAAACTACATCCTCATACTTCAATGTAGATTGAGTGGTACTACCTATTGCTACAACCAGATTATCCCAAGAGTCTGGAAAAGAGCATAACAAAGTAATACACTTATCTTCTTATGCAATCGTAATATTAACATAGACAAGTTGACTTACCAGAGTATTAAAGGCATTTATATGTTCTGTCACAGAATCTCCATCTTTCATCCTAAGATGATACAACTTCTTTCGAAGAAACAACTTGTTTACCAGGGACTTTGATTGATACAAATTCCCCAACTTATCCCTTAGTTCCTTGGCTGCAGATTCTCTTGAGACATTCAAAAACATCGAATTTGCCAGGTAGAGTCGAATAATACTCCTTGCTTTTCTGTCCAACTTCTCCCAATCTTCCTTTGACATACCAGTAGGTGGTGTACTGGTAGTTTTTGTACTAGTAGGTTATGTACCAGTAGCCTGTGTGCTAGTAGACGGTGTACCAGTAGGTTGTGTACCGGGATCCACAGTGATCCATTATTCTTTGTGTACAAGAAGGTCCTCCATCTTCAGTTTCCATAGCTCAAAGTTTTTACCATTGAACTTCTCTATATCGATTCTAGAAGAGCTTTCCATTCCTCTTTCTGCACTCAAATCACCACTGCAAAATCTCCCACTAAACCCAGGTTTATCACAGACCCAAGATAAACTTGATCTATCAAGACCGAGCCAAACTCTCAACAACAAAGGCATCCCTCTAAAGCCAAAAATGAGCTCTGATACCACATGTAAGTTTTAAACATGTGAAGTATAGCAATGCATATAGATTCTTAAGCAAAACATAAATTAATCAATGGCTCATTCACATAGTACACAAAGATTTATACTGAAAACCCTCAATTGGGGAAACCTTTCTTATTTCACTATATCGAATTTCACCATTCACCATACAATATATACAATGTTTTTAGGTATTCCGTAGATACCAAAACCCTAATACCTTAATTCGGGATTAATTTAGAAAACCTCTAAAAACAGTAAAATCTGCTAAAAATAGCAAAAACCGCCCCAAATTTTTTTTTGGGGCATTGCCTTGAACCCTGACAGCCCCAGGCTACCACCCGGTGTTGAAAGCTGCACATAACCAGAGGGCCCATACCTCCCCCCCCCCTGGGACCCCCTAGGAAGCGCCCAATGCACATGACACAAAAATCACTACTACGAGGGATCGCTAGATGCAGTTGTCGAATCTTACGCGCCCACACACACTCATGCAAAGAATATAACACATACCCAACACTTCGCAAGTTTTCCAGTTCAATTTTCTGTGATTTTTGTGATGTGCGAAAAGGAAAACCTTCGAAGCTCCAGAGCCCCAAAGTTTTAAGGCTCCAGATAAGCACCCAACTATTAGCACTTGTTCACAGCCGTGGTCACATGTGAATTAAGGGTTGAAGGAAAAGGGGATAGCGCCCAAAAGTCAATTATAGAACAGAGTAGGGCTCAGAGATAGATCCGTGGGGATTCTTGATCAACCAAAGACCCGCAAAAAATAGAGTCTGATATTCTTTTGTTGAATCATATTTTTTAAGTTATTCTAGAAAATTATTAAGTCTAATAGCCTGACAAAATTCGGTTGACTGCACATTTTGCAGAGTTAACAATTGTCAGAACTGAACCAAATTGTTACATAGTGAAGAGAAATGGAGGAGGCACAAGACGCTTACATTCAAGAGGATGAATTTAGAGGAATGGATGTCCATTTGGGAGTTGAAGGAAAATACTCCAATGGGAATGGAGAAGAAATGGATAAAGACTTGGGCTTGATGAAAATCATTAAAAAATTACAAAAAGATGTCCAAATTCACCAAGAAGATAACGAAAGGCTTAATAAATCCAAGTGACAAAAAGAAGACTTGAATACGAAGTTGATGTGGAGCCTGGAAAGAATTGAAAAGAAGTTGGATAACGAAAGTGGATCCAACAAATCAAGGAGTCACAGGTCCCCTGATGAGGAAAGAAGAGAAAGAAGTGGTAACAGACATCATCAACACTCCCACAAGAATTACAAAAGGATGCCACACAATAGTTCAAGTCCACCTCCTACCAGAAAGCATAGGAGATATGAAGTGGATGAACTGAAGGCTGAAGTGAATAAGATCAAACCTCCTAATTTTGATGGAGAGCACAAGAAAGATGAAGAGGTTGAGACATGGCTACTTGGCATGAGGAAATATTTCCAATTCCATAATTATTCCTCTCATGCAGAAGGAAGAATCACATTCTATTAGATGAAAGGAAATGAATATGTGTGGTGGGATCAACTTGTGCAAGGGCGGCACATCAGAGAGAAGGATGTCACATGAAAGGAATTGAAGAAACATTTTGAAAAGAAGTACTTAACCAAGAGATACTATGACAAAAAGATGAAAGAGTTATTTAAACTTTAATTGGGCAGCATGACTATAGATGAATATGAAAGGATATTTCTAGAGATGTTGAAGAATGTCCCTTTCATCAAGGATGATACAATCAAGATCCATAGATATCTGAGTGGGATGCCATTTTTTATTAGTGACAAAATCTAGTATGATGATCCTAAAACGATGGAAGAAACCATGAGGAAGGAAAATTGTTTATATGATCATCATAAGGGAAAGCCTAATTTCCAAAGAGTTTGGGAAGGCAAGAGGAAGTTTAAGAGGGAACAGAGGTAGAAGGGGAACATGCCACCATTTTTCAAAAATAGTTCTCAAGGACAACTAGTTTTGAGGGATCCCAGGATGGATGAAGTAGGTGGGAAAAGGCCAAGGAAGACACCTATGCAATGTTGGGGTTGTAATGGAGATCATAAGTATAGAGATTGCCCTCACAAAAAAGACAAGGTGAAAGATGTTCACAATGTTCAACAAGCAGAAACAATGGAAGACATGGGCATAAGAGTACCAAGAATCTATGCAGCCTTGGACAACAAGCAAGATGAGTTTCAATCACACATGATTGAAGTCGAAGGTATGATCAATAACCATGCCTTTAATATTTTAATTGATTTAGGGGCTATTCATAGCTATATAGATCCTAAGGTAGTGGAAATATTTCAATTACCAAGAAGAAAGCATGAGAAATCTTGGTTGGTGTAGCTGGCTACACGAGGCAAGAGAAAGGTTGTTGAGTTGGTTAAATCATGTCCAATAGGCATGAATGGACTGAGTACCAAGGTAGATTTGAACATCTTGCCTTTGGGGTCATATGATTGCCTAATTGGTATGGATTGGTTGGATCAACACCATGCCATATTAGACTGCCATAACAAGGCAGTCACTTTCCTGGATGAGGAAGGAAATCAGAGAGTAGTCCAAGGAATTCCCAGGGCAATTACTATGTTGGAAATCTCAACAATGTAGCTGAAGAAGTGTTACAGGAAGGGTTGCAAAATATTTGCAGCCCATATGGATGAAGCACCTAAGGACAAGGTGCAAAAATTGGAGGATCATGTAGTCCTAAAATATTTTGAAGATGTGTTGAAGAAGATACCAGGGCTACCTCCAAAGAGAGATATCGATTTCTCTATAAATGTTATGCCTGGGGTAGCTCCAGTATAAAAAACACCCTACCGGATGAGCACACCAGAACTGAAAGAATTACAAATGCAGCTTGAAGAAATTTTAAAGAAGGGGTACATACACCCAAAGTGTGTCACCTTGGGGTGCCCCATTTTTATTTGTGAAGAAGAAAGATGGGACCCTGAGATTGTGCATTGACTTTAGGAAGTTAAATAAAGTAACTATAAATAACAAGTATCCTCTACCAAGGATCGATGATCTCTTCGATTAGTTGAAGGATGCAAGGATATTTTCAAAGATAGATCTTAGTTCGGGATACCATTAGGTAAGGATTACATATGAAGACATCAACAAGACCGCCTTCAGTACAAGGTATGGTCATTATGAGTTCACAGTGGTGCCATTTGGGTTATCAAATACACCAAATGTTTTCATGTGCTTAATGAATGGTGTTTTCCAAGAATATTTAGACAAGTTTGTAATTGTCTTTTTAGATGACATGCTTTTATATTCCAAGACAAAATAAGAGCACGAGAAACACTTGACAATGGTGCTACAGGTGCTAAGAGAGCACCAACTGTTTTCTAAGTTGAGAAAGTGCTCATTTTTCCAAAATTGAATCCACTATTTGGGACATATAATATCTGAAGATTTAATAATAATAGACCCTGAAAAGATTGAAGCTGTTAAAGGGTGGGAAACACCTAAGAATGTGACAGAAGGCAAATCATTCATGGGTCTAGCTGGCTACTATAGGAGATTCATGGAAGGATTTTTGAGGATTTCTCACCCAATTACTTCCTTGCAAAGAAAAGGGGTAAAATTTCAATGGGCAAAAGAATGTGAAAAGAGATTCCAACAATTGAAGCAACTATTAACTAGTGCTCCAATTCTGAAGATTGCAGATCTGGATGATTAATTCATGGTTTGTACAGATGCATGCAAAAAAGGACTGGATGGAGTCCTCATCTAGAATGGGTTTGTGATATGTTTTGAATCCAGTAAATTGAAAGAGAATTAAAGGCTATATGCCACTCACGATTTGGAGTTGACATCCATAGTACACACTTTAAAGAAACAGAGACACTACCTCATGGGAAAGAGGTTTGAGCTGAGAACATACCATAATGGTCTAAAATATTTATTTGATCAACGTACTTTAAATTCTAGGTAGAGCAGATGGTTGGGATTCCTCTGTGAATATGACTTTGATATCAAGCATATCAAAGGAAAGGAGAATAAAGTGGCTGATGCACTTAGCAGGAGAGTGCATGAACTACATGCTACAACCATCAACATGTATCAAATCGATCTTAAAGACAGAATTTTGGAAGATGCAAAAGAAGATTTGCAGTACATGGAAATGGTAACAAATTTACAACAAGGTAACATGCTACAAAAAATAGAAGATTATAGATTGGAAGTCGATGGAATACTCCTTTACAAGAACATAATTTATGTACCCGGTTCTCATGAATTGAGGAGTATGATCTTGAAAGAGATACATAATTTTCCTTATGCTAGGCACCTTGGATATCAATATAAGTGGCAGCAGTCAAGAGCCATTACTATTGGCCAAGCATGAAGAAAGAAATTGCAGAGTACATCGCCAGATTTATGGAGTGTCAAAAGGTCAAACCTAAGAATAGACACCCAAATAGGTTGTTACATCCATTACCCATTCCTGAGTGGAAGTGGGAAGTGGTGACAATGGATTTAATCACATGATTACCCAGAACAAACAAGCAACATGATTCCATCATGGTGATGGTGGATAAGCTTACGAAACCTGCCTGTTTTATTCCATTGAAGACTACTCACACGACATCTAATGTAACATATATTTATATGAGGGAAATAACACGATTGCATGGTATTCCCAAGGCAATTGTGTTTGACAGAGACCCAAAATTTACCTCAAAGTTTTGGAGAATATTATTAAAGGGATTTAGAATGAACCTGAACTTCAACACAACTTATCATCCCGAGTTTGATGGAAAAACATAAAGAGTAAATCAAGTGATAGAAGATAGGTTAAGAATGTATGTGATGGATAAACCATCCATATGGGAAGACTACCTACACTTGGTAGAGTTTTCTTACAACAATGGGTACCAAGCATCACTGGAGATGAGCCCATTTGAGGCACTTTATGGCAGAAAGTGAAACACACCAATAAGCTGGGACAACCTAGCTAATAGAGAAATAATTGGGCCAGAGTTGCTCAGGGAAATGGAAGAGATATTGTTAAATATTAAGCAGAATTTGAAGGCTACCCATGACAGGTAGAAAAGATATTCTGATAAAGGAATAACCCAAAGGGAGTTTAAAGTGGGTGATCATGTTTTCTTGAAGGTGAAATCCAACAAAAGTTCCATGAAGCTGGGAAACTGTTCCAAGTTGGCAGCCATATATTGTGGATCGTTTGAAATTCTTGAAAGGATTGGACCAGTAGCTTATATGCTTTCATTACCTCCATGCTTGACTATTCATAATGTATTTCATGTCTCATTGCTCAAGAAATATATACTTGATGCTAATCATGTGATTGATTGGAATGTTATTCAGGTGGAGCAAGAAGGTACCTTACAAGTGCATCCGGTGCACATACTGGAACGGAAGAGAAAAAAACTATGGAATCGAGCCATAGGGCTTGTAAAGGTCTAGTGGACCTGGTACGATCCTGAGGATGCAACATGGGAGCATGAAGATGCTATGAGAGAAAAATACTCGCATCTTTTTGAAGATTTTGGAAATCTTGCTGATGTTGTGTAATTAAGTTGCACTAAGGACAGTGCAAAAATAAAGGGAGGGGATTGTAATACCCCAAGGACAATCCTCGGTTGTAATTATAAATGTAACATGTTTTGTAGACTGGTGAGCCAAGTATTTATAAGGTGGTAGGCTTATGTGTTGATTAGGCTGGGAGCCTAGATGTTAAAGGCCAGGAGCTTGTTTCGTACATGTAAATATTCATATTCTTAATAAAACAACATCGCTACGTGTAGACCGAACATGAAGAAAGAGTATGGGGGACTGAACTCCACTAGGTTGGGAAAGGGAGGAGACTAAGAGATTGAGGAAAAAGGGCTAAGCTTAAGAATCCTAATAGAATAATATATTATTATTCAAAAATATGTAAAGAGGATATTAATTTATCCTAGGTTTCTTTAGGGAGAGGAACGAGTTCCAAGTGGGGGGAACATGCTCTTGGAGAGAAAAGTGCCATCCAAAATGCATGAAGATTTATGGGGGGTGTTCTCACCATGTTTACGATTCTTTCCATTCTAGGGGGGGTTCTCGCCATCCTGACCATGCTGGCCCTCCATTACCCTGATTAACCAGCGCACCTAGCAAGAACACAGTAACCTTGGAATTCCATTGTGGAATTCCTAAAACACCCCTAACCTCTACAACAAGCCAAATTGATACCCTCATTGCACCTGTACCTTGGGGGTTGCCTTCGTATTATCCTGTCAGTACTGTTCCCCACTCCTAGTTTTTGTTGCTTCCATCACCATGCCCGTGTGTTAGGGAGTGGTAATGAAGAAGCAGGTTGTTAGGCCTGTGACCAACTCTCTCTAGGTGAGAGAGTGTGCTAAGGAAGTGAGTTCTCCTGGAGAGAGTCCAGTAACATCTACAGATCTCTAAGAATTTCTGATCCGGCCTGTTGCTGAAGCCCTAGAAAGGGAGGTGTAGTAGCCGATGGAATGTGTGACAATGAAGGTGTACACTCCTAGGGTGGGATAGGCATGTGGGAGATGAGAGTCTGTGAGCTGTGGGCATAAGTGGATCCTTGGAGGAAATCCTTCATGTTTTACTGTTCAAATTCCTGTTTTCCCTTCCTATCCTAGGAATCCCTCGCCCGATGGAGTTTAGTCCTAGCTTGGGGGTGACCCTGCTTTGAGTGAGGAGCAATGTGGTCTACGGCTTGGAGGTTCGTGAAAGGTCTGCACGCAGTTGCTGTACTCCAATTAAGAGATAAGTATCATTTCTATGCTTAATGGTTAAATGATGTATTTTAGTGCATGTCTGTGATTCTTGTAATAATATCATGTGTTTTGTTGCATGTATGTGTTATCACACTAAGTTTCCTTGTGTTTTTATGGTTTGTTTTCATATTTTCCTAAGCCTTAGATTTAGATTTCCTTTTTAATTTCACCCCTTTTAAAAATTGTGTTTGTTAGGACCCCCTTGATAAATAAAGTGTTGAGTCATGACTTATGTTTTGATCCTCATTTGAATTTTGGACTTAGGACCGTTTTGTTCATGACTTAAAATTTGGTCCCCTTCATGATTTGTCACTAGGATCTATCCTCTCCATGACTAGATTGATTTGACAGACCATTTTCCTCATTCATTCCCTCGTAGCCATGACTTTCTATCCTTTTCTTACTTGTCCAATCATTTTTTGAAATGGAGCGCTACCCACTCATCAGGAGTTTCCGTAGCGCCTTTCCCGTTCATCATTTTCCACCTTGAGTTATGATTACAACGCTGATGCCATTTTCCTTGTTTTCAGCGCCAGGAGTTGGTTACAAAGATTCCTTCAAGATCTCATATTTACAAGCTCTGATAACAACTTATGATTTTGAAAAATGCAAGATTGTTGCGTTGTGCAAATTCCCAGTTTTGACCAGTTGACAACAATGCTGCTAGATCCGATGTTGAGGTAGATTTGGAGGCCGATATGTTCATGACTTCATCTTGAAATCTCGCTGAGGCTTCAAACAAATGTTTATTCCAAAGGTATCTCGTGTTTCCTCTTCTGCACACAAATTTTCAAATAGAGTTAGCGCTCAAAGTTTTGGATTATCGGGCTTGCATAGTTGAAGGAGACCTTTCCTCACACCATTCTATCCTTGTCTCCTCTCATTTAAAACCTATAAAATTCACTACCTGTATGTCAAAGTCTAATACATCATCCCACCATAGCTACTGAGCTCACAACATCTAAACAGTTATATCCTTTGCATACATATTGCGCTACCTAAAGGCGCTGCTTAACCACATAGTGTCTCCCCTTCTTCCTTTGACATTTGAGTCGATCATTTTCTACCCAGTTTCAAAAGGGAAATTGCAGAGTCAATACCTGCACAAATCTAGGGGAGGGATTTCCACAGCCAAAGTTTTAGCTTACTAACAATCAGTCTGGTTTAAGGGGAAGTTCTTGTAAAAGTGCAGCTTTTTCCATTTGAAGCTTGACTTTAGGTCCTCCCGGTCATTACCACCCCATAGCCATAATAATCTCTCATCCTAAGCTATGGATACTCCTCAGATGAAGAAGTCATAGCAGGGGGGATAGGTAGTTAGAATTGAACCTGTGGATATGCATCTTTTTGAGATAGAGCCCATGGAAAGAGAAGTTTTTCAAAGAGTGGGATGCCTCTCTTTTTTCCAGAATATGCAAAGAGGTCATCCTGAGGTGAAAAGGAAGTCGCCTTACATTTTGATGGACGGAAGACCAAGGTAGGGGATTTAGAATTTGAGGTAACTAAGGCCTCTATTTTAGCTACAATAGGAATCCCTATCACAGGTGAGAAATGGCTTAAAGCCATGGCTTTGAATGCAACCTATGACAAAGATTTCCTTAAGCCTAAACATCAAGCCAGTGATTGGTCTAAAGGTGTGCTAAGGAATCAATTGATTGAGCAGTTTGATAGGATATTGAGGATCATTCAGAGATACTTTACATGTGAAGGGAGGTTTAAAACATTATACCGGTACCATATAAGGCTTCTGCTGCATTTTACTGGTAAAATTGAAATGAATATTCCCTACTATTTGCTAATGAGCATAGGTAATATGTCAGACATGATTGAATCCAAGTCTAAGGATGTGTATACTAGCATCTTCCACTCTGGATTGATTAGAATGCTAGTTTCTGAAGAACTGGGTAAGAAATATATCTCATGGGAACATTTTGTTGTTGCTTCCCACTTCAAGTTGGATATAGCAACCACTTCTCAATCACAGAACACAAGCCCTTTATCATCCATTAGTGCTACTAAAGCAGGTACTAGCAAGAAGAGAAAGGGAAGATTTCCTGTTCAAGTTTCAGAGGTTATCAAGGAGGTCACAGGAACCGAGGAGGAAGCTTGCCATTCCCCACAGAGAGATTTTTCACCTCCTCCTCCACCAGAGTTAGAAGAAGTTCCTTCTACTACTAAAACTGCAACAAAGAAAGGGAAGAAGCTACACATATCCTCTTCTCCTCCAGTAGCTAGTACCAAGGTCAGGAAACCTTTCACAAGATCATCAATTCCTAAAGATGTTTTTGAAGAACAATCCCTACCAAAAGCCTCTATCCTACAAAAGAAGAAGGTTAAAGGCATTGAAAATCCTGTGGAGAGGAAAGAAGAAACCCCTGTGCAAAAGAAGAAAGATAAAGGCAAAGGTATCAAGAAGCCTGATGAGACAGACAAGGAAATTCCTATGCAACAAGAATAGGAGACCATAAAAAATCCTATTGATATTGTGCATGTCACTACTCCACCTGACAGTCATACATTCAAAATATTAATCAAGAAACTTAGGGATTCTAGGAAGGAGGTGGCTCAGTTGAAAGCAGAAGCCATGTCTGACAAAGTTAAGATGAAAGAACTCATGGACGGCTAAAGTCACACCCTTGACCTGGCAAGGTTTGCAGCAAGAGAGGCCCAACCTCTCCATAGGCAGCTCAAAAACCTTTATAGGAAGAACATATGCTTTTAGTCTCAGAACAGGAAGCTCAAAGCAGAGTTGTAAAATTTTCAAGATGAGGTGGCTCCAAGAAGCTTGCAGGTATTGGTTGAAGATGCTATTGAAAAGGAGACACCGACATCCAAGGAGAGCATAGCTCCACTGAATAAGCCTGTCACTGCTAAAAGGAAGAATCTTGTTGTGCCAAAGGAGGATTCCCCTTCTACAAGAAAGAGTGTCAGGTTAAGTGTCAGGGTAACAACGTAGCTGGTGAAAGATGAGCCCCATTTTTGAAGATGGTTCCTTTCTGTGAGGATAAAATGTTGTTGAAACATTACCTCTGCCACCTATACATGCTTCTAAGTGATTATTGTTCAGAGTTTTTGGATTTTTGTGAAGAATTAACTCATTCAACAGTAAGAGTGTAGACATTCTGTAGCGCTATGGCGCTACAGAATAGTCTACTTTTGGTGTTCCATTGGTGTGCTACCCACAGTGCTACCAAATCACCTAAAGATAATGGTGATGATACTACTCAAGGTTGCTACTCACTTTGCATATGTCCAAGTGGAGGTGCTGCATTTTTTGATGGCTTTACCTAAAATTCTCATAGAGACACACAGTGGGCACTACCTAAATTCACTACCAAATTTTTGCCAAAGACAAAATTTGCACAGAGAAGCACTAGAGTGGCGCTATTGAAATTCATTACCTAAAATATTGCAGATACTGAAGTTTGCATAGGGGATAGGAAGGTTTGGCACTACCTTTTCTACTTGTCTAGTTTTGAAGTGCACTACAGAATCTTACGAAATTTTGTGAAGGCACTACAAAGTGCGCTACTCAGAGTGCTACCCAAAGAGGCTACCAACAGACACCAGGAATCTAGGAGGGTCAAGATAACAACTTTTTGGATGATAATGATGGAGAGAATTGTAGAAACAACAATTGGCAACATGATGACAACCACATTCTCCTAAAGGAAACATGGAAAACAAGGAGTTGCGCAAAAAAGGGGGATCAAGTTAGTTTGAAGATTGGTTGGATTAGTCATCAACACTTTCCTATTTTATAGCATAGGTTGTTAGTCAAGTTGTTGGATGAAATAAATTCTTATATGTTTTCATGGGAAGGAGGCCAGATCATACCTCTAGCTATTGCCTCCCTTTTTTTTATATATAGATAGATGAAATGCTTTAGTAGGTTCGAATGGTTGATCAAGGCTCCCTTATACTATAATAATTTTATGAAGTTACTGTGAATTGGCTATGTACTTGATTTAAGACATCTTGGTTAATAGAAATCAACTTCTCTTTTAGCTTTTTTTCTTCTTATGCTAAAGTGTTCATGCTTTGAATGATTCACATGAATGGTCATGGTGATATTATGGTGTATGTTTGATTATTATATTATCATGATGTTTCTTTAGTGTCCTTAAGTTCTGAACTCAAGAAGATCTTGTGTTAAGAATATTTC
>ML788691.1:226498-240756 GCA_009831015.1 Picea engelmannii | reverse complement strand
GGTTGGAGCCTCCTTCCAGTTGCAGTTGGAAAACAAAGGAAGTTGGTGCTTCCAATGAATGTAATTCTTCAAGACATATAAGAAAAAACATTCCGTGGTTTTCTCCTGATTTGGGTTTCCACGTAAAACACCGGTGTACTGTGCATGTGCGTGATTGCTTATTTATCACTGCTCATTATTGGATAATAATTCTACATTGATATAACATTTGAAGAAAAATGATTATAATTACGTTATTACTGATTCACCCCCCCTCTCAGTAATCCAACACAAAGATATTCATCTTCCACTGCCCAAAAGGTCTATGTTTGAGCATGGAAAATTTTAATTACCTATAATAAAGCTTGATACTGCGTGTGTCCGAGGTAGCATCTTTCAGCCTGTTGGTGGTTGGGGATTTTACAGAATGGTATCAGAGCATTTTCTAGAGTAGCATGAACCGACTTGGGAGGCTGGGGATGCTACAAATTGGTATCAGAGCATTATCTAGAGTATCATGTCCTGACCTAGGTGGTCGGGGATGTTAAAAAATGGTATCAGAGAAAAAATATGTTTACTCAATGACGACGCCCAACCTGTTGGTGGCTAGGGACGTTACAATTCTCTTCTTTATACATAGATTGGATGAAAACTAGAAATAACTATTGGATTACTGAGAGGGGGGGTGAATCAGTAATAGAACAATCTAATCCATAAAATGAAAGTGTTATATCAATGTAGAATTATCATCCAATAGTTTCAGAGTAAATAAAAAATGAATAAATGAGCAATCATGCACATACATAGTACAATAATGTTTTTACGTGGAAACCCAAAGTAGGAGAAAACCACATAATGCTTTTTCTTATATGTCTTTAAGAATTACATTCATTGGAAGCACCAACTTCCTTTGTTTTCGAACTGCAACTGGAAGGACGCTCCAACCCCCTAGTTTCTTAAGTTATAACCTGAGGGAAGCTCCAACTCCCCAATTCTATCGCTATAACTAGAAGGAGGCTACAACCCCCTATGTTCTTCGGCTACAACTGGAAGGTGACTACAACCACCTGTCCTTGCCCTGTTGAACCACCCTGACATAGAAGTAGAATGATGGAACCATTATCACACTATCACTGTGAGATATACCACTGACCTGCATCCAACCAACCTATAACAACCTGTACCATAAACAAGTGCATCAACCTTGTACCAACCTGTACCAATCATGCATCAAATACACATAAAATTTGACTCATCAAGATGTACCAACATCATCAACTATGCACCTCATGTATGTGCCAACTCATCAACTACTTGTCTCAACCATGTACCCAACATGTACTTCAACCAAAAGTCCTCATCAATTTCATCATCCAAATCTGATTTGTAACTATGTAATGGACACAGTGTATATGATCACATACCTGCAAACCTTCCTTAAATTTAACAACAAGAGACTAGCATTTTCATCAAACTTTACTTTAGTCTCACATGACTAATTTTGGATTAGTCAACAACCATAACTTGAAATAATCATAACTATGTACTTATAATGAATGAAGATATGAAAATAAAACAAAATGGTCTTTAGTGTCTTTTATGCAATTCCTTGAGGTTTCACTACTTGGATCTTCTCAGAAAAGGAGTTATAGCAAAAATGACATACCTTATTGAATTCTAGATTATTCTAGAGAGAGAACTTGTAGAGCGTTCCCCACACAGAATTTTTGTTGTATGTATCTGAATATTGTACACAAAATACTAAATACTTTAATCTAACCAATATATTTGGTTTTACTTAATTTGGATCTGATATGAATAATTTATGACATTTTTACCCAAAACACATGTTTTAGACTAGTTTCAGGACTAGCCACAAACCCTATTTTCCATGGAGTGTAACTCGACAAAATACAACGACCCACAAGCTAAAATTTGTATCACAAATACTTGGATATGTTTCCTGAATGGCTTCCCAATTTCATGGTTTGAATCATTCTAGAAAAAAAATTATTATGACAATGGTGAGATGACCTCTAAATAACATATGTTAGAAAGCATCATCAAACTAATTTATCCTCCCTTGTATTTCAACGTTCTTTAATTCACCTTCCCTCTAAAATTCGTCTTAGATATCCTTTGGTTACCTCAATCACTTGTAAATATTCAATATTCTCAAGTGTGATTAAAAATGAGAGACCCTTGCCTCTTATTTATACTTTACTGTAGCTTCCTCAAGGGGTTACCTTCTAACCATCTTAACCCACTTTCCTTATTTTAGGGCTAACCCATTTCTAACCACTTTTACACTTAGGAATTTCTCCATTAACTTTATTATTTAAATAATTTATTTTGTATCCACTTTGAATTATAGTACACTCATCACTTCACTTTATTATTTAAATTACCTTCTAACCATCTTAACCCATTTTTCTTATTTTAGGGCTAACCCACTTCTTACCACTTGTCCACTTAGTAATTTGTCCATTAACTTTATTATTTAAATAATTTATTTTGTATCCACTTTGACTTATAGTACACTCATCACTTCACTTTATTATTTAAATAATTTCTTCTTTGCAACCACTTTCACTACTTTGACCTTTTGGGGCTTCTAGATGACTCATGAGTGTTCTCCAACTTCACATGGCCATAACTATCTAACCGTTAGGAGTTATGTGACATTCCACATACCATCGGAAATGGCATGACATGTACTATACATATAGAATAGTGTTACCTACAAATTAATAAAAAATCATACCATTATCCATCAAACAAACTTGGGTCCATTACTCAAACCATTATGCTACTGGACTTTCTTCAAGGGTTTCCATCAATGAAAACCAACACAATTAATAAACAATATCCCCCTTTGGCATTGATGGAAAAAATATGATGCAATAATGAAGTCATGTCACTCATGCTCGCCTTGTGAGCATTTATCCCTCTGGAAACATGCCTCTATGCTCTACATCTGATAAATCTCTCCCCCTTTGTCATCAATGGAAAAGGTATCTTTCCATCTGGGGCTGCTCCCCCTAACTGAACTGTCCTTGGGGATACTCCGCCTAACTGAAATCTTCCTAAAACTAATCTCCCAACCTGAACTATCCTCTCTATGGTGCTTCCTCGTGTAAATCTAAGACATATAAGATAAGCATTCAAAAACATTCATTTTGGAGTATAAATTAATCTAAGTCTCTGGCGAAGATAATCAAAAGCTTCCCGTGGAAGTGATTTTGTAAATATGTCTTCCACTTGTTCTTTTGTGCCCACCTACTCAACTCTGATGTTCTTCTCTGCAACCTGTTCCTGTAGAAAGTGATACTTGATTAGAACTTGCTTCGTCTTGGAGTGCATCACCGGGTTCTTTGAGATACTGATGGCGCTTGTATTATCATAATAGATTGGAATGGGCTCATCATACTCAACTTGTATATCTGTCAGAGTTTGTTTCATCCATAGAACCTGTGTACAACATGATGTTGCTGCAATATACTTTTCTTCGACTATAGATAAGGATACTGATGATTGTTTCTTTCTTAGACATGATACTAAACACTCACCCAAGTAGAACATTGATCCACTTGTGCTTTGTCGGTCATCAATCCAAGCTACCCAATCTGATTCTGTGTAGGAAATAAGTGATAGATCCTTTCCTTTTGGATACCATAATCTAAATTCTTTTGTTCCTTTGAGATATTTGAAAATCCTCTTCACTGCGAATACAGGTGATTCCTTTGGTGCTACTTGAAATCGTGCCACCTGTCCAACTGCCTGCATTACATATGGTCTGGATGTTGTCACATATAGTAAGCTACCAATCATTGACATGTATTGCCTCTAGTTTATAGACTTTGAATCATCATCTTTGATCAACTTGCAACTGGTTTTCATAGGAGTGATAACTGGTTTTCAATCTTCCATTATGAACCTATTTAGGATTTCTCTGATATACTTAGTTTGAAAAATAAAAATTCCTTGATTTCTTTGACGTATCTGAAGACCCAGAATGAAGGATAGTTCTCCAAGTAATGACATTTCAAATACATTCTGCATATCCTTTGCAAATTTCTGGCTTAACTTTTCATCAGTACTTCCAAAAATAATATCATCAACATAAACTTCAATTAATAAAATACTATCTTGAGTTACCTTGATGTAGAGGTTGTTGTCTGCACTTCCTTTTCCGAACCCTACCTGTTGTAGATATTTATCCAGTCTAGAGTACCACGCTCTAGGAGCCTATTTTAGACCATACATTGCCTTCTTCAATTTACACACATAATCTGCGTTCTCTGACAACTGAAATCCTTCTGGTTGTTCGATGCAGGCTTCTTCTTCAAGTTCCCCATTCAGAAAAGCTACTTTCACGTCCATCTGATACACTTGAATATAATTGGAGTATGCACAAGCTAAAATCAATCAGATTGCTTAATTATGGAAAATGGGGAAAATGTCTCTTCAAAGTTGATTCCTTCAACCTGTGTGTATCCTTTACATACCAATCTAGCTTTGTTCCTTGTAACCTATCCATCTTCATTCAATTTATTTCTGAATACACTTTCTGCCAATGACATTCTTATTGTTTGGTCTTGGAACCAATTCCCAAGTGCCATTCTTCTCTATTTGATCCAATTCTTCATCCATGGCCTTATTCTAGAATTTATCCTTGTTGGCCTCTTCAAAACTATTTGGTTAAATCGTAGATGAGAGTGTTAGGTGAATTTTTTCTAGTGAACAAATTCTTCTTCTAGTCTCAACTCCTGCATCTTTGTTTCTGACAATTTTATCTAAAGGATGATTCTTCTGTACTCATTTTCTAGGTGTCTTTTGAGGCACTTTTTGAACTTTCTCTTCTAGTTCTCTTTGATCCTCTTCATCTTCCCCTTCTACTTCTTCTTCATCTTCTGCTTCTTCTTCGTAAAGTTGTTCCTTTGATTCATTTTCTTCTTCCTTTAATTCTCATCCACCTGTTTCATCAATTGTTTTTTTTTACAGAAATTGAAATCTATTTTATATATAAAAAGGCATGACCGAAGTCGCTATAGTACAAAAAGGGGGTGTTGGATCAATGACCCAACAAATAATATACCGATAGCTTTCTACATGAGCTTGTTCTTAAAAAATTCAGCTGCTTATTTGGTAATGACTAACTAGTCTAGCTATTGCTTGCAAATTGAGTATTAGCATAACCATTGTTACCAAAATTGGGACTAATGTCGAATCTTACTTCTTTTTTTCCTTTGGAGCTCGGGCAGGAGTTTCTCATGAGGGTTTTTCCAGAGAAACATTCAGATCTGGGAGGATCGAGACATCTCTACTATCGCTTTCTTCACTTCTTCTTTGACTTGCATATTCTTGGGCTCTAGTTCCATGCTCTTCCTCATGTCTTTCCCCTTGCCTTCTCAATAAATCCAACTTGTCCTGGAGTTGGATGATCAAGGTTCAGTGTTGGGAGAGATTTTCCATAGTAAAGTTTAGGGTGGTGCTATGGGAGTCCAAGCACATGGACAGGTGTTGGGTGGTGAGGAAATTATCTCCCACCATTTCCTCCTCTCTATCTTCCTGAGATCATCTTTGTTCCATGCTGACTCTTCTTCTGGTTGGCGTGAGATGAGTGAGAATTTTGGCATACCCTTCTCTTGCACTTCCCCTGCTGTTGCCTTGAGTTCGTTGGATTTTGGTTGAGATTACTGCGACCTCTTCTATTGAGACTTGGAATATGCTCGAGTAATTCAATCCCCGTTGTGCCCTTTTTCTATCCTCCTGGGAGCTTCTGTCATTCTGGCTATTCCTGTCCAAATCTTTTGGCCAACCTCTTCTCTTGTCACGGTTTTGTTTTCTACTCGTCACCTTGACTTTACCTATCTAGCTAATACTGTGCTTTGCACCTTGGTTTGAGATGCCTGAACTCTTCCAATCCCCTATATTTCTATCTGTAGTGCTTTCCTTCCTGTGGATGTCAAAACAATGAATCTGGCTCTGATCTCCCCGAGTTTCCCATGTGATGTCCTTTCTTGTGCATGTAGGATGCCTTCTATGGAACTTGGTGTGTTGCTGTGGATTCTTTTGCATGCTTTGGAGTCTCACCTTAGTCATTTCCCAGTCTGTTTGTGTGAGTGCCATTAATGAGAGGATAGGGGGAGGGGAGGAGGTATGAGGTATGAGTGACATCATTTGCAGGATCCCACGGGGGACTGATATTTTCTTGCGCTGATATTCATTGATTTCCTTCTTTGACGTACTATTTTCCCCATTCTTGGATTTGGAAAAGTACATTGGACTCCCAAAAATGTCGGGAGTTTGTCCACATTGGATGTTGCGCTTGGAAGCCTTGTGTGTGTGGCTGCTGGGCAAGATGTCAAGTTGTATGCGTTGGATCATTAGGGTGGATAAGGGGGGATTAGGAATGTGAACCTTCCTTGAATTTCCAAGTTCCTTGTGCCTCTACCTATGGCTTTATTTTCCTAATCATATGCTCTCCATTTATTGGCTTGATAGATATGGTAGTAGAAGATTCTCATGCTCGATATTATGTCCCTGGTTCTATCAATGATTCTCTTGAGCGCTGAATTCATTGAGTTTGTTCTTTTGACGAAATACCTGATGATCGTTTTGGAGTCCCCTATGATGATTAGCTTGTTAATTTGACATTCCTTCTCTATTTGTGTCCCTTTGAGAAGTGCATAAGCCTCAACTGAATTGTTTGTTGTAGTTCCTAGATTCCAAAAATAAGTAATCATCCTTTTTTCTCTAGGGTCAAACATAACCCCTCCCACACCTGCCTCCCCTGTGTTTCATTAATTGTTACATTGATTCTTTCCACAAATTTGTTCAACCTCAGATTGTAACACTTGTATGATTTTCTTGTACTTGAGTAACCAACAAGTACTCCTTTTTCCACACGAGAGTAAAACTTTCCCATTCTTCCATATTCTCTTTTGATGTAGCATTTTCTTCCAAATACTCTGAAGTGCTTCAAATTTGTTGGTCTTCCTTTCCAGAGTAGGGAGTTTTGTCAGTGTTGTTTCTGAGAATTACTCTGTTTTGAATGTGAATTAATGTATGTACTTCATGTGTCCAAAAAATATCCATCAATTTGGAATCCATTAGCATTGTTCAAGCCATTTCTTGTATTGTCCTGTTCTTTCTTTCAACAAATCCATTATGTTGAGGTGTCCTAGCAACAAAGAATTGCCTTTTTATTCCATGTCTGCTGCAATAGTGCATAAATTCCTTTGAAGTGAACTCTCCTCCATTATCATATCTAAAACATTTGATTTTTGAATCCATTTCATTTTCAACCATTTCCTTATAGACCTTGAAGTTCTTAAAAGATTCTAACTTATTCATGAGAAAGAAAACTGCAGTCATTCTTGTATAATCATCAACTAATAACATAAAGTATTTCTCATCTCTTAAACCATTTTTTGTAGTTGGTCCAACTAGATCAGTATGCACAATTTCAATTGGTCTTGTCGTTGAGTATTCCTTTGATTTGAACCTGGTCTTTTTTTGCTTTCCTCGTTGACAATGTTTGCATAAAGTGTTGGTTGGTTTCGTGATCTAGGACATTTATTGAACGAATTCCTTTCTACTTACTTTGACAAGGTTGTCAAAGTGTATGTGACCCATTCTTATTTTCCATAGCTAGCCTTCATCTTCCTTTCCTAGACAACACTTTTCATTTCCAATTTCACTTAGTACATATATGTTTCTTGAAGTTCTTGTAGCTATTGTAATCAATTTTATTGAACCTTATTTTCTTATATTGCACTTTTGTGAATCAAAAGTAATTTTATGACCTTGGTCAAACATTTGACTTACACTTAGAAGATTATGTTTCATATCTTCTAATAGTAGAACATTTTCTTCCTTGGTATTCTTGTTTCCAATTCTGACTATGCCTTTTCCAACGATTTTAGCTGAATCATCATTTCTGAAGGAGACTGGTCCATCTCTTTCCTTTCTTAATGTAAGAAACATGTCTTTATCACCTGTCATGTGTTTTGAACAACCACTGTCAACATACCAACCATGTTTCTTCTGCTTAGCTTGTAGAGTGAGTGTGCATTCTTCATTGCTATACTGATTCTTCTTTCTTATCCATGTCCTCTTCTGAGGTTCATGTTTGCGAATTTTTTTGTTTTGTTGTGGTTCTCTAGGAGGGACTTCCATTCTATAATCTTTTTCCACGTGTCCAAAGTTGTTACACTTGTAGCATTCCACTTCAATGCTCAATGATTCAAACCTGTTGTAACTTATTCTTTGTGTTTCACTAGGCCTTCTTGGATAACCCTTTTGTGTATGACTTTCAAAGTTGTTTATTTTCCTTCTATTAGCTATGCAATTCACAACTTTATGTCCAAAATTATTGCATGCATAACATAAACCAAAAAATATATATTGATACCTGGGATTTGAAGATCCTCTGAAAGGAGTTACTCTTATGAATCCTTCTCCTTCCTGACGCCTATCTTTTTCTGTTAGTCGTTGATTCTGAAATCTGAATATTCTTGGTGGAGGAATGTCCCTATAATCTTCCTTATAGGTCTTCCTATCCCCTTTGATTGTTTTTGCATAGATTTTTGGATATGTTTCTTGTTCTGTTGTTTTGGAGCTTGATCCATTTTTTGTCTAATTGTATCCAAGTCTAGATTTGTCATGATGAGACTTTTGATTGTTGATAATGTCATCCAAAATGTTTGAGTTGTTTTGCATATTTTTCTCTTGAAGATCCTTTCTTAATGTGACAATCTATGCTTCCAAATTTCCAATGATCTTGTCTATTTCTTCTAGCTGTTCTTTGAGCGCTTCTTCAATTCTTCTATCTTCTTCTATTTGAACCTTCAAATTTGTGATCATTTGTTCTAGTTCCTGAGTGTCTTCTTTCTTGTCTAGTTCTTCTTGTAGCTTCTTGTTTTTCTTGTTTTCTCTTCTTATAACTTCTATGGCACACAACAATTCTTCTCGGTAGTCAACTTCTGCCTCTTCATATTCTTCTTTGGTGTCTTTTTTATCAAAGTCTTCTACTTCCATGAATAGAACATTTTCTGTCTCACTGTCACTGACTTAATCTTCATCTGGTGAGAACATGTCTTCTTTGGTGCATAAGCTTTTCTTGAAAGATTTATTTGTGGTTCTTGTTCCTTTATATGTTTGTTTGCTATTTGAGTAATCTTCATCATTCCTCTTATTTTTCTTATGAGGAAATTTGTTAGCAAAATGACCAATACCATCACAATTAAAACAAATTAATAGAAACTACCTTTATATCTTCTGTTGGTTCCCTTATTCAATCTTCTGACAAAGTTGGCCATTTATTCATCATCTTTTGAGATGTCACTGTTGCTGCTATATTATTTTTCTTTTTCCTTTCCCTTTTTCTTTGTCCTTTTGGATGCTTTGAAATTTGCTTCTTTTATATCTGGATTTTCCTATTTAGTTCTCATTTCATATGTTATTAAGATTCCATGTAGTTCATCCATGCTTATTGAGTCTATATCTTCTCTTTATTTTAGTGTTGATATCTTAGGATCAAATCTTATAGGAAGAGATTATAATACCTTTTGAACAATTACGGATTCTTTAATTTCTTCTCCCAATCCTATGATTTCATTTATTGTTTCATCGACTCGTAAAAAGTAAGATGCAATATTCTCATATTCCTTCATCTTTAGTTGTTCGAACTGACCTCTATAATTTTGAATCTTTGCTTCTTTGACTTTTGAATCTCCTTCATAAATATTTTGAAGCTTGTCCCAAATATCTTTAGCGGATTTATAATGTATAACTTTGGTGTATACTGATTCACAAAGACCATTCAGAAGTGCATTTGTGGATTTGGAATTATTTTACCCAAGTTTTATTTCTCTTTCATTTGTCAGCAGAACTGCTGGTTCTTTGTATCCATCTACAATTGATTGAAAAATTTCAAATCCCTGTGCCTGTATATATGTTTTCATCCTTCTGCTCCAAAATGCATACTTTTTTCCATCTAACTGTGGTATTCCATTTTTATACATGTTGTTTCTCTCCATGATCTACCTTTCAGTGGTTAAACTGATTTATGAAGGAACCTGATATGATACCAATTGTTGGATTACTGAGAGGGGGGGTGAATTAGTAATAGAACAATATAATACATAAAATGCAAGTTTTATATCAATGTAGCATTATCATCCAATAGTTGCAAAGTAAATAAACAATGAATAAATGAACAATCATACACATACACAATACACTAGTGTTTTTACGTGGAAACCCAAAGTGGGAGAAAAATACATAATGCTTTTTCTTATATGTCTTTAATAATTTCATTCATTGGAAGCACCAACTTCCTTTTTTTTATAGCTACAATTGGAAGGAGGATCCAAACCCCTAGTTTCTCAGGCTACAACTTGAGGGAAGTTCCAACTCTCCAATTCTCTGGCTACAACCAAAAGGAGGCTATAACCCCCTATGTTCTCCAGCTACAACCGAAAGGTGGCTAAAACCACCTATCCTTTCCCTTTCCAACCGCCCTGATGTAGAATTAGAATGATGGAACCACTGTCACACTATCACTATGAGATATACCACTGTAACAACCTGTACCACTGACCTGCAGCCAATCAACCTGTAACAACCTGTAATCAACCTGTACCATAAACAAGTGCATCAACCATGCACCAACCTATACCAATAATTCATCAAATACACATAAATTGTGTCTCATCAATATGTACCAACATCATCAACTATACGCCTCATGTATGTGCCAACTCATCAAATACTTGTCTCAATCATGTACCCAACATGTACCTCAACCAAAATCCCTCATCAATTTCATCATCCGAATATGATTTTTAACTTTTTAATAGACTTGATGTATATTATCACATACCTGCAAACCTTCCATAACTTTAACAACAAGAGACTAACATTTTCATCAAACTTTACTTTAGTCTCACATGACTAATTTTGGATTAGGCAACGACCTTAACTTGCAATAATCATAACTATGTACATGTAATGAATAAATATCTAAAAATAGTACACAATGTTATTCAATGTATTTTGTGTAATTCCTCTAGGTTTCACTACGTGGATCCTCTCAGAAATGGAGTTATAACAAAAATGACATACCTTATTGAATTCTGGCTTATTCTAGAGAGCGAACTTGTAGAGAGTTCCCCACACATAATATTTGTTATATGGATATGAAAATTGTACACATAATACTACATACTTTAATATAACCAATACATTTTGTCTTATAAAATTTGGATCTATTATAAAGAAGTTATGATGTTTTTACCTGAAACACCAATTTTAGACTAGTTTCAGGACTAGCCACAAACCCTATTTTCCACGGCGTGTAACTCCAAAAATACAATGAACCACAAGATGGAATGTGTATCATAGCTATTTGGATATGTTTCCTCAATGACCTTCCAATTTCACAGTCTGAATCATTCTAGAATTTTTTTTATTGAGAAAATGGTGAGATGACCTGTAAATAACATACCTTAGAAAACATCATCAAAATAATTTATCCTCCCTTGAATTTCAGCCTTCTTTACTTCACCTTCCCTCTGAAATTTGGCTTAGATATCCTTTGGTTACGTCATTCACTTGTAGATATTCAATATTCTCAAGTGTGATTAAAAATGAGAGACCCTTGCCTCTTATTTATACTTTCATGTAGCTTCCTCAAGGGGTTACCTTCTAACCATCTTAACCCACTTTCCTTATTTTAGGGCTAACCCACTTCTAACTACTTGTCCACTTAGTAATTTCTCCACTAAATTTATTATTTAAATAATTTATTTTGTATCCACTTTGACTTATAGTACACTCATCACTTCACTTTATTATTTAAATTACCTTCTAACCATCTTAACCCACTTTCCTTATTTTAGGGCTAACCCACTTCTAATCACTTGTCCACTTAGCAATTTCTCCATTAACTTTATTATTTAAATAATTTCTTTTGTATCCACTTTGAATTATAGTAAACTCATCACTTCACTTTATTATTTAAATAATTTATTCTTTTCAACCACTTTGACTACTTTGACCTTTTGGGGCTTCTAGATGACTCATGAGGGTTATCCAACTTGACATGGCCATAACTCTCTAACCGTGAGGAGTTATGTGACGTCCCACATGCCACCAGAAATGGCATGACATGTATTATCCATATAGAATAGTATTACCTGAAAATATATCAAAATCCATACAATTATCCATTAAACAAACTTGGGTCCATTACCCAAACCATTGTGCTACCATAATTCGCTACCGAACTTTTTTCAAGGGTTGACATCAATGACAACCAACCCAATTAATCAACAATAAAAAATATCTAAATAAACCCACTTATGGATTTAATAAATCCATAGTGGTTACAACAATTACCTAAATAACAAATAGTTTCCAACTAATAATTAACAATTAATGAATAACTCCATGATCTTTTGCTAACAATAGATAACTTCCAAGATATTTTTCTAATAGTGAGCAAATAATAAATAACTCCAACATCTTTTCCCCCAAAATTCGCAGATTCTTGGTCAACCACTCAAACTAATATTTTGTCTTGGAATTGCAAAACTATCTCTGTATCTTTGATTTTCTTGGACTAATATTATTTTTGCATAAATCCATTGAAAAATATGTGATAGCATGGCTCATCTTTTCGATGGCTCGAGGCTCCTTGGATGAGTTGCAACACAGGAAGAGTTGCAACAATGGGAGTTGCAACATAGAATAGTACCCTGGTGATTTTCAACAATAGTACTTTAGGCGAGTTGTAGCACAAGTGGATTGTGAAAATTGTACTTCAAGTGAGTTGCAACAACTGTACTTCAGGCAAGTTGCATCATAGGTGGAGTTGTACTAACGAGAGTTGCAACGTAGAATAGTTCCCTGGTGATTTGCAACAACTAAAAATGAATATTGCAACAACTAAAGATGAGTGTTGTAGAATCTAAAACCAAAACATCCCCTGTGGAAACATCACAATCTACACAACAAGTTGTTTGGCATATCATATTTCAAAATTAACTCAAAGATAATGAAAATATGATCTTTTTCTAATGTTTAATCATAAATTAACCAATAGCCTAATTTGATGGATTTTGAGAGATATTTCCTCCCTAAAATCCTTGAGAGATATTTTCTCCCTAAAATCCTTAAGAGATATTTTATCCCTAAAAATCTTGGAGATCCCAATTTAGTGGATCTAGTGAGTGATCTTCTCCATGGTGGTTAAGCCTCCAAATCCTATATAATGAGGGAATTCTAAGGTGAAAAAGAGGGGAACTTAGGAATATCAAACCTTTGATCTTGTGAGGAAGTATTTCATAACATCATACCTATATTCTTGTGGCAAGAAGGGGATGTAAAAATGAGAGTGTGGAGGAATTGTTGCAGCATCATCATTGAGGTTGTAAATCTTCCATTTCATTTGACTTTTAATATATAACTTGGCCTATTTCTCTTATGGTATACATTGTTCATTTCATGAATGTTTATCTTTGTCTTGTTTAAGTATAGCATAGATAAATATACTTTTGTCTAATGATATATAGTATCAAAAGAGGATTATCTCATCTCTTTCGGGAGGGATACTTGCATACTTGAAGCTTGGAGATCAAGTTCAACAATTGGAGCAACGAGAACAACCTACAGGAAATAGGTAAGCCATATATCTTTTCTCATTTCTCTCTCTCTCTTATGGTTTCATTAATGAACATATAAATTAGTCTTAAGGGGAAGTTAGTGTCCATTATTTTTCCTTCTGTCTTGGATCAAAGAAATCCTGATCCAAGGGGAGTTCAACTTGTTTACAGGGGGAATTTCTCACAACAAAAAATCAGCGACTCCACTGGGGAATCAACTTCTCGATTTTTAGCCCTTTGATTTTGATTGTTTCTTGATTTTTATTTGTATGATGCTTATTTGAACTCTTCCCCTTCCCTCACCATTGTTGGAAAGTTTCCTGAGTCAATAGTTGTAACATCCCGCTCTGGCGCACTTACAAAACTTATTCTTTGAGGAAACTTGCTCGCAAGTGATCTGGATCTATATGATGATAAAACTTTTCTTTCATTATGATGCATTGAGTTATATGACAGGATGTTCTTACTACCTTGGTATAGACAGGTGCTGCTGACTCAGTTTCTTTGAGTGTGCAGGGTGTCGGACCTTGAGGATGCAGAGGCATCGGTGGAACTCCCTTGGACTCCGGATTGAGTCAGGGAGTGGGGTATTTGAGTTGTTTCATT
>ML788691.1:172769-206245 GCA_009831015.1 Picea engelmannii | reverse complement strand
CAAGCAATATATCCTTGACGAGAAGTTTTTCTCCATTGCCACCATTGCCAGCGTTCTTGATCTAGATGGAGAACACCATACTGGAGTTTGGCCAAGTCATCTGTAATGTTGTAGAGAGAGAAATAATGTTCCATTTGTGTGACGTAACCAATGGGGTCTGAGCCATCAAATTTGGTTACATCCACCCACGGAAGGTGTATGTCCCTTTGAAAGTGATGTGGTTGAAAGGAATGGGAAGAAGTTTCACCTTCAGTCTTTTTATGTGCATCATCTAAAGAGTCACCGAGAGGGATTTTGAGTTTGGTGCAGAGTGCTACAACGATAGATTCAAGTTCATTTTTGACTTCTGCCATTGCGAACTGCACGGCTACATGGACGGATGCATTTATGGAGGCATTTATGGAGGCATCACGGGAGGCAATAGTAGCACTGAGTTGTTTCACTTCTTGTTGGGTCTTAAGGAAACCAGATTCCAAGGTGTTGATGCGAGAATCTAGTTCTTGGCTATGGGTATGGGCCATGATGATGGGTGAACTAGAAAAGGAGTGGGAGAGGTTTTTTGCAGAAAAATGATATGGATGAATGTGACAAGGGGAAAGAGATGAGTCTAATGGAATAGGTCTCAAATAATGGTGAAAAAATTTCCAGACCATTTTTTTTTTTTACAGCTGCGGGGTTATACTTTGGTCTGAAGAATGTTGCAGTGCTGAAATCCACAAATTCTGAACCAGAGAGTATTTACTTAGCAACGCCAACACATGCGTGTCAATAGATCTCATTGGTTTAATTTATTTACGTTGTTGTTTATGTTCCCCAAGGGTTAGGTATTCAAGGGTTCTACAGACAAGGGTTTGCCCTGTGCTATAGCTCTCTGATATACGTGCAGGGTCCAATAGTAGTACTTGGCCCAATATCTCAGGTCACTAACTAAGGAGGATAGATCGTACCCTTAGCCATACTACCCGACTACCCAGGTACTAGAGAGTATCTTCCCGAGTGTTGTTCTCGGTGACACTATAGCAGTCCGACAGCCAATAGGTTTATCTAAAGAGGGCTTTAGGAAATCTAGGCCGATTCGTACACAGGTGTTGTCTGATGCGCTACCACTCGAAGGGATACCAACATGGGTTACAAGGGTGGCCAACAGATGTGCGCTTAAGAACCACTTGTATTTCCTGCGTGTATGAATCCCTCAACCACGGGTTTATGCGCGTAACGACAAATCTATGTGGCTTAAAGACGCCAGAATATGTCTCTACCTTGAAAAAAAAATACCCACAATTTCTGCCAAGGAAAGTGCTCTGATACCACTTGCAAGATACCAGATATATAAAATATGCAAAACAGAAATGAAATGCTAGAAATGACAGAACAACAGTAAAATATCCAGCATAATCTTCACAATACACAGAAATGATATACGAAATAGCAACAGAAACAACACTTTGATTCAGATAGCAATGTTCACAGGCCTCTTCGAGGGCAACCTCCAGTCGAGCAGTGCTCTGTTACAATAATATCCAAGATAGGGTTCACATACCCTCGCCCCTTATTTATACTAAATATGTCTATTAAGAGAAGCATCTAGAGGAAGATCCTTCTAGAAGCGGAAGCTTCTATTAGGTCTTCTTACATCCGCTTTATTCTATTTTATTGAAAGGTCTTATTAATATTGACCTTTATTACATCCGAATACATTGATCTACCTATGTGCGGGTTAGGAACTTAACAATCATTCTCTTATTTGAAAGGAAGAAATATGTAATTCCTTCACTTGAATCAGACCTAGAATATGCAATGGTAACACCATTCTCTTAAAGCAAAAGATGCTACAGATAGAGGTTACCAAAAGTATAATTAACCATATACTTTTCAATACCATCATTTTAATAAACCATCAAAAGAAGTCAGGAAAACCTTGCACTGTAAGAAGTACAATCAAGTCTTAATAGTTATTAAAAAATTTAGAATGGCCATTGTTTAGGTATAAAGAAAGTAGAAAATAAAACACATGAAATCACTTTAAATAAAGAATAAATTCTAACCTTTGATTCATGAATATATGAGGGTCTTGTGTCCCATTTGGATTGTAATGATATTAGAGAAAATATGGATCCACATAAATCATATCCACGTTCACCTCCATCTCTTTAAATTGATTTAGCCTCACATTGAAATATGGTAGTAAAAGAGGATTTTTTTTTTTAAATTTCATGAAACTCTTGTTGGAAGTTCAACAAACTCATTGGTTTGCATCAAACTTGTGACGAACTTATGTCGATCTTGTGATGAACTTATGTCGATCTTCCGATGAATTGTTTTTGATATTTAGATGAACGTTTGTGAAAAATGTTTGTTGATATTTAGATGAACGTTTACGATGAACTTTTGTCGATCTTTAGATGAATGTTTGCGATGAAAGTTTGTCTATATTTAGACAAATGTTTGCGATGAACACTTGCAATGAAATTTTGGTTCATATTTATACAAATGTTTTCAACAAAATTCTATCGATATTTGGATGAAACAATTGTTTGTCGATATTGTAAAACTTGTATAATGAAGAAAACGAGTAAAAACATTTGTTGGAAGCTCGATTATTTTGTGACATAAATTATTTCGATAAATTGTCAGGAAACGGGCCCAATGTATTAGTCGATCAAATTATTTTTGTTGGTTCTTGTTAATCAACAATAATTCCTTCTTTTAATATTTCTATTGGTTCTTGTGTGGCAGAAACAAGGCCTTTTATTGTTCTTACTATTGGTTCTTGTGTAACAACAACAAGGCCTTCTATTGTTGGTTCTTGTGGAGCAACAATAGGGAAGCTTGTACTTATCATATTATCATGTTGGAGTGGGATTGAACAAGGATGGCGAGGGAATGATATGGAATGTAAAGGTGATGGTGTTCCGCCCCAAACTAAATATATTGTCCACCCCTAAGAAATGGAAAAATATGAGAAATTAGGACATAGACCTAAATGATTTTCCAAATACAAATCCATAGAATCTAATGAATTTAGATTAAACAAAAGAAAAAGAATCATACTTTCACTTACCTAATAAGTCCATACTTTTTACAACATCATCCTAAGAGGAAATATATTTGATATGGTCCACCATAATGTAACAAAATTTGTAAGGAAGAGCAGTGTGGAACTTGGAACTCTGAAGCACAATATAATTTGTAGACTGAGATCTAGAACAACCTTCTGATGGAGTAGAGAAACTTGGAGATATTAATTCAGAGAGAAACCTTGATGGAATTTTTTATTTCTTATTTTATTTCCAAACCTTGTCTACCAACAAGTTGGTTTTCAAACAAGATTTGTCTAACTCCACCGGAAGGGTTTTCTAATTAGAAATTATTATTATTGTTATTATTCCCCGAAAATTCCCCTTAGCAAGATGGTTTTCAAGAATTCCAAGGTATTATAGTGCATGAGACAGGTTTTGACCATCAAGTTTATTAAGGAAGGTAATGGGATAACAAGGTGACTCAACATTGTAAGTGAGCTAAGTCATTTTATTGCATGGGTTAGGGATGTTTGGAGAAGGAAGTATAAAGTAGTGAGGTTGAAGTTGTGAATTCATAGTAGTGGTTATCCAAAATATATTATAAGGAAAGGATCAAGATTCAAGGGAAACCACATAATCAAAGGAACTTCATGAACTTCAACATGCAATTATTTTGAGGAGAGAGGAAATGCACATGCATACCATGGTACTGTTGAATGAGAGAAAACGATTCATTTGTAACATGGGTAGTGGAACTTGATTTTTAGAAAACTGGTCTTCACTTATTCTTCAAACCAATTCTTCATTTATATTTTTCTTGATCCATCGATAAACATGAGCAGCAACACACTAGTAGAAACAATGGTGTAACAACTGCATGGGAGTTACAACAACTGCATGGGATTTACAACACTTGTGTTGCAACAACTGTATTGAAACACTCCTTGAGTAGAATCCTTGTAGAAAGCTTCTAGAAATTTGAGATTCCAATCATGGAAAATTCAAGAACTCAATATATCTTTATTGGATGTCAGGATTTTTTGTCTTCAAGAATCACTTGTGCATGGATTGACCTTGTTGATCCTCTCGGTACCTACAAAAAATGATCACTTTCTTGCAATAAAATGTGATATCATGGAAGAATAAAGCTGTGTAGTCTTTCTTCATCCAAGAAATGTTAAAAAAAACATAAAAAATAGTGGATATAAATCATATCCAAGAATGATAAACAAAGAAAAATCCATATTTTACCTTCTAAGGAGTGGTGGCCACCTCAAACATCCTAACAACATTTTGTTGATAAAGTCTTTGTTTTAAGTCCAATTAAAGTAATTACAAAGATAGAATGAATTATATTCATAGTTACATCTCCATTATAAATAGGTTTTGAAATTTCAATGAATTTATATGCAAAACATTTTGTGGAAAAGGATGCATGACAGCGCTACTTTTGATTTTCATCCTAGACCAACACTCAAGTTTTTAGGTGTAACTTTTTCGTTTGATGATGGATAAAAATGATTCCAATTGGAGATGAAATAATATTCATGTAGGTAAATCCATTAGAAACACTTTTTAAAAAAAATAGGAACCGATTGGTCAAATATTCCAATGAACAGACTAGGAAACAAAATTTGAGTAGTGTAGATTTAGGACAAATAGTTAGTATTTCAGGCATAAATTTCTCATATGATATCAAAATTGACTGATTTCAATTGAATTCTAAACTATACTCATAGGATAATACACCATAAAAATAGGTTTTCAAAATTCATCCATTAGGTCTCCTAAAACTTGAGTTTCCAAACTCCGTTCTTGATTTTCCTGCATGACAACTAGTAAGTATTTTGATCATATCTTTTTCGTTTGATGTCCAAATTGAGAAATTCAAGTTGGTTTATAAACTATATTGCAAGGGATAGTTTATATAGAAACATATTTTAAAAGCATACCCATATGGTCTCTCAAAACAAAGTTGTCCCAACAACATTCTCTCAAAATAGAGTTGCAACAATGCGTAGAGTTGCAACAATGTGCAAAGTTGTAGAAACAATGCTCAGAGTTGCAACAATGTGTTGGATAGAACATGAACTCGATATGGTTTCACGACAAGAATCATATTTACCTTAATTTAAAAGTATGTCATTGTTTTCAGTGATTTTAACAAGCCAATGTGCTACAAGAATTTGGTCAACAAGATATATCTCTCAGATTAGGATTTAGATATGCATGAGTTCTTGGTAGGAATATGATTTACAAATTAGGTTATGAAAATGACAAAAATTTCAAGCATACAATGTATATATTGAGCATGATGACCTTGACAAGCCATGTAGCAAAATGCAAAGACAATACCTAAATCAAGAATATGATAGCAATGGGATCCTAACATAACCATCATGGGAGTCCATGAAGTGCCCCATTACTTAGAATATGAGATTATTTAAGGTGTCAAATATGTTGTTGAATAGTGAGAATGCATAATCCACTAAGTTTTTGGAAAATTTGTAATTTTTATTTTTTGTAGAAAATTAGAATTTGGCTTAATCAAATGATGGTTCTCTTATCATTCATTGGTAAGACTATGAATTGGAGAAATATGTCAGCTGAGAACCAATCACACCTTTGGGCCAAACACTGATATAGCATTGAATGGAAACCTATTGTACTCTAGGGCCGAGCATCAATATATATATGTAAGGAGTAAACCATTGGTCATCCTATGTACATATTCCCATCTACCGAGACATCTAGTTACCCAACCATGGTGTTGGCCAATTCTCTAGGAGAATTGTCTAGATACATGATGTATCAATTTCAATATTAAATTATATGATAGTCCTTCACCAAGAAACAATTAGAGAAGAAAAATATTTAAGCCTATGGAGAAAACTTGGTTTAAATCTATTAGATGATGAGGCTCTTATGTTTACTTGAAGACTATGATTTTGGAGCTATACACTAGCTGGGAACCAACCATATCTTTTGGCCACCAATGGTAGAAGGTTGAATAGGAATGTTTTGTACTCCATGGCCAAACATCAACATGATTGTAGAGACTGAGCTATTGGTCATCCTATGGACATATTTCCATCTTCTGAGACACCTAGGTACCCAACCACGGTGCTTACCAGTTTCAAATTTGAAGGATTTTTCATCCCCTTGGATCCTTCTCTTCATTCACATATGCATTTCTTTCCTCCTACTAGGCTTCCTGCAAAAGAGAGATTATTAATATGGGTGGCTCTTACTGCACCAAAAAGAATCTTTTAATAACTCAATAATGTGTCATGCTAAAAAAAATGAAATAATGTTATTCAAACCGATGCAAGAATCAAAATGATAGAATGAATTTCAAACCAACTGCTAGAATGAATTTCAAACCAAATGAAAGAATCAATATGCTAGAATGAATTTCAAAGCAATTCAAGAATCAAAATTCTAGAATGAATTTCAAACCAATGCAATAATTAAAATATGTTCCTTTGGTAACTCCTCGACAATGATGCCAAAAATGAAAAACTTTTCAGTTACTTCCTAATTAACTTAGTGAGAAACTGAAGAGTGTTACATTTAATTATCAATCCGAGGTCATATCTTACTTAGGAACTTCCATGCACCATATATACAAACATTATTGTTATTTTTTTTATCTAAGGAGTTGTAGTACTTTTGATGTCACAAATCGAGGCTTCAAGTTACCTAATAAAACCACCAAATTATACTAGTACAAGAAAGTAAATATCACACTTGTGTAAATTAAATCACACGTGCGAAATTGAAATGATATTTGCAGAAATTGAAATCACATTTTGTGGAAATTGAAACCACACTTGCAGAAATTGAAATCAAACTTGCGGAAATTGAAATCACACTTGCAGAAATTGCAATCACACTTGCAGAAATTGCAATCACACTTGTAGAAATTGAAATCACACTTGTGGAAATTGAAATCACACTTGTAGAAATTGAAATCACACTTGTGGAAATTGAAATCACACTTGCATAAATTGAAATCTACACTATGTTCTATTAGTGACTTGCTCAAGTAGAATGAAGGTCTCGTTCTATTGTAACAATTACGTTTTCGCACATTTGGTAACTATCTAATCTAATTATCAATCCCAAACTGATAAAGGTATCATGAATTAGAAAGAAAATAGAATAAAGTGCAGTGGCAAGCAGAGTTGCAGTAACATGAGTTGCAACAACAAAGATACAACATAAAATAAATCACAATGACATGAGTTGTGAGAATGTGAATTACAACAACGTAAATTCCAACATGATAGAATTTAAAGTGAAGTGAATTGTAGTACCTAACGTCTTCAGTCTTGAACTCAGAGAAGTCGAAACATATTTGAATTGCATCTTAAAGTTATGAATTCGTATAAAACTAACTGAATATCAACCACACATGAATTGCAACACTATTTCTTTGGGATCAGAATTGTAGCAGACTAAGAAATTAAATGATTACTGAAACAAACGAACATAATTGAAAGATTAAATCCTATGCTAATGTAGATGAAATACCCGACTAAGGATGGGGACCTACCCACTTAGGAAAGGTACTGAGCTACGAAACTAGGATCACACAATCACCAACACATCAACAAATGTATGAGAGAAGAACTAGAAATTATATTGCAATAGTCTGAAAATACAATAGAAACCGAATGCTTATCGCCATAATTTCCTCCTTTCAGCTCTAGGGAAGTTGAGGTTGTAATACAATATGATTACTGTCTAAAATTATACAAAGGAATGGATGGAAAGTCATGAGAATCTAGTTGTTCATCAAGTTACAATGATTTTAGAAAAGATCTATGTGAGTCAACTTGGTGGTTAAACATATTCTCCTTTTGGTCATCCATTTTCCTCCTATTGCTTTCCTCTATGAAGACTATTTCATAACCATTACTGCTGACATCTTTATATTTGGAATCGAAGCAATGGTGTACTCAAAGTGATAGCACAACCAAAAACACATTGGGAATCATAGTAATTGAAAACATGTTTGGAGTTGCAACAATCAACTGGAGTCACAATATGAGTACACTTGGAGTTACAACATGAGGAGTACACTTGGAGTTGTAGCAGTTGGATTGTGCCTAGAATTGCAACAGTGATGTATTGCAGCCATTGCGGGGAGGTACAATTATTGTATTACTCCTGCGTAGAAGTATTAGTACATGAAAGTAACAAGTTCCTTTAAGAAATATGAAAGAATATCGTAATAATGGCATATGTGGAATATTTGTACCTTGATGATAAATGCAAAAAAACTAGATAAGGAGAGTATCAAAAAAGAAGTGATCGATGGAAAATGGTAAACAAAAAGGTATTATATGGGTGCTTAAAGTATTCCAATTTAGGCACCCTTCAGGTGATAAATAAAATTTTTGATGTACCTTTTTAGGAGGCAATTGTAACTCTTTTTTTACTAAATATGCCATACGATTTATTCCAAGAGCTCTACAATTTTATTTTTCTAACAGTTTTTCCAAACCTTGACCTTTAACTAATTTTGTAGGATTTATTTCAAGGTCATACTCTTGATTTTTTTTTATCCACTTTCCCCTTCTTCCATCACTATCTGACTAATTCATAATATCTTGAACTGTACTACTAGGTACATATGCAATTATTTTAGAATGTAAAACATAGGCTCTAAAATATTTCAGAGCTTTTACTAATGTATAATCCTGTTTCTCAAGGATATTATGTTTCAGTTCTAAATATCTTAAACTTTTACTAAAGAATGCAATGATTTGTTCATGATTTTCACCATTCTTTTGTAAAATAACTGCAACAATAGTGTTTTTAGAAGCAAAGGAAAAAATAAGAAAATATTTTGAGTAGTTAGGACTTACCAACACCAGTGCTTCTCCCAAGTATTTCTTGATTTTTTCAAATGAATATCTAGCCTTTGAAGACCATTTAACATCACTGTATTTCTTTAACATATTTGTCAAATATTTCATAATTTCAACAAAGTTAGGAGTAAACCTTCTTAAATTTTGTTTTCCCAAAAATGACTAAATTTATTTCTCGTTTCTCAGAAAATTGATGACTTTAGTTCCTTCAACCCTTTGAGGATCAATTTTTACACCATCTTTTGAGACAATATGGCCTAGCAATTTCCATTCCTGCATAGTAAAATGTGACTTTTTAGGATTCAATTATAAGCCATGTTTTTAACATTTTATGAAAGTCTTTCTAAGATGCTTTAAATGATCTTCCTTTGAATTAGATAAAACAATCAAGTCATCCAAATAAATAACAAAAAAATTATCTTTTTCTCCAAGAAAGGCTATGGCCATGGCCCTTTGAAAGGTTGCACCTACATTCATTAAACCAAAGGGAATTTTATCATAAAAAAATGTTCCCCAATGTGTTTAAAATGTAGTCAATTCTTCGTCTTTTTCATGCATTGCAATGTGGTTGTAACCAAAGAAACCATCAATCATGGAAATTCAATTTGCTCCAACTACCTTTTTCAAAATATGGTCCATTTTTTGAAATGGGTAGTTATATTTCAATGAAGATTTATTTAGATTCCTAAAATCAACACAGAATCTAATTTCACCATTTTTCTTTCTAACAGGCACTAAATTCACAACCCAAAATGAATATCCAAGAGGAACTACAATTTTAGCATCTAATAATTTTTTCAGTTCCTTTTCAATTACTAGGAGAAGGATAGGATATACCTATATTAGTTTGTGTCTAAATGGATTAGACACCACTTTAAGTCAAATCCTATGTTGATTTATACTAGTGTCATAAGTTTTCAAGTCCTCATATGTCCATGGAAAAACTTCAATAAATTATTTAAATAAATCAACATACCTGATTTTATGTCAACATAAAGAAGTTTTGAAAGCTTCACATTCTTTGGTTCTTTATCAACACCAATATTGCAATATTCTATCTCTTCGATTCGAGGATGAACATAAGGTTTGACAATAATATCATTTTTATCAAAATAAAATCTAGAGGTGTCAATCCTTTTGAGATTTAATTGTTTCTTAATATCATCATCTCATGATTAGCAATCATATTTTGCAATTTATAATTTGAATTATAATTTTCATTAATATGATCATGATCATTATCATTTTCTTGATCAATATAAGTTGCAGAAAATTCATCAACCATTTCAAAAAAAACGTAATCTGTTGATCATCTTCAAATACATGCTGATATTTTACATTATCAGGGATTGAAGGCCTATATGTCATCTCCACTTCATATTTAATCTTAAGAACATCTGGAGGTATAAATGTACTTGTTTCCACTGCTAATTTTATGTCTAGGAATTGCATGGATATTGAATGATAAAAATAAATTCTCAATTAAATCCCAAACCAAATTTCTATAAGCTCTCATTCTTGGATGTTTAGCATGATAAATTTGTTTAACAATCAATTCATCATCTCCATAAACTATGTGATTCACTATTGTTAATCCTTACATGTGATAATTCCTTGTAAAGTCTTTCTTGTATACTTGTATCCATATTTAGAATTTTTTTTACTTTTTCATGGGTCTACAACACTTATTTTCTTTAGATCCAAAACTCCATGGTCTCCAAAATGCACTCTCTTGTTCCACCGTGCTCATTTCACACCTATACTTCATCACGGGTCTAAAGGAGTTCTCTGATTCACTCACTATTACTACGACCCTTAGGTCTGACCGATCCTCCACAGTTAGTCTATTCTTCAAGTTTTCACCACGGGTTTGTGATCATTTTACCTACACTCCACTTACACTGATCCTCTATCTCTCGCCAATTCACTTTTGTACTTAGTAAAAATATTGAAAATCTACCATGGGTCCACATGTTCACATTGATTTCATTGTTTGTTTCACATACCCCAAATCCCGATTGAGTTCTCATACTTAGTCATTTTTATGACTTTTCACCACAGGTCCACGGGTTCACGATCCCTCCATATTTTCTTCACATACCTCTGATCCTTTGCCACACTGTGGTAAATATTCGTCTAATCTTGTCAAATTATCCAATGAACATTTAATGCGGATCTCATAGATAAAACAAATGGTTAAGTACAAAAGGTCATAATTAATGGTGATGATTTGGTTACTCTCCTCCATTAATTTCAAGATTATTTTGTATTAACAAATCTTTGAACAAAAGGATCCAAAATATTGTATAATAAATGGGATTACCTTGATAACAACATTTTCAAAAAGGAACTATACAATAGTTTTCCAACTTCATTTAGCATGACAAACATAAGGAGAGAGAAATTCTATGGGGATACCATAAACTCAATTGGATGATAAGACCAGGGATTCCAATGGTCAAGAGCCTATAAATATTATTTGAAGTTATTGCTTCTTGAGAGAAATATTAATCAGATTTGGACGTTCGATATTTCTTTAGCAGGTTGTGTTCAAGAGGTATTCAATTGTAAAGAACTGATTTCTTGGTGTATAGATAAATTTGATAAGAACCAATGATAATTCAGCTTCTAGGGGAATCCCCAATTTCTTTAAGTCCTTCTGTATTTAAAATAATTCTTAAACTTCTAGAACCAACGATTACCTTCAAGGGGGATGAAGCTAAAAAAATCCTTTAAGGTGAGAAATGGTGAATTCGATCTCTTACAGTAATATCTGGAAGATCCGACCATGATGCTAGAAGACCTATTAGTTATCCAGGTTAATTTGATAAGGAACCCCTACTGTGAAATGGCATGGTTGTTCACCATAGTGGTTGGACAAGATTCCACTACTACTATTCCTCATCTAGTTCTATATGTCCTATATTTCTTCATTCATGAAAAAATAGTTTTCGATTGGGTGAAGATTATTCCTGGTGAACTATATTTTCAACTGGAAAATTTCAAAAAGAGTAAGAAATTCTATATGTCCTCATATTTAATCTTTTCTATCACGTATTGTCATGTTTTTAAAGGGATACGTTTATCCAAACACATCAACTGCAAAGTTGACCCAATTCAGGCATGCTATCCTACCTTATGGAGACAAAAGTCCATGTACCATTTTTACTAAGTGCATAATTCATTTGTTTCTCCTTTTAAGAAGCATGCTTTTGGACCAAGTACTTCAACATTGTCTTTAGAAGCAACAAAATTTCTAGATAGAAGAGGAAGTTTAGAAATAATGAAACATTTTAGCATCATCATGGTTTATGATTCCAAAGAAAGACCCTCATACCTTCCATATTATGTATTAGATAATATGTTTGTAGAAGAATTGTGTAGACAATATAGATTTTGGGCTCATTTCTTCCTTGAGAAAAGGAAAAGGAAATTTATCCCTTTTCCTTGAAGGATTGGAGAAATAATATTGAAAAGTATTACAAACATTGATGAATTTTCGGTTCAATTAGATCAATTCAATTTAAAACTAGTAGATGAATTCAAAGGGTTCAAACCTAATCACATGCTCATGAATCATATGATTTATGTGGGTTACAATCTTGCGTTTGCAAATACATTTTTAATTAGAGAAGAGGAAGGGGATAACTAGAGTCCTTAGACAATTCCTATTGAAATAAATCAAGAAGACATTGAAACCGTGGTTAGCACTACTGAACAACATCGACAACATGGAAAATTTGTAAATGAAAGGAGAACACTGTCTCCTAATGTTTCACAAAAAAGTGACCTATAGAAACAAAGAACTCAACCTACAACTCAAGAGAAAAATAAATCTTCAATGGATAATTCTAATGATGGAGGTGAACATAACCCTCCTAAACGAAGCCTTGAAAGAACCCATAAGATTCTAGTATCCAATAAAAGAAAAATGTAGAAAAATAAGGAAGGAACAAATGAGGTCGGACCTGAAGAGGAAATCGCTCTTGAAGACATGGACCTAGATGCAAACATCGAGGACATAGAATTCCCTGACAAGGAACAAAGAGTGCAGGAAAGCTGAGAAGTTACAACATAATTGGAAATGCAGGAACCAATATTCTTTGAAGAAGAGTCTTTTAATTTTCATAGTTCTCTTTTCAACAAGAGTACAAAGAAATTGGACCTTTAAAAAGTTCATACAAAAAATAAAAAATTCAAGGAAAAGTTATTCCAGAATTTAATTTCAACGGGGTTCCACCTTCCAGAAATGTATGGATCCATGAATCTACATGGGAAGTCCCTAAAATTTCTTTTGATGAAGTGGTGAATTGAAATTCTACTCTCAAGTACAAGATTAGAGAATTTGAAATTTTTCTAATTTCCCCACCCATATTTGCTAGCTCAATTGCTACGATGCATCCATGGAAAAATCTTGATGGAACACCAAATTCTAGCTCAAAATTAAGAGGGACATCAAGCTTACTTGCTATAGTTATAAGATATGTTGGAGAAAATATTAAGAAGTTAACATATCTAATTCTTGAGACATGCGAACTAGAGAATAATTTCATTTCCTTGGTATAAAAAAATTCAAACTTGAAACAATTTCTTCAAGTTGATTTGGAAAATGATGAGGATTTTATAATGGGGAATTTAATACCTTTGTTATTAAAGTTTCAAATATGAGTGATATTAAAATAAAATAAGAATACCTACCCTCCCTGGTCCACATTAAACAACTAAAGACAGGTTGGATTAAAAGAATAAAATGTTTAAAATACATATTGGTTGATATTGACACTATAAGTGTCAAAAGGGGAGAATGTTATCTAAAGTTAATTGAGTTGGATCTATCTCCATAAAAACTGGAGAATTTGATGACCCAAAGATAATTTTAAATTTCATATTTATGTCTAAGGATCAATTTGAACAGAAATTAGAATAATTGAAATCTGCATCGATTGAGAGATTCAACAATTTAATAGAGTATTCAAAGTTTGAAGTAGAAAACAAGTTGGTCAATTATGTAAACAAGAATGAATATATATAATATACATTACATCAAATTTAAATTGAATGTTGATGGATAAAGGATTCATTATTTGACATAAGAGTAAGGAAAGAAGTAGTTGTCTCACCAATGAGGGATTATGCTGAAAATTGGTTAACAGAAGCTTTAATCAAAATAACATAAACAGATCAAGAAATGTCAGTTACAACTAGTCAAATAATCCAAGAAAAGTATAAAAAAAAATTAACATCAACCAATAGATAGAGAGATAAATCCATCATAGTGAGTAACTAATCACATCTTTCATAATTTTTGTATTCTTTTTCTCTTCTTGTTCGATAATAATCAAGTCGTGTCTTGTCGTTCCTGAGAAAACATAATCGATTTATGACTATCTTCTTCTTTCTTATTTTTCATTTTTAGCTCTGTTACACTTTCTTTTTATGGTCCATAGGAGCCCCATCCCAGTCCATTTGGACAAATGGTACTTTAATTTATTGAAAAATGGACTATTAAGACAATTAGTTTTGAACTCCCAAGAGAACTACTTTGGGGTGTAATTTCAATGATTTCTCAAACTCTAATTTATTGATCATGGGATGTTTGAAGTGAACCTATCACATTCTCTCTTATTTTGAATGAAATACTCTTTTAAGGTTATCTGAATTGTGGACTTATGTCTTTCCTTCTTATGAATGTGATCAAAATTTATGATATTGTGATGAAGGTGAGAATTATGTTATTTTTTATATAATGGATATTTTATTTTTGTACAATATTTTGCATATATTGTATCATAGTATTTGAAATATTCTTAGTCCTCTTCTTAGGAATTCTCTTTGTGAATATATTATTTTTCAATCAGTAATATTTTATATTTTGTTGAGCGATAGAGATTGAGGTTTCTTTTAAGTATCCCCTATTTTAATATTCAAGTATCAAGATATATATTTCATAACATATAGAGGAGTACCGAATCTATAAAAATTCAGGGGGATATTTTATCCTTGTGAGGTTTCTATTTGGATCTTAATCAATCTAAACATCAACAAATACTTTCAATTTTCTAGCAGTTTCTAAACCCAAAACCAAAGCTTCATATCCACACACATTATTTGTACAATCGACCTCAAACTATAACTTAAAGGAGTATGATATTGATTTTCCAGAAGGTGAAATAAAAATAACACCAGGTCCAACACCTTCTCAAGATGAAGCTCCATCAAAATACATTTTCCACATTCCATCTTCAAAATCTTCATTTTCACAAAAAAGAGTATTTACATTTTCTGTAAAAACATCTAATTCATTATTTAAAGATATAATAAAACATCCCAAATATTGATAGTTTGTATATACAAGATAATTATTGGGATTTTTTGGATTACTAATTGTATATTCAAGTTTAGTTTCACTATAGGGTCTCCTAGTTTCTCCACCAAAAAATAGGATAGTGGCATATGTCATATCCATTTGTAATGTGCCACCAAATTGGCTTCCCCAAGATTTTGATAAAATCATTTCATAATTCACAGGTACATATGCCATGACCACATCCATCATAATGCTTTTTACAAGGATTTGGGAAAGGATTTGGGATAAATTAAATAAAAGGTCTTTGATCATCCCTAAACCTTTAACCTTTCTTGCATCAAAGGAATATAGATTTTGGTAAGGTCTAGTGATTTCTAATCCTAGCTTCTCCATGATTATTTTAGGAATTAAGTTATGACAAGCACCTAAATCAAGCATACAATTATGCAATAGATTTCATGAATAATCAAAGTAATATAAAAGGGAGCTACTACATCTCCTATTTCTTCAATATTAGGTCCAAACATGACAATAGGCTTTTCATCCTATAAATTTAAAGTATTAGGTTGTGTTACTACATTTGAGAAATCAATTATTTTCAAGATTTGATTTCGATAGATATGATTTTTTCCAAGTTCTAATAAGGGAACATGGATTTTGATTTTATTCAATTCATTTTCTAAATTGAACGAGCTACTCATTTTTCACTTTCCTTATGTTCGACATTTAGTTTTTTGACTGCTTGATGATCAAATTTTGTTTTAAGGTTAACACTTGTTTTGATTTATCTTTATTTTGAACTTTATCTAATTGAGCTTGATTATTTGTTTTAGTTCCATTTCCTCTAGGTCTAAGGTCATATTTTTTATGAATTTCGGCTAGTAAAGCATCTAAGAAAACCCTGTATTTAGATGATGACATATCAACTTGTTTTTTTATTATCATCCTCCTCAAAATATTGATTGAAACTGAAGTATTTCTCATAGTCATATTGTGTAAAATGCACATAAGAAGTATCACCTTCCATCATGTTCATTTCTTTATCAAGTTCTTTAAATTATTCTTCAACAAAGTTATCAACCAAGTTTTCATTTTTTTAAGGTGCTTGTATTGGTTGATCTTCTCCTCTTTTTTCTCTTTGTAAAACCCGAGGGGGATTAAAGGGTCTTCTAAATTTATTTGTATTTCTATTATTGGAAATCCTTCTTTCAATTTCCATTCTTGATAGTTTATTAGATAGATAGATAATTATTCTGGACATATCTTCAATTTTATCATCTTGATTACCTTTATTTGATCCACATGGACCCACTTATTTGTTTTGTTTTGTTTTCTCTTGATCTCCTGAATCAATTTTAACACTAGTTTTCCTGAAGCAATCGTTTTTTATTCAATTTCAACAAAATCATATTGCATATAAGTTAATGTAGCAACTCTTCTTTTCCTAAGTAATAAAGAAAAATCATGATCAAAAGAGCCAACAAAATTCACTTTTGCAGCTGGTTGAGATGGTTTAACATCTCCGTGGATTTTATGATAAAGTTTGTTAAACCTTTTAATAAAGTATAAAATAGTTTCGTTATTTTTATTTCTTAAGCTTCAAATCTTAGTCAAATAATGTAAAAACTACAAGGAAAAGACCCCCTAGCGAAGGTTTTTCCGGACACCCCTATAAAAATGTCCCAAAAACCTGTTTATAACAGATGATACTAGCAGAGGTGAGCATGCAGATATTTTAGTGGATGTTTTTTCTACAACAGGCATATCGGTTCCCTCAAAACTAGCGCACCGTAGCAGGGTTTTTCAAATAAAGAAAAACATTATCCGATGCGCTACGAAAATAAGGACACACTGAGAAATAATGATGCATCGTAGTATTGTTCTTTTAAAAATCTATGGTGCACAACGTAACACTGGAAGTATCGGTGCACTATTAGTAGAGTGCATCATCGTATGGTTAAATAAAAAACATTTACGCAACAATGTAGGATTGTGTCAAAAAATATATTCCGGTGCACTCCATAGTATCATGCGCATCGGTGCTCGAATATGGAGCACCATGTTAGGGTTAATTTCCAAACTTAGGAAGTGCTCTCTGTAATACCAAGCGAACCAAGGTGTCTATTATTATACTGCACTGTGTCATGGATTAAACAATAGTTTTTGCACTATTGTAGTTTTTCAAAAAATGTGCAGTGGTGCTCCATGTAGTAGTCTACGCATAGGTGCACATGAGTGCCCAAAAACACACACACCATGCTATGGCTGTTTTTTTTTTTAAATATAACCGTTGCGCTCATCAAACATGTATGGCCCAGTGCGGTTGTGCATTGAGCGCACTAAAACATGGTTTTATTAAAATAAAATTATCGACGGTAAAACTCATTTTTACCATTTTCAGAGTTGTAGAGATCAAAATCACCAATGCAACCTTTGCCTATCTGAAGTGCCCTTCCATCGATGCTTTCCTTGGTTGTGTTCCTTTTGTGTGTTTTTCAGTGCATTAATTTAACTTTTTGCCAAACGGTGGGAAAATTTAATTTTTTTGAGTATGTCACAACCATGCCTCCCCGACGATAAATGTCCAAGTAATGTCCTTGTTTCTTCATAACTTAAGTTTTCACTGGATTAAAATTTAAAATTGAGTGAAATTTGAAGTGTAAAAAAAACAAAAAAAAATTGCACGGTGCGTTCGAGGCTCTCAGCTTGCACCACCTACGGTGCGACTTGTAATTTTACAGGGAACACCGCGTACCTTTTTACATTTATTACTGGTGTGTTGGTGAACATAAACACATTGGCGTGTCCATTTAACAATGCACCGAAGAAAATCATATAACTGGTGGGGCAGTGCGTCGATGTACAGATAACGCACTGGGTCGTTAAGTACATAACGCACCACACTTATTAGATATATTATCATATATATTTTTATGTAGTGCACCACACTTATTTTTGCGGTGCACCCAATAATTTGTTTGGTGGCACGATGCACAATGTGATAGTAACTATCAGAACACATCGTAATAAGTTCCATACTCAAAAATTTGTTAAAGTTTATGTGACAACGTAACTATGTTAGTTACACACATTGGTGCATGTATTGAACATATATGCACCAAGGTTTTTTTCTAATTTTAAATAATTGCTTACCTCCATTAATATTAAATTTTTTTTTTTGGCTTAAGTGGTGTGTATGATAAATCTAACGCACTGAGCCATATGTGTTGTAGTGTAGCGCCCCAGTGCGGTACCATTTTCCAATGCACTTCATAACATAGTAGAACATATTTTGTGTGTTGCATTAGTTTACACTGATGCACTAGTCACGATGCTCACAATATCTATGGGCACATCGTCGACGATCATGACTATTTTTTGGGTGCACCATGAATGCAATTATATTATTTTTTGAAGGACATTATTTTTTCATATTTATAGATAAATTTACCATTTAGTAGATTTTTTTTTATGTTTTATGTATGAATGAGGATGATGTATTTCATATGTTATTCATGCAGAGATGTGAGCAGAGAGAGAAACAACAACAACAGGAATAGAGGGTGGACTTGTACAATGTTGTACAAGAATGGGAGGTGAGGGAGAGGGAGAGGGATTTGTACCCTCAAACTATTACTACAGCGACTCATGCTCTCTTGAGGTATGTAAGCCTCGTTAAGTAATATGAGGAGGATACATCCCTTAATAAGCACTCCAGGTTGTTGGTGCATCTGATTCGTTAATGGGATGTCCATCGACATGATTTTTGTGTCGGTCTGAATTAGTGGTACCATCCAATTGAGGAGGATATTTACTTTATGACTGGGCTATCTAGGAGAGGGGAGGATTTACCCAAGTTGCCAGATGTCCCAGTAGGTGTTGTCATTGAAATTCAACTCATGTACTCTCAGGGATATATTAGGGTTGAGGTACTATCCCCAACTGGTTTTCAGGTGTTTGGTGGACATTTGAAAAATAGCCTTTTTCGGTGCAGAGGCGGTTATGTGCCTCTCACTCTTAGTGACTACCATAGCCCATTTTACTAGTGATGGGCAACCCATTAGTTGCCCTCTTTTGTATTATGTTTATTTTTTGGTACAATTACCATGGTGTATTAGATGGTCTGCCTTTTTTTTGTGACAGTTTTGTATAGCGCTCGACAAATGTCAGGCTATGATACATGGGAGTTCGAACTTCCCATTTTCCTTAGAGTTGTTTTGCTTATTTCTTGAGAGGTTTCCAAAGACGGGGTCGAATTTTGTCCGTCAATATCCTAGGCCGAGGAATCATGTGTGCATGCACATGTGGGGGGAGATGATGCCCAAGAGGGGCCAACCATATTTTCAATCCAGGATTTCGCCAGATGCACTAGGGCTACTAGGCAGTGCAACAGATCACATGTTCATCATGGTGTTGTGTCCTTACGTGGGTTTGGGTTAGCGAGGATGTCCGAACACCCTCTTCACAATAGATGAGCGACCATATGATAGAGGTAATATTAGTGTTTTGTTTAAATTAATATAGTTTCATTTTACTATCTTACTTAATTAGAATAAAATTAATTATAACACATTATTTAACTTGTTTTATTAAATTGTTTAAAGAGTTAACTATGTAATTATTGTTTTGTACTCTATATTTTTCAGATATTGGCACTTACATTGGGGATGTGCCTCCTTGATCAACATATGATTATGAGGATATGATTCTCAAGGCCACGACAGGTCAGGGTCCTATGGTGTAGATACCTGGTGGCATGCATCATAGGCCTGATACTAGATTTAGGTTGGATTTGGGTGACCGACTCTTTGCACTTTTTACCAAGGTGGGAGTCTGCCCTGCCCTGATGTGAGACATTAGGGAATATTATACACTCTTGGAGCTTTGGAGGGATATGTCGCATGGTTTTATGCCTCTTATGCGTCATATTGTCGAAGCTTCCAAACTATTAGAAACGAGGAGGGATCCCAATGACAGGCACAACTCTTCTTCCAGTACGGCCTGTTCATCCAGTACCACATAGATTGACGAGGTGGTCATGATAATCCTTCTCCACATACTCCTCCTCCTCCTTCACCTCACCCAGATCATGAGGAGGCATCACATATTCCTCCTCCCCCTCTTTCACTTCACCTAGATGAGCATGCCTAACCTATTCCTCGTCCTCCTCTTTCACCTCACCTAGATGAACATGCCGAACATATTCATCATCCATCATCTTCCACTACAGACCATGCCTCTACTACTGTTGTAGATGTGCATATTATGCCATCGACTGGACGAAATATGTTATAGCAGTTATTTGACTTGTCCATGATATATATGTGTGTGTGTGTGTGTGTGTGTGTTGTTTTTTTTCTATTGATCATGTTGATGATGTACTTGGTTTGTATGATTATGTTTATGTGTATATTGTTAGGTCATGTTAGATTTTGATGTTAAATGTTCTTGATAGATGTGTATGTTATAACATTGTTCATTAGACGTGCATTTTTCCTGTTGATCCTGACGATATACTTAATTAATTTATATGTTGATGTTGATGTGTACATTTTTAGGTCATGTTAGATATGTTTAATGTTAAATGTGCTTGATAGATGTGTATGTTAAATGATGATTGTTAGATGTGTTTGATGATGATGTTAGAAAATGATTGTCTTTTGTTAGATGTGATCACAGTGATGATGCCCTGTTAAATTATTAGATATTTGTGCTAGCTAATTAATGACATTTATATGTGCTAGAGGTATATATAATTAGATGATGTTAGCTAGTGAATATACATGTGTATTTTAGATGTTGTTTATGTTTGTTATAAGATGGTTATCATCATCATGTTTATTTTGATAAATTACAAAGTTCAATACGGTTGAAACTATAATTATAAAATTGAATTGAACATTTCATGGATAGTTCATAATACATATTCATTCTAACTATTTTTTTTTCAAAAAACAAATTACATATGAGTAAATATTAATTTTCCATTGTACTAATTACTCTTTTTGAATAGACTCTTCTTCACTAAAAATTGTTATTATAAAAATGTTATGATCTCCAATGATAAGCATTCTATTGGCTTTAAAATTTTATGGATGCAAATCTTGCTATTGTTATTTTTGTCATTATTCCATAAGTTGATTGCTATCAAATTTTAAAATATTACTTCATTAATTGTGGTTTTACTCAACATCGGGGGCATAATTTTATAAATATTTTCAAAAGCAATGATAAAATTATGTAAACTAACAAACACTAATTTAGTTAAAAACCAAATTATGACAAAATCATGTTATAAATTTTATTTTTTAACTATAAACCACATTTTTTGTTAATCTTACGTTTAAATATACAAAGTAAATGAACATAAAATCAGTTTTTGAATCATCATGTTAACATATCCTCAAAAATGTTTTACTATTAAACATGCATATCAACCATATCATTACATCTAATTATATAAACATAAAAAGTAGAATTTCATATCCCATTAAAAGTTCAACTGGGAATTTAACATTTTTCAGGATTTCACAATTGGAAATACTTAAAGAAGATGAAACATTTTTAAATATATGCAATGATATATAAATATGTTCAAATAACAATCGTTCCATGCAATCATAAATAATTTGAAATACAAACACATTACGCATCAAACTGACTATTAACCAACTAAAATTGTTCAAAGATTTTTTATAATTAACTTAACATTTCCTCTATCAGAATATTAATAAAAAACAATATAATTAGTGAAATAAATAATATAAAAAAAAATATACAACAACAATATTAAAGATGAATAAAAACATGTACATATCACTCTCTGTTTTCATCACCCTCATTATATTCATCGCTTTGAATGATAACATCATTGTTCTCAAAAATATGTTTTGATCTAGGGTCGTGTCTTAATACAAACCACCAATCCCTATCCAACACATCTGAGTAAAAAAACATTTGGTTGTAGTGTTTTGGGAAAACATGAGGCTCCTCAGCTTCATCCCACATCTTTTTAGAGTTGATACATAGCATACCACTATCATGATCTTCCTTTAGATTATTCCGATCAAAGGTATCCCACCACTTGCACCTAAAAATGACACATTGGAAAGAAGAGAAGACCACTCGAATGATCTCTTGTATATTTCCGACATAACCTAACTTCCCCTATATGGTTTTTTGATTGCGGTGGATATCACCACTAGATTGGTCGAACTTGATTTCCACTCCACAGTCTTGTGTCATGTGTCCATCATCAACATCCTCTGTGCGAAAATGATGTCCATATGCCCACATAAATGGGAACAAATGCACCTATAAAAAAATGAAAAAATCACAGTGTCAATATGTGTCTAATAACCCGACCATTAAAAAATAAAATAATATAGATGTACTTACAATTAAAATTTTCATTACGAAGTTAAAAATTATGTACACAAAAAGATTATTACCGAGTTTTTGCAACCAATCCCTATGTTTAGTGCATCCTCTTCTTCACGCAAGTAATGACCGGATGCACCATATTTCTCTTTGACTTGGTCAACAACCCAAATGTTGGGGCATATCATTGGCATGTTTTCTTTTAAATTATCAGGATAAGGCATGCTTCTACCATTCAACCGTCTGAATACTTTCCTGTCACTTTCCCATTTCCTCCTCTTCTATTCGTACAATGCGACCCACAATTGTGTTTCCTACGAATTGTAAAGAATGAATTGATTGATGACATCGATTTCTGAATTCGTTGATGTATTCATGAAATCAAACCAACATATAGTACATATGAGATCATGAAAATATACATTATGAAGTTCAATGTGAATTGTTACTGTGTAGAAATTTGACAAACAATAAGTCTCTTACTATTTACCAAGTGCCTTTTTCCATTAATTTGGAGAAACTCCCCTTCTCTTTTGTCTTCATCCCTTTCATTGTCCCAAATCACTGCACCTAGCGTATTTTTGATCTGCTTGATGTACTCACTCACATAATAGAAAGACTCATATGATATGTACCCCTCTTCTATAGACCCCTCGAGTTTTCCCTTTGATGAACAAATTCTTTCAATTTCTTCATGTACCTCTCTAAAAAAAACATTCAACGGCACGAGACCACCCCAACTAATTCAACCTCATATACTAGGTGAATTAGAAGATGAACCTGCAAGTCCATGAAGCTTGACGATAGTTCCTTCTCAAATATACAACCAATCTCAACTATCTCTCGACGCCACCATGGAATGCTAGCCATATGAATCTCCTTTGATGTGATCCAACGTACAAATGCAGATAATTTAGATATGGCATGCCTTAGGTCATGGGGGAAGTCATGGTTCACACACCCACACACGAGCAGAGGATAATGACACTACAAAGTAAAAACATAAAAAAATAATTTTTTTTTATCCCATGGCTTAAAAATAAAAATTACAAATAACAAAATCATATTTTTGGCATATGTCATACCTTTAGAAGGCTCAAATGGTCATGTGATTTCAACCCTAACAAATGGTCTTGATGCATAGTGAAGCAACGCCGTAGGGAAGACCCATATAAAGAAGGAACCTTCACACCCAATATAAATTCCTTTGGAAAAGAAAGATCTTCTTCCTTCAAAATCCATGGGACATCACCTTCTTTGAAATAAAAAGAGGGACAAACCTCTCCTCTACTTTCTTATTTTGGCCAATGTTTCTTTTTAGTTTTTGAAGAAATACTATCTCTCCTCACAATCAATGTGTCACATTATTTCGATGATATGTACCTCCATAAAGAAGATGAAACATTTTTAAATATATGCATGGGATCTAGTAAGTGGGCAATCTTAAGATGATCCCAATATGGGAGCTCATAAAAGATATATTTCCTTTTCATCCCAATGGGAAATTTCTCAACAGTGGTGTCTAATAATTCTATATCATCGAACATAGGCTCCCCATTTGAATTGAAAATTTTTGTAATCTCCTTCTCCTTCTCTCTCTCATATTCTCTAAGCCATTTTTCTAGTGTCATTATTGCAAGCCTTTGGGTTCTATCTAGTTTACCATTTAAAGAGGATGTTTCTCTTCTACAAGTGTGTTCTTCTGGGAGGAATACCCTCGAGCAATCGTACATTGGATTTTTTTGGTGGTTAGACCACCTAGCATTGAGAGAAGGTCCACAACATTTACATCCATGATAGCCTTTAGTTACAAGATCTGCGAAATTCTTGTATACATAACATGCTAGCATTTAAGAATATAATGTCAATCACAATGAATAAAATATGCAAATAAATATTGTTACATATATAAACATATTAATTACCAGAGAAAACTCCTAAGCCTAGATAATCATGTGTGGTGTAATCACATATGCCATACAACATAAAACTCCTCTCTATTGCGATGGGTCTTGATACACCATATACATGTATCCCTTCCCATAATTCCTTCAATTCATCTACCAATGGTTGTAGGTAGACACCCATATTCTTCACTTGTCTTCTACCAGGGACTATAAGATCCAACACAAGATGTTCATTCTTCATGAAAAACCATGGGGGGTATTGTTATTGATCACTACTATAGGCCAAACAAAATAGTTGGTGTTTTGGAGGGAATATGGGTTCATGCCATCCATTGTTATGCTAAGTCGTAGAATGCATACTTCATACTTCAGCCTTGAATTTTTTTGGCCATATATTCTCTATATGCTTCATGGCTATTGAATCTATTGGGATTCACATAACTCTCGAATCACTTCTGTGTGAGGCATGGCATCCCTGCAACATAGCTAATTCTTTGCAACAAAAGAGACTTTGAATCCTTGGGATTATAGCCATATGCATCAATATATTATTAGGAGGACCATGCAATTTACCATTTTTATTTGATTTATGATACCTGTCATGCTCACATTTCAAACATATCTCTTTGTCTGCATATTATCCTCTATATATAATACAATCATTCAGACATACATGATATGATATATACTCAACACCCAACATTTTCAACAACTGCTTTGTCTCTTTGCAGCTACTAGGAAAAACCTTATCACTAGGAAGAACCTTATCTTTGAATATCCTGCAACTAGTGGGAAATAGAAATGTACAAGGTCATTTAACGTTTATAAAAGAAACAATTTCTAATGTTGATTGTGTGACAATATTTCTCAAAATTAATATAAGGCACTTGCTGGTCAATTACCTCAATATTGTTGAGAAACATGTGTTTGAAATGAAAAACTTTCCTTTCATGTTGTACAATAACATTGTTGTCCCAAGCTGAGTAGACTTTGATCGGGCACTAGGTCCAAAGAGAGGGGTGGTGGAAGAAAATTTTAGTTTTTCAAAAATGGTATCATTGATATGAGCATCATCCCCTAGCTCATTGTTTTGGAATGTGTCTAATAACATTGTCTCCCCGACAGTCGTATCCCATAAGTAATTGTCCATACCAACCTCTTTTTTATTTTCTCCATTGCCAACTTCCGAAGAACTACTATTGTTGTATTCTGCATTCCTAATTGGTGAATTTGGACATAGTGTGAATTGAATATGTGGTTGATTGAACCATTATTGGTACACTTCCTCTCCAACTTGTGCTCTCACTGCAGCCTTCTCTCAGGTTGATATTGTTGTGGGGTGCAACGAAATAAGGTAGGTAGGTCTCTCATCATTAGAAGAATCCTAATTTTAAAAATATTGAACACTAGTACATCAATGATATTAGTAAGCACATTGCAATAATTGGTTTGTTCAAATTACATTATACCAAACAATTATTACCATCAATGAACAAGGATTGCGACTAGAAGATGGAATGTCACAATTGGCAGGGTAAAGAGGCTATCCATTTTGATATACCAACTTCTTGTGATATGTTTCTTCTGATAATACCTTCCGATATTTTTGAACTGGTACTGGAATATTTTCTACATTTGAACTTGATTTTGAATCAAGATCCTACAAATTTGGATACATTTTTATTTAGATTGACATGGGTAAAAAAAAAATCAATGAGATAATCAAAACATAAATAAAACAAGTTAAACTTACTGGAGATGGAAAGGGAGAACTCCGCGACGGATTTTGAGAAATATGGAATGGGATGGAATTTGAAGAATTGGCCATTTGATCATATAATAAGGTTTTGTCTCGACATTTCAACAAAATTAGAAATACATTTTCTTGTACTTATCTAAAATAATTTCAAGGACCATACCACAATTTGAGTTTGATTATAGTTTTGAAACCATTTTTTAATAATAAGGTGACATAAAATGTAAAATGTATACTGAAGTATTGCAAGTCATGTGAATTCATATTAAAAGATAATTTGAGATGAATATTGATCCAGATTATTTTTAGCACGAAATGAGAGTGAAGATATAATAAATAAATCTATAGAGATATTTTAGATATACAATAATATATCATAAATGTATTAGAGATGCAACCATAAACACAGAGATACAGTAATACAAAATTTTCTATTAATGAGCGAAAATGTGCAAAGACTGTAAAAATACAGAGTGAAAGACTCACTAGAATTGTGGCAACTTATCTCTAAGAAGAGATGTGTCTGCTACCCGCATTCGCAAGAAGATAATTTTACAATGAGGCTCCAAAGGCCTTTTTATAATAAAGAAAATTCAAAACCCTAACCTTGAAATATGAAAAGCCAACAATTTTGTGGACCTCGTTTTGGGTAGTTTGGTGTTTCAACTTCCCAGGGGCGTAACTTTGACATACAATCTCCATTTGGGGTGCATGATAACTCATTGGAAAGGTATCATTGAGGAGATTCATTTTGGTGGATCAGTCAAAGCCTTTGGATATCATTGAGGAGGTCTATCCCCAAAAATATTGAATTAGGCCCTCAAAATTGCCTCGAAAGTTTAGGAATCGAAAAACTGCTAAAAATAGTAAGTTGCCATAAAACTGTTTTGAGCCAGTTGGAATAGGTGGGTGGCCACCGATATCCACCTGGATCAAATATACTATTTTATGTGAAAAAAAAAGTTCAAATAACTTTAAAATCATCTTGGTGCACTTATGAACCACAAATGCATCGGTGCACATATTAACAATAAGCACCATTGCATTGAAAAATCAACCACAACGTGTTTCAATTTTTTGATCATAAAAAACAATTATGTCGCTGGTGCATAATGTAATATGGATGCACCAACACGACTTACATAAACAGACCATTGTGTCAAAAAATTTATAAAAAAAACACGATTGTTTTTAAACAATTAAAAAAAGAGCAAGATTTGAATTTCATAAAGTCATTTAAATACTAAAAGGCTATTCACTATTTCATTATTTTGCAAAATTTTTTAGGGGAGAGACTTACAATAAAGACATTTGGAGTAAGACTATGGAGGAGTGTAATACTTTGGAACCACAATATTATTCAGAATATGAGAATTTGAAGGGTATGGTGATTCACTCTAAACCCTTTTCATAAAAAAAATTTAATATGAAGAACGTATTCAATATTTTCATTAATTTATAGGAGACAAATTGGAAGAGAGACATACCAGGGAGCACTGTGGAGCAGAAGAATACTTTGGAATAACAAACATATTCAAAAAATCATGATTTGAAGGGTATGGTGATTCACTCAAAACCCTACATTTAGAAAAATAAAAATAAAAAAATTCATACTTACCTTAAACCCTTGTTTTTTTTCATACGTGAATGCAAAATCTCACCCCAGGGTTTAACTCCCTCTATCACTTCAGAATTAGGGCTTTTTGTTTTAGGTATTTTAGATCTAATGGGTTTGTTTTTTCTATATATAAGTGTTTGGCATATGATGCAAAGGGACCACTTATTTCATTGGATCCTAAACATATTTGACCCTCTGCCTTAAAAAAACAAAATTAAACGGTTTTCGATTTGACATTTAAAAAAAAAAAATTATTTTTTCGATTTTCCAGTGCACCATTTCGACAGAAATACACCGATAGAGGCATTTTTTTTTAAGTTAAAAAATATGGTGAAAAAAACAAAAGTCATCAATGTTCTCACCTAAAAAACAGAGAAAATGCAATCACATAAATTTTTCTTATTTTTTATTTTTCTTCTCATCGGTGTGTAATTTTTCTATAGTTTTTTTTTTATGAATGTTTAATTTTTTTGCTATGTTTTTTTTCTACTATAGTCACTGTGATGTCTTCTATATACATCACATTGTTGTAATTCACAATATTTAAAAAAGGAAATAAAACTATTCAGTGCGTTTTGTTGTATGGAACGCCTTGGTGTGTTTTATGTAATAAACGCACCAGTGCTTTGTATATAAAGAGCGCACCTGTTACAACGATTTTTTTTTTTTGCAGAAAATTATGTGATTTATTTATAAAGTATATTTAACAATTTCAGTATTGAATGGTACAGGTTGTATATTGATAAAAATATGAAAGAGAAGAGTTCAAATAAGAAAATTTATGCTCGACACAATGATGACACATCCAGAAATAAAAAAAATAAAAAAAAGGAGGTAGGTTCTCTGTAAATTTTGTACAAAATTAATATGATTGAACTATATGTAAGTTTGACTAATATGTATTCATTAGTGTGTGTCATGCAGGGCCACAAAATGAGGAAGATCAATAAGATTATTTCTGATCTATGTGTAGAAGAGCATAAAAGCTTGATGGAAAAATTGTAGAGGGATGAATCAGGTGAATGAAAAAATGTTATTCGATATGAATTTTTTTATTTTTTTATGAATTTTCATTAATAATATACTTAGGAATATTAGATGACATGTTTCAAAAAATTTATTAATTCACATATGTTTAATGTTCTACAGGAACCAACAACGAGGGAATATAATGTCATCATAACAAAACATAATTTATTCAATGTTGCAAGTCATGCTTAGGAGTATCTTCTAGTAGTGGGTGTTTTTAGATTGGTGATAGTCTCTTGTGGGTGTATTATTTTGTCCATATTGTATAAAATAGTGGATCAAGTTGTTAGATAATATTGTAATGAATGACAAGATGAGCCAACAAGTTGAGATAGAAAGCTTTTGGTCCAATGGCCTATAAGATCTTATAGGGCCCATATTAAGGGTTTTGAGCTTGTAGCACTTTTGGTTTAAAATGGTTTTTTTTTGTTTTGTTGTGAAAGATGTATGAGAAATTGGAAGTTCATGTGTGTGATTGGTTGAAACTAGAAGAAACCTAAAAAAGTGATTGGCTTGTGGACACATATGATTTTGACTCTTGAGTGACATTTTATTGGGTGTCCTCCATGCTTTAGAGTGGCTCCTAATGAAATTTTAGAGGCATTAATTTCAACTGCAAAATGGTGTCATATACTAGGAATAAAAAGTGTAAATGTCCTTCTAAGTGTTATAGGGTACTAGCGAGAGGCTTCCTTTAATTACAATCACGAAAGGAGAACCCCGTAAATTGAATAATAACATGAATCTATTGAATGTGATTATAATAATATAGGGTTTTTCTCTTTACAAGAGCTTAATGGTTGATGGGGTTTCATTGTCCATGTGTGATTTGTGGACCTTGAGACTCCCTATCTTCTACATTACATCTTACTTTTGGGTCAACAAAACCAACAAATGGTTAAAGGGTGAGTTGACCATTTGATAGTTCCTTATCCTTTTTAATCCTTTCTTCACTTAATGATGACACTAATGAGCCAGAGATTAGGGATGTTAGGGGTACGATAATTTTTGTTGAACTATAAAATATTCCTTTCATGAGCATAACTCATAGGTTTCTTATATACATATTGTATGAAGCACCCATGTTTTTCCCCTATTTTGTGGTTATCATATTATGTTGTTTGAGAAGTGTTCTTAATTGCAAACAATGAATTCCTTATGTTGGCAAATTTGACTGCAATATTCTTAGAAATGAAATTAGTGGTTAATGAAGATTTGAATATTTGTTGCACGAAAGTACTAAACTACTTATTGACATTATAAATATTTCAAGATCCACACCAATAAGCCATTTTGTTACTAAAAAATGACAATTATAACATAATTAGCATAGCCATATGTCAAATAAAAATAGAATATAGAAGATAAATATAGCTATTATATATCCATGTCTCCCAATAACTTTTGTATGAAGTGTCCTTTAAGAGCCAAGAGTCACTTTTACTAAAAATATGAATTGTTGAAAGTTTTTGTTTGCTGAAAATATGATATATGTAATTTCAATTATAATATTGAGTTTTGGTGGGTCAATTTTGACAGTTAGAGAAAGGCAGGTTTGGATTAATGTTACTCATTGTAAAGAGACATACAAATGATTTTATGCCCAAGTGTCCTTCAAGAGCCAATAGTTAATATTACCAAAAATCAGAATTGTGCAAAGTTTTTGTTTGCTTAAAATCTAATATATGTAGTTTCAATTGCAGTATTGAGTTTTGGTGGGTCAATTTTGACAATTAAAGAAATGCAGGTTTGGATTAATGTTACTCATTGTAAAGAGACATACAAATGATTGTATTCCCATTTAATTTGTATTTTTATATTCCCTTTTTTATTGATTTTGTATAGGTATAAATTATTGAAAAATGTCACCTATGGGTCGTCCTAAAAAGGATAAAAAGAAACATTCAATTGTTGATGCATTTGGTATCCCTCAATGCTCTAATCAACCATGAAAATCTGAAAATCAAGTATATGAACATCCATTTGAAGACCATGAATCAAATAGTGCAGAACTTCTTGAAGAGGAACCAACATCCAAGAGGCCCAAAAGAACATTCAAGTCCAAATGGAAGACAAGATTCCCATGGGCTTATGTTGTAAAAGATTGTAATGGTATTGAAAGGAAAAAGTGTTCATGATGTGTAAAATTTAAAATGGAAACTCCATTTTATAAAGATGGAAGTACGAACCTTCGAGTTAGTGGTCTAAACATCTATGCAACATCACCGACTCATAAATTTTCTTTGCAACTTTTAGAGGGGGAAAGAAAATGAAGTACTCTTCCAATTACTAAGCATGCAGAGCTAATGGTGGATGTTTAGAAGGAGAGAATTATATCGGTAATTGAAAATATGTATTTTTTCTCCATACATGATTTAGATTTAGAAGTATATAAGTTGATAGGTGACTTGGATAGGTATAAAAACACTCCTCACATGCCTCTAACAAATGAATATTTAGCATATACAAATACAACATTTGAAAAAGAGTTTCTAGAAGCTACTAAGGAGGTATATTGGAAAATTTTTAAAGATGATATTTTCAACAACCCATTTTACTCTATTTCAGTTGATGAAAGTACTGATCAGACTATGGTGCAACATTTAATCATTTTTATTACATACTTAACAAATTAAGGAAGAGGTCAATGTGTTACAAAATTCATACACTTACATCAAATTAGAGATGGAACATTGCAGCCTATGTATGATGTTGTGACATCTCTTTTATCATAAATGGATCTATCCCTGATAAAGTTAGTTGGATTTGGATCTGATGGAGCTTCATCCATGAGGGGCATTCATGAAGTTTATCTACTAAGCTTCGTCGACATGCTCTTCATTTATTAGACATCCACTGCATAGCGCATCGGGAAGCATTAACAACAAATGATGCTTCATATTCTTTTGTGGAGTTACAAGCTATTGATAAGTTTGCAAACAATGTTTATTCATTGATCTAGGAGGCTCCCCAGGTCTAGAAAATGCTCAAAAATGAAAGTTATCAGAATTGAATGAAACCAATTACATTGAAACTGGCACGTCGCATTGATTCTGACCATATATTTACTTTCTCAAATAGACGTTGTATGTGAGAGTTATCACACTTTGACCATTTTCCCAAATAGGTAAAAATTCAACATGCAAAAAAAAATCAATGATGATGTCACCATGACATCATCATGATGACATAGCATTGAGACATTCGGCATCACCACAATAGTTTGACTGGGTAGAGGATAGATCCACTAAGAAGTTGACAAGTGACACTAATCAGGCAAATGAAGAGGTGCCATGTGGCCCATACGTGGGTTGCCACGTGTCACCCTATCACTGGATGGAAACTTAAAAGTTTTTTGGGGCTCATGGGATTCGAACCCATGATCCATTTCTAGAACAAAGAGTTGGGAGAGGTCCAATGACTAATGCGCCAACATATATAATTTGGGTATAAAACCCACTTTATATTATGTAAAGTTGTAACAACCTCCTCGTTACGATGACCCAAATCTAGTAACTAGTGCAAATGTTTTTGTGTGTGTGTGTGTTTAAAAAGTGTGTGTGTGTGTGTACAAAGGAAAAATCAATGCATTCGACTCTGCGTCGCCACCCGACGACAAATAAGATGGAACCATGATGAACATAAAAAGACGACAAGGACGTGCGACAAGTAACTGCATGCATAAACGACGATCACACGACGATAAGTATAACTGAATACTCGTCCGTCCTACCCTACAATGGTTAGGACCTCCAAGACACATGAGCAACGCTCAAGCCCAGGTTCCCATCGATTTTAACCACTTAAGGTCTCAGGGCTGGCGACTGTTCTGAGGAACATGGAGGTGTCTACAACCCTCCTAACACAGGAAAACAATCCCACTAAGCTAAGGACTATCATCAGACAAACCCAAGGCGACCAACATAACAATACAGTAACATAACCCTTCAATTGCGAGCGAGAATTAGAAATCAAAATCCAACATTGTGCATGGCACGCAACCAAAAATCTAAACATTTAAACATTTCTTCAATCCACATGAAATTACAAGCGTGCAAGGTGTCCGATATACGTAAACTATCTAACAGTAACCAACTCGAGGCACAATCCCTTTTATTTCCAGGCACGCTATTTGATCAATCAATCATTAATCAAAACATAACACATATAAATAATCTGCGATATCAATACCATAAATGATGACCACATGATCATGTACCCTACATTAACATTTCACTATCATTTCATTCCATTCCATTACATTATATCAACTTCCATTGCTTTGCAAAAACATTAATTAAACATTAACTAAATTAAATAGCTTGCTATTATTGAATACTAACTACATAAGTAAATGGTTGCTTCCTTTATGGCTGTCATAAAATAATTCTCAATCTGCCCTCTACTCTAATTTCATCTAACTAGCCACTAATCTGGTGCATTAGTAAAATCTTAAGGTAAAAGTAAAAGTTCGATGCAAGGGTAAAATGCTTAACTATTATAATATTATTGATTATAATATTATTAAAGAAAAACATCCATAATAACAATGTCATTATAAAAACCTTGCAATTAAAATA
>ML788691.1:116512-140545 GCA_009831015.1 Picea engelmannii | reverse complement strand
CTTCCATAAGGATTAATATATGGTGTTACCCTACCTCAAGGGTTTTGGATATTTCTTGTGTTCATTGTTATGGTGAATGGTTTATGGTTTATTCTCAGTTATTTCTGAAGTATATTTGCAGATCTGGTATAGGTACTTAACAAGGTTATTGTAAATTGGCCAAAGCCTACAAATGTAATTGAAGTAAGAAGCTTCATGGGGGAAACACAATACTGGAGGAAGTTTATTGCAAACTTCTCTTTGATTGCAACACTTGTACATGCTTTAACAAGTTTGAAAAAAGGATTCCAGTGGGGAGGAAGCCAACATAAGGCTTTCGATACTTTGAAAGTAAATATTAGTACAACTTATGTTCTAGCATTCCTAGATTTCCAACATTCTTTTGAAATTTAAACTGATGCAAGTGACTATGCCATGGGGGCAATGTTGATGCAGCACATAAAACCCATATGCTATCATTCTGAGACCTTCACTACAACAATAATTAACTATCCAACCTATGATAAAGATTTGTATGCTCTAGTACAAAGTGTTAAAAAATGGAAACATTACTTAATGGGGAAAGAAACAATAATACATATTGATCATCAACCATTACAATATCTACAATCACAAGCTAAGCTACAACAATCAAGGCATTTTAGATGGATGGGGTTTTTACAACAATTTCACTTGGTCATCAGATATAAAAAGGGCATTCATAATAAAGTTGTTGATATGTTATCTAGGCCTCCTAGTACAATTGCTACAATCCTTAAGCACAATTCAATTACTCATGAAAGTTACATTGAACAATATGCTAAGGACAAAGATTTTAAGGAAGTCTATGTAACTTTAAGTAATGGTAAAAGAGCAGAAGAAGTGAATTATCATATTAAAGACAAACTTTTGTATCATTTGGGCAATTATGTATTCCAGAAAGTGAAAGAGTCCATGTCATCAGGAAGGCACATACTTCTCTTATAGCAAGACATTTTGGTATAGACAAAACAATTGCTCAGTTACAAACATTTTGTTATTGGCCTTGAATGCATGAAAATGTGTCTAAGTATGTAAAGGGATGCACTATGTGTGGAATAAGAAAAACAAGTAACAGAATGTTGGGATTGTACACTCCACTTCCTATTCCTTCTAGATTATGAGAAAGTATATCTATGGATTCTTTGGGGGGATTGTCTATGTCTAGAAAATGTCATGATTACCTGTATGTAGTTGTGGATAGGTTCAACAATATGTGTGTTCTAATTCCTTGTAAAAAGAAAGTCACAGCTGAACAAACAGGTCAAATTTTCTTTGAAAATGTATGGGTTCATTTTGGCTTACCTACTTCTATTGTATCTAATAAAGAATCCAGATTTCTGGGGAAATTTTGGTCAATCTTGTGGGAACTTATGGACACCAGGTTAAAGAAGAGAACAAATTTTCATCCATAGATGGATGGGAATACATAGGTGGTGAATAGGGAAGTAGTGCATCTACTTCGTGCATATTGCAACAAACATCCTAAGATTTGGGATGAACATTTGTGTTATGTACAACATGCGTATAATCGAGCCAAGCATTCTTCTGCTCAGAGATCTCCATTTGAAACATGTTTGGGTTACTTGCCAAAGTATCCTTTGTATTTTGTCTTTGGGAAAGACATTGCAACAGAAGGACACAATGATGTGGGCAGGTACAAAGTTCATTGAACGGATCCAGTTGATTCATCGGGATGTACATGAACAGTTGGAGAAAAGCCAAGCCAAGTACAAGGCGAGGCATGATATGTATCGAGTTGATCATCAATTGAAAGAAGGATATCAAGTCTGGTTATACATCAACAAGGAAAGGATCCAAGGAGAAGGTAAAAATCTTAAACCAATTCGTTATGGTCCTTTCAAAATTTTAGACAAGATTGGTACTAATGCTTTCCAGTTAGAATTACCTCCATATATGCAAATTTATTCAAATATAATTGTGGAAATATTGTGATTATATGAGCCTCCTATGATTGAGGATCAAGGAGAGAATGTTTAGACTCCTACCATAGAATATTTTTCTCTTGAATATATGAATGAGTTGCAAGAAGACACCATTTTGGACAAAAGAGTCTGTACTTCTCGCAGGGGCGATGTGGAGTATCTTCGAGTAGGATTGAAGGGAACAAATCCAAGTCAGGCCAAGTGGATGGAGACTGGAAAGGTGAGGACACAGTATCCTCACTTATTTACCAACTGATACCAGAATTTTGGTTGTCCAAAAGATTCCAAGTGGAGAGGAATGATCTAGGAGGCTCCCTAGGTCTAGAAAATGCTCAAAAATGAAAGTTCTCAGAATTGAATGAAACTAATTCCATTGCGATCGGAGTGTTTCACTGATTTTGGCTATATATTTACTTTCTCAAACAGACGTTGTATGTGAGAGTTATCGCACTCCGATCGTTTTCCCAAACAGGTAAAAAGTCAACAGGAAAAAAAAAGTCATCATGACATCATCATAATGACGTAGCATTGAGACATGTGGCAAAACATCAACAATTTTACTAGGTAGAGGAAAAATCCACTCAGAAGTTGACAAGTGGCACTATTCAGGCAAATGAAGAGGTGCCACATGGCCTAGACGTGGGCTGCCACGTGGCACCCTATCACTGGATGACAATTTAAAAGTTTTTTGGGGCTCATGGGATTCGAACCCATGACACATTTATAGAACAAAGCTTTGGGAGAGGTCCAATGGCCAACATGCCAACATATGTAATTGGGGTATAAAACCCACTTTATATTATGTAAAGTGTAATGTAATAGTGCATGGGTGGAAGGGGGTTGGGGCTAAGCCCCAACACATGGTTTGATTTTAACCTGTGACCACAAAGAATCGAGCGTGTGTGCCTTTCCTTAACCACCTGAGTGCACCTTTTTAGGAACCTATTCACCATATATATCGGGGATGGAACCAAGGGTATAGGTGCACCCCAAGGGCACGGTCCTATCACCATAACCCACATGAACAATGATTTCAGAAAAAGGGCCAACGCGTAGCCATTTGGGTTGGTGCTTGGCCACCTAAGTTGCCATGTGACCTTAATTTGGAGCACATGCCCAGCCCTAGGGGCTATTTTTTATTTTTTATGCACAGGTGGGTATATTTACCTATAGTTTGGCCCAGATTGGGCATTTTTTAGGATATTTTGGCCATTTGAAGGGGGATTTGATCCTAAAAAGAGGCCAGATATTTGTGGGAAGTTGGGATTCCTCATTTGAGCCTAAAAACTATATAAACTAGGCTTATTGAGCTTGAGAGGGTACTTTTTATGCAGGGAGTTTAAAGAATAGTTGGGGTTTTGAGCCCATTTCTCATGTTTTGAGGGGCATTTTGTCATGTTTTGAGATGAGTTTATTGAGGCATGTGTGCATCTACACAAGGGGGTCTTCTAAAATAGATCAAAATCTTGTTTGTAACAACAAAGAGCCATTATAAAGATAGCATGAGCATTTGAAGATCAATAAAGAGGTCCTCCACTTGGAAGCGGGCCCAAAGACGTAGCCACATTTTGGTGAACTCCGTTATCAAGTTCTTGTTATCTTTGTCTCATTCTTGTTGTTGTTTACTTCTCTTATTTACAACATGGTTATTAATGGTTGAAATCTTTAATCATTTATGAGCATCTATTTAAGTCAATTTATTAATTAATCCTTCCATTTTTGGATCATTCATGGCTAGGGAAATCTACTAAAAGACATGGAGAATTGAAAGAGTTATTGGAGTCATTTCAAATCACAAGGATATAAATGTTACAAATTCATCACATTAGATGGATTTCTAGAGGCAAAGTTATGGAACGACTTGTTAAGCTCATGCCAGCTTTGTTAAAAGATTGGTAGTTAGGGGAGAAAAAAATGTATGATCTAGCCACAATATTTAAAGTTCATTTTTTTATCCATTTACTTGCAGATGTGCTTATTGAGTTGAATAAGTTGAATCAAATTTTCCAAGAAGATCATGTTGGCATTACATCTATTGGAACTACTTTGGATATTACTATTAGCTTGCTTCATAAGTGAAGGCATATTTGGGGTAGGTGCAATGCACATATCATATTTTTAAGTAAAACACATCAAGGAACTCTTGAGTTTGCAAATTGCATAGGTATGGTACATGTACATGCATTGAGATTTGAGATTTTTCCAAAGTCAAAAAGACTGGGGACACTAGATGATTGCATGATGTTGGGAAAAAGTTTTGTAATGAAAGTGATTGACTCTCTAAATGTAAGGTTCACATATTTTCCTATATTTAATGTTGTTAAGTTGTTTAGTCCTCATAATTATTATGAGGATATGGATGATAGAGACTCTCGAACAAGAAGATGGATAACATGTTTATGTGAGAAATTCAATGTTGGGGACTCAGCGATTGTGGATAGTGCTAGATGTTTGGGTGAAATGGACGAATTTATTTGTACTATGTATAGATCATACCCTAAAAAGCATATGTTTGGAGCATGGGATCTATGTTGAGGTGAACCTAAATGGTTTGAAGGATTTTCATGTTTGATGCAGCGATGGAAAGCTATTCTCGTTATTCCAGCTAGCACAACAATATGCGAAAGAGGCTTTTCCAAATTAAATCAGATAAAAAATGACGATAGATCAAGACTTTATTTAGAAACATTGGATATATTAATGTTTCTCTCTTTCACTGCACCTCATGCTCTAAACGAGGTAGATTAGAACACTATTTATGAGGAATGGAAACAGATAAAAGATCGAAAGCCTCTTCCACTAGAAAGATAGATTCATATCTATAATGATATAAGATATGGTAATTTTGAAGAACATGAAGGTAAGTTTCAATATTTATTATTAGCATTGTCTTATCTTACATAACACTTGGCAAAACCAGACTTCATTTATTTGAAGTTTTTTGTTGTAATTTCTTTCAATAAAAGAGTATTGTGATATTTTCTTGGAGACTGTGCTTGTTGTCTTTAATTTCTATATTGCAGATTTATATAAAATAATTCCTAGTTATCTGTTCTTTGAATTACTTCATAGAATGCAGGGTATGTAATCCTGAATTTACTGAATATTGTCTAAGTAGATGCATATATGAAGTTTTGACAAAGTTTTCTAGACTTTAGTTTGTGGATGTAGGTTGTAATTCTTTGAGAGTAGATATGAACTATGATTTAACAATTTAACAAGCATCCTCAATGTGTCTTGGCAGATGGACATTTCCAAAAGACATGCTCAACCATTTCATCCCTATCATAAAGAAATCCATATGAATATGAATATGTATAACAATAGCATATGAATATTAATATTGTTATACTTCAAGAAAAACAATATGAATATGTATAACAATAGAGAGCCAATATGGTGTGTACGCATCTCATATACTCTAGTCTTAAAAATAAACATTCTTTGTCAAATCTAATATTTTCCTTAATCTATTATTTTTGTTTAAGAGTTGTGTGGCGTATGAGAAATCAATTCCTCTTTATTCCCAAAGTTGTCTTCTCTACAAGATGATTTTTGTTTTGAGCATAGAATAATTAATTTTTCAATTAAATAAAATTTAGGTTTCAATACAAGGTTTGTTGATACAAGTGGTCTTTCTCGAATTCAATGTTCTTTCTCAAGATTTTATGATTTTTGTATTCTTATTATATAAAATGGTAATATTGAAGAGAACATGTCCTTTGGGGGCCATAAAAATGCCAAAGTAATCAATCATGTTTGTATTTGTTCGAAAATAGCATGTCCTTGGACCTCGGTTTTATAAGCTTTTTCCTGATTGATTTGTTATCTTTATATATAGTATTATTGGAAATAGTGACTCCGTTTTTACCAATTCAATTAGCATATCTAGCCAAATTTAGAGATTCCTTTCCTTTGTTGTCATTTCCTATTGTTTATTGATTATTTAACTTCCAATGCATTCCCCTCCATTGTCGATGATTAGATATTTACAAAAGTTTCCAATCAACCTCTTCTTTTGAATGGTGGTCTCAGTGAACAAAAAACTGATTTTGAGAAGACTATGTTTGGGAGGTTCGCACAAGATACCACATCAATGGTTGTCTCAGAGAACTCTGAGATCAAATATTGACCCTTCATAATCTATTTTACTTGAATAAAAGGGATTTTATGCAACATGGGATCAAAAAAATGTGACATTCCTTTCAAGGACAAAGGCCCACTAATCAACAACATATTATAATAAATTGACATTTTAACAATAATGTGAACACAAGCTTTCAACCGAATTGAAAATACAATCTTTGTGCTAAAGATTCTTCTATATCAACAAAATCATACAAAATATTTTGCGTCACATATCATAAAAAAATGGCCATATATTTTTTAATCAGAATTGATAGCCTAAACAAATTTCATTGTTGTAGACTATTAGCACACATCTCTTGACCTTTTAAATTTTTCTAGCATATTTTTACAATTGGAAATGCTTGCATTTGAATCCAGCCCCATGGGCCAATGGATATTAATTACATTTTGTTCTGTGAAATCCCTGAAACCACTTTCTAATTTAACAGTCTTTGCATAAATTACTATATATCTCCAACCTGCAAGGCAAGGCCTCTAAAGAAATCAATTTTCTGTATCAAAAACATCATAATGGAACATCATCCCTAACATATGCTCAGATCAGAGGGAATCGTCAAATCAAAACCACTCAAAAAAGATGACGTGGTCCCTAATATTAATGTGACAGTTGTTGTGGAAGAACTTTCCTATGTGCCATTTTGTATTGGTGTTGTTCTGTATGAGGCAACTATTGTACAATTGGCCCACTTTAATAAATCTACCAGTTCCAATGGGATATTGGTGACACTGTTGTTAGGAACCATATCCTATAACAATTTCATCCCAGTACATGACAAAAATATTGGTTTTGAGATTACTGATGGCCACAAGGGGAATTCCAAATAGCCAAAAAACTTCCTATCCATACACTATGTATCATAAAACCCGATTTTAAAACACTCGAGCTTTCATCACTATTCTTTTTTACTTGATTTGTCACCTAGAATTTTTTATTCATTCTTTTCAAATCAACTATCTTTGACGATGCAACCCTGAGATCAGTGTGATTACTCACTCTTTCATCTTCATCAGTTTTATCCATCTGTTCACCGAATACCATTTTCTGGACAACGTCCGCTAGAGCTGTTGGTTGAAAAAGAGTTTGGTTTTCTGTGATTAAACAAAACATAATATCAACAATACAACTATCAATCAAATTCATATAACAAATCATCCATACCTGCAGTTTCTTAGATTGATTTGACTGTCTCTTCTTATCTTTCATTGTTTTGTGATGATTTTCATAAAACACAAAATCATCCAGTATTTACGTCTTTGCCAATTAGTTCTTGAAGATATTTAACATCTCAATAGCTTGTGTGAACTTTATCTGCATAAAAAGGAAATGTATTAATAGGATCGGTAATAGGTATACATCTCATAAATTTCAGCTTTTATTTTTGAATATTACTATTGAAATCACATTTTAAGGGGAGTCAAACATGAAAGTGAGAAACATGAAAAAAATGGTCACCTTTTGTGTGTATTGACTGTTTGTGATAGGCTTGTGGTCATTGTTTTCCAAAATGATGTGACAAAATTGGGAATTGGAAACATCTTTAATGATGTTCCATTTTATTGGGAAGAAACTTTTCCACTTGTCTTGTTGCCAAAAATTCATGCTCGTGTTAAAATCCACCAAGCTAACCATCTCTGCCACTCCACAAAACTTACTAGCATTAACCTGCACTCAAATTTGCAAATTTTAGCATTCATTCTGGACGATTCCCAAAGAAATGGAATCCTAAACATTGATCATGGTATAGTATGACTATCAATGAACTAACCCCCTCCAAACCCACCCCCCAAAAAAATGATAAGTGCACAAATAATACTTACTGAAAAAAACAAAAAGACAAGACAACTTCCAGGATTTCCACCAGACCTCTCTTTCGCAACTTGATGTGCCACAACTAATATCTTATTTCCATTTGGAGTGCTCTCCCAAATATTGTATTTGATACTCTTATGCACATCATCCTCACTATAATATTTTATCACAAAAAAAAACGCATTGTCATATTTGGTGGGAAAATATGCTTGGTTAAATTGGTCCCTATTTGTCGTAGGAGCACAATTTTCACTATTTTCCACCAATCCATGAGCCCCAGTATTTTCATCTACTGGTGATAACCAGGGGATGCTCATCTTGTTTATCCAAGGACCCCTATTCTGTTCATTGAGGGCATCCAAATTCCCATTTCCATTGACATTTCTTCTTGGCTTTAATCTATCACCAACAAGTCATTCATGCCCATTGGGTTTGAAATCTATAGCATTATTAGGATACAACACATTGGCCTTACCTTGGTTTGAGAAACCTACAAATTTTCCCAAAGGAACGTAGCCTTTTGGTAAAGCAACATCATGAATAGTAGAACCATGTGGTGGTATATGAAAATAACACACATCTATGAGATAGAGAACAAGAAATATATGGATACTAACTAGAAAATTAGAACAACCAAACAAAGCAACCTTTGCAATATATACACACCTTAGTGACAAGCCTGACACTTTGAGTTAGAGGACCTATAGAGTGAAAATTTCCTCGGGGCATGGGTTGACCTGTAGGAACTGAATGTGATGACTGTGGTTGTTATGAGGAAAATCTCTCTATGGCTAGGGTGAACCACAACAGATGGAAATGATTGTAGAAATCAAATCCATTCCAAACATATGCTATATAAACCAATGTGAAAGAAAGATAAGAAATAGGCCTACCTCGTCCAGATGTTTGATGATGTCCACCATTGAGCACTTCAACCCAAAGCTATATACCTGCAACAAGTTCTCAACAAATAAGAGAAACCAAGCATATGGTGGAAATACAAAAGGTTAGCACATTAGATAGCATAATCCATCAATATACATGACAAATACACCCATGGATAATAATACATATATTTGCAAGATATCATTGGACAAGAAAGGATTATTTCTATCAATGAATGATCAACAGAAGTTAAAATATTACAGATTTTCATGTTGGCACGGTTTAGAACCAAGAAATCGAGTTCCTTCCAACTGTGCCTCCACCACTTCAATCTTCCACCAAAGGCAAGCTCATATTAGGGAGCCAAAGAGGTTCTCCATCAATAAGGGAAGATCTTGGGGGTTGAACATTGTGTTTAGACTTAAAGGACAAAGGGATGTAGACTCAATATGAAGTAAATAATTTATCCAGAGTAACTTTGCTCTCAAAGTTGAATTCTCTCTCCTTTTCCACAGCTCAGAATTGGCTTCTTTGTAGCCTTCAAAATGCAGTTGAAGGGCCGAGTCAGAACGTTTCCAGTATATGGAAGGCCAAGGATCAAATATCTCTTGTCGTGACATGGAAACTCGACATTTAATTTTGATTTTCTAGCACAAATACTGATGTACACGGGCCGTAGTGGAGCATCCTACGTATACGCTTGTTGTATAGATTTCAAGGTGCGTACAAGTGGAAAAATTTATATTTTTAGCTATGGATTTTATCATTAGGGAAAGTAAGTCTGAATGGGGGAATGTAATAAGGCCCTCTCTGCAATATTTCATAGGGTGAGACAAATCTTTCTCTAACAGATGCCCCCTAATGTGTGAGGTCAGAGGAGTATATGAAATGGTCGAAATACATTATAAATAACCCATAAGTGGAGTGGTAGAGAACCAGCTAGACGAACTCAATTGCTCATTACATTCTGTACTGAATTTGCATACATGGCTGCCAAAAATACACTGCAGATCCATGTTGAAATTTATCAAACAAGTGTCTGTGGCCATGAATAGGCAAATACAAATGTGGTTACATGCCAATAGCTGTCATAGTCACGAACAAGGCCCAATAGTACCAGTCTCAAAACCAATCTGAAGATGTCTATATACCATAGAGTACAATATGATCTCCGATGATCACTGAAGTCATATAGGTACTAGTCCAATGAAAAGGAAACAACAACTCAAGAAAGATACATCCACATAGTAATGTATTCAAGTCTTCTACACAATCCCCCAAAGGTGCAAGTCTACATCATGTGAATAAAGGAGTTGAGGTCGAACATAATGAGACATCATTTGATTATCATTCATTGATGTATACCATTAACAAATGTGAGACCCTACCGATAATGAAAGTAGGTATCAAGGCACCGAGTACATTCTTACAAGTGTGAATAGAGGAATTGATGTCGAACACCTGAAGAATCCATCGATCAAGAGACATTGATGTATTCCCAATTGTCGATGGTGAGAGAGCCTGCCACTGATGACTGGAAGCCTTAAGGTACTCATAAGACTCTAGGCCTCATTTCCAAGTAATGGGATAATGTCGATGGAAAGAGACCCACTAAAAGGAGAGAATTAAGGCATCTCTCATCAGTCAGCACGAGGTGTAAAGAAGGAGCTTCATGATTTGGTGGGAATTGGACAAAGAACATGTTCATGAACCAACGAACTTGTGTGTCTTTCGTGTGTGCCAAGTGCAAGTGGTACAATAAAAAGACCCTTTGAATAGATGATAATGATGAAAACTAATGACAAAGGTGAGGAAACCACCAATAAGGATAATGGCATCCAAGACACTGCACGAATCCCAATGTGTGAATAGATGTCTTACTGTCGAACATAAGGGAAACCACCTAGTCAACGATCAATGATGAAACATCGACTATTGGGTTCAAGGTTACCTACCAGTGATGAAAGTAGGGCCAGGGTGCATGATAGGACTAAAGTATCATGTGATTCTGAGACAACTGAGGGTATGACCGACATGTAAAGTCAAGAGTTCTGAAGAGTGGCCGACATAGGTTGATAGACTTCCTTTGAACAAGAGCATGAGACATATGGTGGACTCTGGCAGCATAGACCCAATGAAAAAATCATGAGATGCGGGAGGCATCCATGAAATTCTATGTAGGGACTGGAAGAGTAACCAGTTGGTAGAGAAGATTCTGTAACAAGCTCAGCTTCCTAAGGCCATGCTAAACCCAAAATTATGATGAATGGACTCAAATAACTTTGTGCTCTTTTCAAAGGTGATACGACTGTTGTCGATACAATATAATACTTCCTTCCCGCCCATTTTTTTTTGTTTTTTCATAACAAATGAATGCTATGATACAGAGGAGGAAACAAGTGTCGCAAGTAAGAAAAACTAGTTCCAGTAGTGGAACATACCTATGCTCAATGCAGGGAAGTGCATGCGAGAGATGGACACTCGGGGATGTTCCCTAGGTGTAGGGTGTCAAATTGCGAAGGATATGAACAAGGCTCTACTTGGTTGAGGATGCAAAACTGCTGAGGAAAACGGTTTATAACGTAAAGCGAGAACCGGTTATAGGCTCAATACTGCAAACAAGGGCATGAGATGCAATCACAACTTAACACCAAAAAATGTCTTTTTTTATGTCTTTTAGTCTACTTGTTGTGAAAAAGGGATAAAATTGTGCCAAATAGATGTCTTTTCAAAACCAATTTACGAGTGTGAAAAAGACAAGTTCACTCAGAAATCTTTTCTATTTTTGGTAATGAGCTGGAAAAGATATTTAACTAAGAATCATGACCTTTCAAATCCAAATTAATGAGTGTGAAAGGGACAAATCACTCGGTAATCTTTTCCTTTTTAGATGAGTCGGAAAAGAGCTTAAATTAAACTCATTTGGGATTCAATGGGGTATAAAGTCACATGTTTATGAATGAGAGATGAGGCTCAACATAAAGTCAAGTACGAGTAATGAGGGACTCCCGGTCCTATTGAAAAAATATCTTCATGGGTACCAAATGTAGTAGGGGATATATCTAGGGCACCCATGTTCAGTAAGTCTCTACCACCTGAAAATGACACAACTTTATAGCAGATGGAGGGTTTGGTGTCGCAACAAATGGGTTCATACCTAGGGTGTAAAAAGTGACAGTTATAGGATAATGAAAAAATGCATGTCAGAATGGATACCTATCCTATATGTTGGGTAACGAATATACCTGCCCGAGGTGACAAATGATCGACATAACGCTGAAATGTGCATGAATCCCAAGTTAAAACTACAAAATCCAACTCGATCCACTTTTGTATTAGTCCATTAGGTGAAAAAAATGGTTTAAACAATAGAAAGTGGGTAAAAATAATTTATAAATAGTAATAAAATAAAAAATTACTATACCATTTTGATGTTTTACCCAACTAGTCCAAATTAGACCAAAATTCCTCCAAGATTCAAACGACGATTATGGGAGCATCGGGAAATGAAATCATGAGATGTCTGGATCAGGTAATTCTTGTTCTCTTCCTCTTAAAATTCAGTGGTTTAAAATTTTGAATTAGGTTGAAAACTTTTAGTTATTGAAGGCACAATGCATAGATTTCAGTGTACATGGGCTGGCTTTGTTTAGGTCACGTGTACAACTAGGTATACGCTCATGTGTGAACCACAGGGTGCATATATGGATCCCTACACGTGATTGTGTGAAAAGGAAGCCGTGTACAGGCATGTAAATGAGCAAAAAGAAGGGTTCTAACTCAAAATTCAATTTGTCTTTGATAGGATGGTTCTTGAATGGAGAGAGAGAGAGAGAGAACATGAGGAGGTTGATGCCATTGTAGAATGAGATCTAGAGGCCCAAATGGCCTTAAAACGATGTGGTTTATATAAGTTTTGGGTGCTCAAAGGAATGAGAGCCCAAGTGAGGCTGTTGGAGATGTTGGTGGGTTATTGGGACCCTGATAGTGAGAGATTTAATCTCGATGGGCAACCATTGAGAATTGAAGTAGAGGACATTTAATTTCTATCTAGTCTATCACATCGGGGGGAGGTTGTGAACCTCAAGTCGTGGGTAGTAGGTAGTGGGATGAATATAGAAGAATATATCGATGCCCACTGTGTAGTAGGGACTCCTAAGGTAGGGATTCAAGTCCCTATCCAGGCAATAAACAACCTCAATCTGAAAATCATTGTCCTAGTCCTGACCAGGATCACATGTTCAACCTCATTGCACTAGGAATTGAAGTTACTTATGTTCTATGCAATGTAATGTGAGAGACCTATTGGCAGCCAATCCACATTTTTCCACTGTCTTATAAGCTGCCTACACCAATGTTTTTCAAACTTGAATGTTTTCATCGCAATTCTCAAATAAACGACACTTTTATTCTTTACGCCTTTTGCACACTTATCTTCATTTTGTTTTCACGACTGTAAGTGTGAAAACATTGGTCTTTCGAAATCACATTACAATCAATATTGAATTGTCGTTATCATTCTTGTCAATATGTCCATTGCATTTATACTTCACTTATCACTATGCAGTTTGCAAAAACCCTTTTTGATCTGTACTCATTAGACATTCTTGGATTGATTGTGTGACTTTGTCTCATTGAGTTTGTGATGCAATGGTATTCTTGTGATTGTGATTGAATCCTTAATACATTGGTGGTTTGATGTTCTTTTGTTTTTGATCAAATTCCTTGGTGCAATGGTTTCATAAGAATGCATTAACATTGTGATTAAACCCATGGTGTGATGGTCGATGTAGTGGTTTCTTTGAATCATACAAACACTTTGTTGATTTAATATATGGACCGATTGTTGAACACTATGGTTTTCAAGTGGATATTTGATATTTCATTTGGTTAAAATATTTTGGTTATGAATGTCGTGAGTATGTGAATAGTCCATTTGATAATTGGTTTACAATGTTTCGATTGTGATTTGAGTTAAACTCTTTACCAAGGCACTGTCAATTGTATAGATTATATAATAGTTATGCATGGGTTTACTGCCTTCCATCACCCTCGCACACTTTGGCATTAATGTCTACCTCCTTACCAGGTTACCTCTGTTGATTTTTGGGCAAATCAATGAGTTTTGAGTCCTGCGTATACCTTGTCCAAACCCTACCCAAACCCCTGTCCACTGTATGTTCTCTCCTAGCTCCTGAAGGGAGAATTGAACCCCCATGGTGTTCAGAGTCGGTTTTGGTTTCATTTTTGCCAGAGAAGATTGCTTAAGGCTGCCCCCGTAATTTCCCCTAGAGTCATGTTTTTGCGTGAGCGATTCTGGGCAAACGGATTTGAATTAGATCAAACCGTTGAAAACCCAGAACCTTCTTTAGCCCCTTTACCCTCATTGCGGGCGGTTTCCTCAGAAATCGAGTGGTTATAGAGATCTGGCTCATGTTTTTCAGGTCAATTTTCAGATCTTCTCAATGGCTGAAGGGAACGTATTGGGTCTGTGTGCATTTGCCAGAATGCTTATCACTTCTCCAGATATGTGCTTTAGAACTCCCTCTCACCTGTCTAGCCTCTCACACTCCTGAACCCTTGATCAATCCTCCCAGGTATGAATTTCGATATCAGTTTCGTTTTGTCAATTGCTAGGAGTAATAAAATGATTTGAGTTTGGTTTTTAAATAGCTCTGTCCATCATTCGAAATGACTCTATCATAGTTTTTTGGATCTTGTACATTGTTTTCATTTTGATAAAAATAAATGAAGTGATGATTTTGGTAAACGATTTGGTTGTGCCCAGTTTAGTAATTGATTGGTTTTCATTGGGTTTGATTTGTTCGTCTGTTGGCCTCAGTTAACGAAATCGGTAGTGTTTGTTTTTTATTGGATCTTGTTTATATCGGATCTAAACAGGAGATTTATGTGCTAGAATCAGAACACAGCTGTGTATTGGATTGTTACGATTTTGCTGTTGTTAGATCCTCTCAGCTCTGACTTAGTTCAATTTATTTCTTATGGTTGGATCTTCAAATGATTCCTTATGCTTGAATTGGTATAATCATGTACGTATGCAATGCATCCATATTAGTGATTGGTCTGATAAATACAATGAAATCCATTAAAAAAAAAAATAGCTATGTTTTGGATTTTAAAACGATTTTGCTGATAGCTGAAGCAACATAAGTGGTTGGTGTTGATTTCAATTGGTTATGAATCGATTTCATGACTATCGGCTATCCAATATGATTCCTTTGAGCCGATTTTGTGACAACAAATGAAACAAAGTATATGCTTCTCTGAAATCGTCTGTTTGATTTTAGTTTGTTTTGATCTTGAATTAGTATAGCAATTTCAATTTGAATGATTCGTTTGTCTTTCAAATAGCTATTAGATGCTTATTAATATTTTGAATTTAATTCTTTAAAATATTTTCAATTGATTTTAATACTGATTCTGTGTCTTATTTTAGACCAACTACAGAATCAGAGGATTTTGTAGCTAGTCTATAGAATTAGGTTTTTATTGTTTTATTAATAAAATATCCCTCTAACTTGTCCATTTCTGACCTGTTTCAGGTAAATTTGAAATTGCATGGGACATGCTGGACAGTTCAAGAGATATTTGGGTGTTTTAGTTTTATTGTAGTTTCCTAGTTTAGTTAAACTTGGGATATCTTATGAATGAATATAAAATATGTTGGTTTTCTCGGTTTGAGTTTACGGGGGAAAAATCTCTGTGTAATGTTTGTATTTTCCATTGTATCTTTTCTGAATATATGTTTGCAGTAGATTTTGTACAAGGTTAGAATTTACAATAGAGCAACTTTCTGAATCGCGAACTAGGGTTTTTTGCAGTCGCCCAACGTCACGCGGTCTGCTTCCATAGCCCTGTTGGGGCTCATGTCGCGCAAGGAGGGAGGGACAATGGGCGCCTCCTATAGCCGAGTCACGACAAATGGCAATGCAGCAGAGGAAACAAAACAACCATCTTTCGAGCCACCGTCTGACCTGCGCTCAAAACTGATGGAGGAAGGCACGTTCAAGGATCGCGATATGGATATCGACCCAGCAAAAGAGGCCAGCCCTTCTTCTGTGACGGCTCCTTGGTTGCCAGGTAAGTGCATTCCAAAAGAAACACAAGCTCCAAAATATGTTATTAGCTCACCACGCATAGAAGAGCAAAAGAAGTACATGAGGGATTATGCTTTAGTTGGGAAATTTCTGGGGCTCTAGCCGGCCGAGCGGGATCTGATTAAATGGATCTAGTACTGGTGGAGGCCAAAAGGACATTATGAGTTGCAACTGGGTTCCAAGGGGTTTTTCACAATTATATTCCATAACCTTGAGGATCACAACCGAATATTTGATGGGGGACCATACTTCTTCAACTCAGCGGGTCTTTTCTTGCGGTTCTGGACTGAGAAGTTCAGCCCGGAGAAGGAGGAATTTTCTCATGCACCTGTATGGATCCGACTATACTCTCTTCCACAGGATTTTTGGCTGGAAGAGGTCCTGGCCGGCATCGGCAACACCATCGGCATCTATGTTAAATCTTTGAAAGCTACCAAGCAGAGACGCTACACCTCCTATGCGAGAATATGTGTATACCTTAACATTGCCAAGCCCCTCCCGGGTTCCATTGTACTGGAATATCAAGATGAAGATTAGATCCAGACCATTGACTACAAACACATTCTGTTCCGGTGCAGGAAATTCCATGAACACGGTCATCTATTCCGGGAATACCCCCTCAATGCGGTTCAGAAAGATGGAAACCCTGAAAATGGCAAGGACAAGGAGGGAAAAGACAAAGACAGCTTTATACAGCCAGCCGGGAAAAGGAGACAAGGAGGAAAGAGAAAACCTTCCCAAGTAAGTAAGGATCTTTCTACTAGCAATAAGTATGCCATATTGCAAGATCAGCTGGAGAATAATCCCACCACCTTGATCTCGAGCGAACCTCCCCTGAACTTGGAGCTTCAAGACCCAGGTGCAAAGACTCGAACCCCCCAGCAGAGCAAGGACCCCGATCCCCTGCACCCAAGTGGAGTCCAGAACACACATGAGCTATAGGAGATAGAGGACAGAGATGCAGAGATGGATCTGAAGAAAACGACCTAGCTGGAGTGGACCTGGAGCACCTGGAGCACGCGTACAGAGAGCAAAAACTCTATACCATTCCCAGAGACCAACTAAGAAAGGTACACAAGGTATTTCTAAACTCTTTAGCTGGGTCTTCAGCCCGAGCCAGCAAGGCCCTAGGAATCTAGAGCACACAACCAAAAAACCCAGGTAAGGCTCATAAAGATGAGAAAAAAAGGGGGCGGAAATCCACTAACAAGCTCATACAGGAAATAGGCAACTATATGGTGAATTCGGGACAAATCCACTTGATCTCGGATAGTTTTCCTCCGCTCCCCGCACCCCGGTCATTATGAAAATCATTTCTTGGAATATCAAAGGCCTCAATGGACGTAGAAAGCAGAAAGTGCTACGGGATATGATCATAACGGAAAAACTGGACATAGTCTTGTTGCAGGAAACAAAATGCTCGTCAGAAGACATAGATCGGCTCCTTCCTTTTTGCTGGAGGCAAGGACGCGCCACCTCAATTGATGCCTTGGGCACTTCTGGGGGCTTGTTTGTGCTATGGAACACCAATGTGGTGATAATGGAAAACTTCTTTGCCACTAAATGGTCCCTCATAGCGGATTACAGATGCATAGGCTCAAACAAGCCTGGGCACCTGACTAATGTATACGGTCCAGCCAGCTCGAGGGACAAGCAAGACTTCCTCAGAAGTTTGCATTACACGTCCACTCTAATACAGTATAACAACTGGATGATCGGGGGAGATTTCAACATCATTCGTAGTCCGGAGGAGAAGAAAGGAGGTTCCAGACGACTGGAAAGAGACTCTGAGGTCTTCAACAACCTCATTGACGACCTTCACCTAGTTGATCTGGACGCCAGCAATGGCACTTACACATGGACAAATATAAGAACAGGGATACACCAAATTGCCTGCAATCTAGACCGCTTCCTCATCTCTGATTCCCTTATGATGGAGGGTACGGCCATGGAAGCTACCATTCTGAACATCACCGGCTCAGACCACTAGCCCATACAGCTATGGATGGACGTCCCAGCCACACCTGGTAAGAAACCATTCAGGTTTGAACAGTTTTGGCTGGATCATCCAGATTTCCAGGCAAACATTTAGAACTGGTGGAGGGAGGCAGAGGTCCAGCGTGGATCCAAAATGTTCAGATTTCAGCAGAAATTAAAAAATCTCAAACACACTCTTAAAATCTGGAACAAGAATACCTTTGGAAACATCTTCGATTCTCAGAAAAAGCTTAGGGAACAACTAGGGGAGATTCAGCATCAAATTAGGCTGCATGGGTTATCTAATGAGCTAAAAGACCAGGAGATGGAAATAAACAAACAACTCGAGGCTAGGAAGAGACAAGAGGAAATCTTATGGAAGCAGAAATCGCGCGTCCAGTGGCTCAAGGAAGGAGAACGTAATACAAAATTCTTTCACAGAACTGTCATCCAGAGGCGACACTCCAATAAGATTACGCATCTTATCTCGGATGAGGGAGAATCCATCAACTCCCATGAGGACATGGAGACAACCTTGATAGACCACTTTCAAAATCTCCTCACAGAACCCCTCCCGGATAGGCGTGAGGCCATCAATAAGATTACAAGGAACGTGTCGTCCTTGGTCACTCAGGAACAAAACTCAGCGCTGCTCTGATCTATCACGATTGAGGAAGTGGATGAGGTGCTTCAGAACACACCCAAGTGCAAGGCTCCGGGCCCGGACGGCTTTACCAATGACTTCTTTCATCATTGCTAGCCAATGATCAGGACTGAAGTTTGGGAAATTCTGGAAGATTCCAGGGCCACTGGTCAGGTCCTCCAAGCCCTCAATGCTACTTTCCTCGCCCTAGTTCCCAAGGAAGGGAATGCACATCATCCTAAGCAATTTAGGCCTATATCCTTGTGCAATGTCATCTACAAGCTTCTTACAAAAGTCATAGCCCGAAGACTCAAGCCTATTTTACCAACCATCATTTCCCCGGAACAATCGGGGTATGTAGAGGGCAGATAGATCTTGGACAACATCATCTTGGCTCATGAAGTAATCCATTCCCTACAAAAGACCAAGACTCCAGGTATGATCCTTAAATTAGACCTTTCTAAAGATTTCGACAAGATAAGCTGGAGCTTCATGCGAGAAATGCTTTTAGCCTTTGGCTTTGATCAAAGCTGGGTAAACTGGATTATGAATCTTACCTACACGACCTTCTTCTCACTGCTAGTCAATGGGGTCCCCTCCCGTCCTTTCTCCCCCTCTAGAGGAATCAGGCAGGGAGATCCTCTTTCCCCCTTCCTGTTCATCATTTTAGCCGAAGGTCTCAGTCGTTCAATACATGCTGCAGTGGACAACAAACTTCTAACTGGTCTACCTCTGCACGGTATCTCCCCTCCTATCTCGCACAACCAGTTCGTGGACGACACTCTCTTGATGGGCAGCCCAACAACCCGAGAGGCCAATGCCATCCAGGAGATTCTCCATTCCTTCTCAGAGGCCTCAGGCCTGGACTGCAATAAGGAAAAATCCCAAATCTTCTTCTTCAATATGCCCCCTCCTGTCCAGCGTCATATCTCTGAGATCTTAGGTTTTACTCGAAGCTCCCTTCTGTCCAAATATCTGGGAATCCCCCTTATTGACAATGCCCTCTGGAACTCCTCCTGGGAGCAACTACTCGCCTCCTTTACCAAAAGGCTTTCTTCCTGGACTTTCAGAGTCTTAAACCTCCCTAGTCGTCTTACTCTGCTCCGAGCTATTCTTCAGGCCCTCCCAATCTATCATTTCTCAGCTCTGGCTGCTCCTAGATTCGTCCTCTCAACCATCAAAAGTCTTCAAAGAAACTTTTTTTGGCATGGCCTCAATACAGGAAAGAATATGGCGCTGGTCAGCTGGGACAAACTGTGCTGCCCAAAGGAACAGGGCGGCCTAGGTCTAAGGGATCCCTTCATAATGAATAAGGTTCTCAGTGCTAAAATCTGGTAGCGCTGGTTAAAACACCCTAAGGACCTCTGGGCCAAACTGTGGAGGAAGAAATATACCCCAAATGTAGCCGAGAGGGATCTTATCAGATGGAATGGGGACGACCCAGGCTCCCTAATTTGGACTGCGGCCAAGCAGAACAGACAGCTAGTAACCCGACATGCCTTCTGGGAGATTAGGAATGGGAAGACAACGCTTTTCTGGCAAGACTCTTGGCAGCAATGGTCAATCCTGGCCACTGAAGATTGGGCCCGAGACATCTGCACCCAGGCTACTTGAGTGGGCCTCACAACTTTCGTTGACTACTGGCAGGACGCCACCCAGGAAGACACCTGGCGACGCTGGCATGTGGATAGGGAACATTTCAATCTGGGGGAACACGTGGACTTGGAACCCTGGCAAACAGAGTTGGCCAAAAGGAAAATACCCACAATTGAGGGGGATGATATCCTCAGATGGGGACACCGGCCACAGGGCACCTTCAGCACACAAGAAGCCTACTTGATCAAGACTACAATGGACCCCATCCCAAATACAACAGCCTGGCAAAAACTCTGGAATCTTAAGCAAAGGCCAAAACTCACTCTCTTCCTCTGGCTTGTTCTACATTCTAGCATTCTGACTTGGGATAATCTAACAAAACGTTTTTTTGTGGGAACCTCAATCTGCATAAAATGTGGTGAAGCAGAGGAAACTTTGAACCATCTCCTCAACACTTGCCCCTTTACAGCCCAGGTTTGGGACCAGGCGGCACTAATCATGCGCACTACAGATCGAAATAGGGACAACATCCAGGGAACGCTAACGAACTAGAGGAATGAGGCCTTCCAATCCCCCATCTTAAATCGCAGTTGGTAACTCATTCTAGGATTTATCCTATGGCAGACCTAGAAGGAAAGGAACAGTTGAATATTCAGAGGCCACTCCCTAAAATGGTAGCAATGCCAAATGGTAGCAATGCTGGCACTTCTGTCGCAGTAATATCCAGGAGACGATCAACATCCAACGTTGGTCTGAGGCAGATATGAATGTTTCTCCTTCTGAATGCCCCATCCTTCAATAATGGGAGCTACATCCCCCTCTCTCGGCAAAAATTACCTGCCCACCTACGCTCTGAAGTCCATCTTACTGGTCTCCTCCCCCGAAGGGCTACATTAAGCTAAACTTCGACGGGGCCTCAAAAGGCAACCCTGGAGCTGCAGGCTACGAGATAGTCTTCCGCGACCATCGCGGGCACATCTTGATCATAAGTGCAGGCTCCCTTGGGCACTCAACAAACAACAATGCAGAGCTCTGGGGTCTTCTCAAAGGACTGGGCCTAGCCCGCAAAAATGGCTTCACCAAGCTTATCGTCGAGGGGGACTCTCAAATTATAATCAACATCTTGCACCGAATTCTAAATGGAGTGCACCCGGACAAACTGGCGCCTATCTGGAGACTCTCCCTTGGGTTGCAGATTCTCTCTGATTTATTGTTTCCAAATCAAGCTATCATCCCATCCCACATCAGAAGGAAGGCGAATCAAGTGGTGGATGATCTAGCTAATCTAGGTACTACCTGGAGTGGACCAAAGCTTCTTTGTGACTCAAACAGGGACCCGGATCACCCACTCCTCCAACTTTGTATCTGCAGGGTTGTTTCGACAGACCACCCCCCGAATGGGGTGTTATTGGATGACACGGGGCATTCGGAGGAGGCTGGCACTAGCCCATCGAGCACGAGGCCACGTGATGGGCCCGTGCCGAGTCCTGTCACCTCCCTCCGGCATTAACTCACTACCACGCGAAGTAAAGGCTTGTACGCGTGCAGTTATCCAGCCATTCCTCCATTTAGAACCTCAAAGCATGGCTCTCGTGCAGAATCACAGTCACAGTTTCGGGTCAAGGGGCGATGAGCGTCCCCCTTTGTGCTATTGGGAGGACATCATCTGCATCCTCTGGCTCTCTGCTAGCTTTCTCCGCTCTCACGCACCCTGCGAGCTGCTGCACCCCATTCTCATGCCTGGTCTAATGCCCCACGAATGAGGGAAGCTAAGGAGGGGCTCTCCTTGGAGGCCTCACAGCCCCCCCCTTTCGCCTCCTAATCCGCAACCCCATTCCATGGCAATTGTCCCCTGGATAGAAAACCTTCCTCCGTGCCCTCGCCCCGCCCTTGCCGAGCTGATACTCATCTTGCCAACCGTCATTGATCCCCCCCGGAGCTCAACAGAAGATCCCCCCCCTCCACACAGGCCAGGGAATTATGAGCACCAGAACCCCGTCTCCAGCACAGGTGTGCAACTCCGGGACAGTCTAGAAAATATTTACAGCTTGGTGTTTGAATTGCGTAAGGAGGTAGACGACCTCCACTTCTGGGTGCACTCAACAAATGATAAGGTGGCGACTCTCCTTCATCTCCTGGCCTCCATGAGTGCGACCTTTCCCTCTCACCCGGATGGAGCATCCTCAGAGGAGACGCCTCGCACGATAACTAGGGAGGACGACATCAAGCAACAGAGTGCAGAGAAGACTGGGGTGGAGTGCACCACTAGCGGGGTGGCAAAGGATGATTCGGCAACTCGACAACAACAGCTTGAGGCACAAGAATATGAGCGAGCAATGGACAATGTGAATGACGAGATGATTTGGGACTTGGGGCCGACCTACATAGAGGAAGAACCGTGGCCAGGTGACCTCTCAATCACGAGCCAGGGTTACCATCCAGGTCTTTAATCATGTTTTTTTTAGGCAAACCATGTTAGTCTTAGCTTGTTATATTGGAATAACAGTTCCCACTTACTATCTTTTCAGTCTTAGAACTGATTAACGTACTTTATAGGCTGGCTAGATTGGTTTCCCCTCTATTGGGGCAGTCCAGTGTAGCCATTTTTTCTATGGATGTTATCTGGCACTTCAACCAGTTTTTTGAAGGACCTTAATATAATTCCCTCTTACTTAAAAAAAAAAAAAAACTTGGGATATCTTCCCAGATTTATGTAAACAGTTTGATAACTTCCACAGGGAGGTTTTACCCCGTGGAAAACCTATAAATACTTATTATTTTTGTAATAAGGATCATCCTTACTTGTGGGAGAACCAGGCTATGGATTTCTAATACAAACTGAGACAGAAGTTGATGTTCTGCTACAACTTTCGCTTTCATAATATCAATCTTTTGTTTCATGTTTATGCATATCAATTTGCATTTGATTAGTGACTACTTTAGCTATCATAGTCTTTTGCAAAATGATATGATTTAATTAATATGATCCATGTCTGATTTCTTTCAACATTTAAAAACACAGCAATTACTTGATTCATTTCATGAATGACAGATTTCTCTTCTTCATCAATTGAATTATTTTTGTATAAGTCTTTGCATACGGATTTATCTAATTGTAGAGATTTATAAATCATATGGTTGTTATGGTTTTTATGTCTTATTTGTCCTGTAATCAAGCTTAAAGAGCATTGCAACTATCGTTTACAAGAAGCTTCTGGATTATTCGGTGCGGGTTTCCTCCCTCCGATCTGCTAAAACAGTCATCATACACGGGACAAATCTGGAGCGTTTCCAGGTCAGTTTGTCACTTATTTGTTTAGTATATTTATTAGTAGTTTAGTAGATATATGTTTTAGTTTAGATTAGTAATTAGAATTAGTAGTTTAGTTTAGATATTTTTTTTTGTTTTATTTCTCGTTCATAAAATTATAAAATCAACAAAAAATATATTTCTCTGTCTTAGGGTAGAATGCAAATGAGTTTTTCAGGTTTTATTCAAATCTGTAAATTGTAGATATTGTACATTTTGTGAATAAGTTATATTTCAGTTAGTAGTTAGATAGTTAATTAGTTAGAGTTAGTATAGTATTAGTTAGTAGATTGTATATATAGAATAGTTAGATTAGTTTAGTTTGTTTTAATAGTTAGTTTTAGTTAGATTAGTTTTTGTAGATTAGTTTTTTTTTTTTTAGGACCTTAGATTGGCTAACGGAGCCGCTAAACCCGTCAGAGTGGTTCATCCCAAACGGTTTGGGTTATTAGACAACCCCGTACCGGTTCCACTCTCTCAGTTGACAAACGGTCGATTTCGCCCGTCAACAAGACCCAAAGTGTACAACTGGTGTACCTCAGTCCTGGACAACATGAAGGGCCAGTTGACGGAGTGTAAAC
>ML788691.1:104068-116468 GCA_009831015.1 Picea engelmannii | reverse complement strand
GCGATCTAGCCATGGCATGGTGGATAGAGGTGATGATGCGGTAGGGAGGAGGTAGGGTTCCAACACCCTACAATGAGGACTTCTTCCACTGGTGGCAGCGATAGCTCATCGCTCTGGATGACTATCCCTACAAGGGGATTGACTTCAGAGGAGATCTAGACATGCCACTTACACCAGGGTCTGCCTATGGTGACATAGGTATGTCAAAAAGGGTTTTACATATTTCATTTTTTGTATTTTTGTACAATTAGGATAAAAAAAAAATTGTATGGTGTTTAAGAATTGACTAGAATTTGTGTGATGCAGATGTAGGTTTGCGACGGCCAGAGGGTTTCCCTCGACATCGACGGATGAACCGGGGAGCCGAGGCAGTGAGAGGAGAGGCCGAGAGAGTCCTACAAAACGTGTAAGGAAGCCTGTTGTGTTTGACTCACATGATACCCATCGTTCAGATAGAGGATCTACCTGAAGCCATGCAGTGGTAGGTGGTTGGTGTACCTAGGGCATGGGTATGACTCTCCCGACGTCTCACAAATGCCATGGTTTGCTACCATGATACACATCCGACGCCATAGGCGTAGATGTATTGGGATATTTTAATACCAGTTGTATATGTATATTGAGGGTGTTAGCCCCATTTTGTACTATAAAAACCATATTTTTTGAAATATATAAAAGAGGATATTCGACTTTACTTATATTTTACAATGTGTACATTGGTTAGATGGTTTTCTTTGCTTTTAATTATGTGACAAATGCCAATCTAAAAAAAAGTTAGCATAAGCATCAGATACATGATTATAACTCCTAGGAATATGATAATATGTAATAAAATCAAATTGTCGTTCTAAAAGACGTACCCATAGGAATCTTCGGAGTAATGTAGGATCACGCACGTGGTAATGATCGTTCAACTGACATAATACTAACTGGGAATCCAGGTGAACTTCGAATGAATGAGTACCATGTGGGATACATCACGAAAAAGTTCTATAACGGTGCTATATTCGACCACATTGTTCGTGGATGGCCCTAGGAATACACCACTTGAAGACACCAGTAGACCCTCAGGTGAGTAAACTACACAAGCGGCGGAAGCCAAGTTCTGTGTATGATGACTGGCCTCATCTGCGAATCCTAAGTAGACCGACGACTCTATTGACATCTGTCAACCAAGTGAAAACTTGATAAGAAATCCGAAGATGAAAAATAAAAAGAGATATATACACTAAATTACATTAGTATACAGAGAGTTCCGCCCGAGCCTGGGGATCAAGCCTAATATTTTTTTAAGTACAACCCATTTCTGGGCTCAACAAACTTATTCCCTTCATAATATTCTAACTCATAGGCTCCTTTTTCTAGAACATGTCACTCGATATAAGGACTATGCCACATGGGTTTAAACTTGCCTACCCCCAGTGGTTCTTTGGCTTGATCATACAAGAGGACCAAGTCACCCTCGACGTACAACTGAGGACAGATAAAATTATTGTACTGGACCTTGACACATTGTTTATTCCCCTCGATAAGCGTAGAGGCATATCGACGCTACTCATCGAGACTCTCTAGGTGTACAAGGCATCACTCGATATCGGAAGTGTCAGGTAGGAGAGCAACTGCCAACTTAAGAGAAGGTATTTCACATTCAACAGGTAAAATCGACTCCACACCATGTACTAGTTGAAAGGGGAAAATTCGGTGGCAGTCTTAACCAAGGTTCAGTATGCCCATAGTGCAAGGTATAGCATGATGTGCCAGTTAGATTTACTCTGACTAACATTTTTTTGCAAAATGGTCTTGAGAGACTTGTTTATGGCCTCTACTTGTCCATTTACCTGGTGATAATAGGGAGAATAATGACCATGTCTAAACCCTAGCTTAGCTGCTAGTTCTTCCATCATCTCATTCTGAAAGTGACTGCCATGGTCAGTGACAATCTCACTTGGGATATCAAACCGAGTGATAATATGATTGAATACAAAGAAGGTTGTAGTCTTCCCATAGAACTTAATTGTAGGCATGGCCTCGACCCACTTAGTAAATTAGTCGACGACCGCGATAATATGTTGATGCCCCCCATTTAAAGTTGGGTTGCAATCGACAAAGTCTACCCCCCACTTGGTAAAGGGACCGATGATAATGACTGGATGAAGAGGGGTTGGATCCGAGTGAATTCTCCAAGTGAACACCTGGAAGGGGTGACACTTCTTAACCACTTCAATGCAATCTTTAAAGATCGTAGGCCATAAATAACCGACTCGCAATATTTTTTAGGCTGTTGCAAGCCCAGATAGATGACCACCACAAGCCCCACTATGGCAATCGTTCAGAACAAACTCAGCTTCTCCATGAGTTAAACAATGACGTAAGATATCATCTATTCCTTAACAATACAAAGTGTCACCGACAATATTATATTTATTAGATTGGTATCTTATACGTCGTCGTTCATCTCGTGAGAGATGTTGAGGGAACTTCAAGGTCTGAAGATAAAGAATGATGTATCCATACCAGGGGTCAGACGAAGAGACAAGAAAGATGTGTTCATCCGCAAATTAATCAACATGAATAATGCCCTCATCTAAACGTGGGAAATCAGATATCAACTCTGCAAAGACTAGGGATTTATTAGATTTCGTGGAAGTGAAATCGAGATCAAACTCATGTAAAATGACAATCCATTTATTATATTCCCCCTTGATGATATGTTGGTTCAGGCTGTATTGAAATGGATTGCATAAGCAACCACTGTAGTCTTGCAAAGAAATATATAATGACGCAACCACTAGACTTCGTGTATGGCAGCCAAAGCTAGCTTTTCAACGTGAGTGTAATTAAGTTTAGGACCGAGTAAAGTTTGACTAAAATAGTTGATGATGTGTTGATGGAGCTCATCATCCTCCTAAACTAGAACCATACCAATTGTATCTTCAGATGCAGTGATATAAAGCAAGTAATATCTATTGTAGTCAGGAGGCTTTAACAGAGGTGCCGACACCAAAGATTTATTCAAGGCATCGAAGGACTCTTGGGCTCCCTCATCCCAGATAAAAGGTGTGTCCTTATTCAAAAGCCACATGAAACCTTTAGTGATAGTGGCATAGTTCACTATAAACCTACGAAGAAAGTTAGCTTTCCCCTGTAAACCCTGAAGTTGTCTAATTGTACACGGGGGAGGCAACCGAAGTATTGCCTCAACCTTAAGTGGATCTACCATGATCCCAGTCTCAGAAACTAGAAAATATAAAAGAAGACCAGACATAACGCCAATGATGCACTTGTGAGGGTTCAATCAGATTCTATAATAACAAAATCTTTCAAAAACAAGTCGAAGGTGAGTAACATGATCCACTCTCTTGCAAGAGTGAGCAACAATATCATCAAGGTAAGCTTTGACTATGTGCTTAAGATCATGAAAAGAGAAATTCATGGCACAATGAAAGGTTGCTCCAGCATTTTTAAGGCTGAAAGGCACTTTCCGATATGCAAAATTACCCCAAGGACAAATAAATTATGTCTTGTGTTGATCCTCTGGTTTGATTTGAATTTGATTATATCCTAAAAATTCATCCATAAAAGAAAATATTTCGCTTCCCACACACTTGTCTGGAATATGATTGATGAAAGGTGTGGGGAAGTTGTCTTTCGGACAAGCCTTATTCAGGTCATGAAAATCCATACATACACAGATGGTTTCTTTCTTCTTATCTACAGGAATGGGGTTGGATACCCATTTGGTTAAAGAAACCAGGTAAATGAAGCCAACATTAAGTAGCTTCTCCACCTCTGCCTTAATAACAGGGGCCTTTCGAGGGTTGACAACTCTAAGACATTGCCGAACTGGTTTAGCATCCGAATAAGTCTTAATCTCATGTTTGAAAATACAAGGGTCGATCCTTGGCATCTCTTCATAGGACCAAGCAAATACGTCTCAAAATTCCTTGAATATCTCAGTGTAGATAACGATTTCCTCTCGCAAACAATCTCACTGATATTTAGATTTTCAATCTTGTCAGGGGTACGAGAGATGTCGATCTGGATGGTAGGAGAGATGCTCTCCATATTTCCTTCGGCATAAATGTCGTGCATATCAAGAGGAACTACAACATGACTGACTATCTCACTCAAAGTAGATCGAAAATTGTCTTGTTCGATTCTTTCAAGCTCTCGGAGAAAATAAGAGCTGTGATGCATATCGTCCTAGGGTTTGTCGGAACCATTCATGTCTTCGATGATGGATTCGTCTGAAGGCAAAGTCCCATCAAGGAAATAATTTGAACAAGGCAATGAGGTGGCCCACATGGGCCTGAAAATGAGATCCTCCTCATCCGTCAATGAGGGAATAGGATCAGGATCAACGAAAGAGTCAAGAACAGCTTGATACACAATCTTTGTTGTCGATAGTGGCATGGTTATCCCAACATGCGACTGACCTTCACAAGATGAATTCGGGGAAGGTAGGGTCCATGAATCATTGAAATAATACGTGCGGAAAGGAATGGACCTCCCAATCAAGATGGGCCTACTGGACATGGCGTAAATGTGATGACTCGGTGTCAAGAGGTTGAAAGTAACCATGAGGGAATAATACATTCCGACACTGATATTCTCAGTTGCTGGTTGAGAATTGTCGATCACAGGGATCGATTGTCCAAGAGATGCATTAGGACTAGAGAACGCAAAGGATAAATTATTGGTCATCATGATATTCCCTTTGTGAGGAAAGAAAAGAGTACGAAAGTCAGATGATACAACAACGATCATAGCATAAGTCCAATTGCGACCTAGTAGCAGGTTATAATCAAGAGGCGCATCAACTACCTCTACTACCACCTCTACCGTCTTCCCACCTAACTAATTGGAAAGGCAGGGATAATACCATGAGGGCAGAAGGAATGACCTTCAAAATCATTCAACATGTTTGATGACTTGGAAAGGGTCGAAGAACCGAGAGCTTTCCAACAAGCTAGGGACATCACACATGTAGTAGCGCTTTCATCAACAACCGCACATTTGATGGTATACATTGAATACTCCACATGGATTTGGAAATGTTAAGAACCAAATATCAATATAGCATAGAAAAACCTTAGAAAAAATACTCAACGCCTTGAAAAAGAGACAATTTCAGATAATAAGCCTCTTCGAGGGGGCAACCTCCTTTTACCCCACTTAAATTTTACAGTACAAGATGATTCAAAACGAAAATGTCTCCTTGGTATATATAGGAGACTGGGAGGTATAATTACAACTAATGGCCTAAAGACGACATAAATAAAATAACATTACTAATATAATATGGCCCAATTAAGGGGTAATGAGCCAATATTAGGGCTTAACAGGAAAGCCACATGGTAAGGCAAGCAAGGCTTAACATCTATGATGTCAAACTTGATAATATTTGAGCCAATGGGTTCTAGAGCTCCTAAATCAGAGAGTAAGGCATTCCTCTGTGAAGGAAATGTCTGGGGTACCTCCAAATCTGACATTGCACAAGGGGTTTGACCCAGGTCCTCAACAATGGAGTAGTTATGGGCGGCTCTAGCATTTGGATTATGGGTAGAGAGCTTGAGTACTCCTTTCGGAATACGAGGCGATGGATATGGTTTCTCAATTTGTAAAGTCATCTCCGGAGGAGGAGGGGATTTTAGACCATGAATATTTTAACAATAATCTCGAGATCGAGTGGCTACATCGATTTTCACATCGACCGTATTGATACATAAACGGTCTCCATCTTGCGACTGCTGGTTTTGGCCTCCACCAACCGCATTTCTGGCGTTGGAGGAGCTCAAGGCTAAGTGTTGATTGTGAGGGAATGGATTCGTTAGCATGAAGGGCGATTGAGCTAATATCCTCGCAGCTTCTACAAGTTTGGGGCATAAATGTGTAAGGTGATCATATGTGCAAATCTTACAGGGAAACTTCACCTTATGTCTTTCTTGTTTTCCCTCTCCAGCATTATTACTCATCTTCTCATTATTATTATTGACCTTGGGTTTATTACCAATTTTCCCACCCTTACGGTTATTACGTCCTTTCTTCTTATTCGCTCCTGGTTGCTGGTTACCATTCGGGTTGGTTGACGATTGCACTAAGTGTACATCTGCTGACCAAGTGGGGTTGGAAGACAAAGACAAGGTTGGTCCTCCTATAAACTGGCTTAAAGAAAACTCTTTCAATTGGTTTGTCACCGAGACTGCGGATATTACATTGGTGTAACCTATGATACCATCGACATGAGGTGTTGGATTTTTCCTAGGGTCGTAAGTAGACCACAATGCGTCTGAAAGAAGGTGGTATAACATCCCAGGCTGGGCGTATATCAAATCTAACTATTGGGCCCTAAAGATTGTTTCTTCTTCAGTGGTAACCCCAGAAGTAGCAATGTCCTTCGATATAGGAGGGTGCAAAGACTTAAGAAACCATTCTAAAATAAAGGTCAGGGGTATAGGGGTTTTAATCAACCTCTTTCGTCTACACCACTCTTGGATATGGTCCGAGATATGAGTGGCGGTATCCTGGCGTAAAGTTGACAACAATTCTAGGCCAGCATCATAACGAATGTGCAACTGGAAGTGGTTAAGAAATACCATTACCAACTGACTAAAAGTCCCATATGCCCCCTTGGGTAGCTCAATATACCATTTCGTAGAAACTCCGATGAGGGTGCATTGAAATAATCTCAAACAAATAGAATCGTCATTGAGGGAGTTTGATGAGAGACTAAGGTGAAAGGTAGTGACGTGATCACCAGGATCCTCTCCATTCTTACCCTCAAACTTCGGGATGTCCGAAGGAAGTTTGGTGGGGACCGAGGGCCATGTAGCATCGTGAATCATAGGGTCATTCATTAACTTAGACAAATCTGGCAGATTAAGCGTGGCCAAAAATGAGAGACGGGGTTGTGACATCTGGCCCCAACCTCTCAGGAAAGATTGAGCTTATGGATTTTGGAGGCCATCCAGGGTTCTGGTAAACACCATGGCCCTGTCTGGAATTATAAGGCCCTCCTCTAGGATGATTCATATAGGGTTGGTTGGGACTCATTCCAGCTAGAATATTTTATTGAGAGTCATAGAAATTTCCCCCAGGCGAATTAGATCCGGGTTGCCAAAGTGTGAAAATGACCTCCCCCAGGTTGGAAACCGGAGGATAGAGGTGGATTCGTCATGCCAAAAGCATTGGTTGGAATCTACTCCGAGGAGGTAGGATTGTAGGATGGAACTTAAGCCGAAGCTTGTCCGCCAGGTTGACTATTCCACCCGGAAGTAGGAGGATTGGACACAGGGTTAAAAGCAGGGATACCTCCCATATTAGGAGTCATTTGAGGGATTTGAGATCCACCAAATGAAAAAGGAGTGTAGGGAGGTGTACTTCCCCCAAGCCCAATGCTAGCATTAGGGCCAACAACTGGGATGGAACTCGAAAACTACAAAGTGAAGTTAGGCATAACATAAGAAAATGGACTAGAAGCCATATGGATGGACTGAACATTATAGCTCGGTGAGTGGCCAAGAGACCCAAAGGGGTTCGAGACGGTAGCTTGGGAATTAACTATAGATCAGGCCATAGTAATGATAGGTACCTCCGCCACTACGACCATAGAGTTTGCAAGAGTCAAAGGGGTGCCATTAACTATAGTGGGTGTGGGAGTCGAAGGGCTCCCAAAATTATGAAGACCAGGTACAATACTCATCCTTGTAGAATCACAAGTCTGAACGGTGGACGTGTGTGTACCATGTATAGTGACTCTACACCTTTTAGAAGGAAAGGACACATAATCTGGTGATAACTGTAGCAAGCGACAGGACCGACGGGGAGGCTGGTCTAATTCCATGATGACTTAAGACTCTAAAGATAAAAAATATATCCTAAGGCCAACTAGTAAGAAAAGATCACACCAAAAGTCAAACGACCAATATGCATGCAAACAGGGTAAAGTGGTTGAGTGGCCTCCCTCCCTAAAGAAGGTATGTCTCGCCCAATAGGGGCCTGAGAATCCCTGCTAAAGATCGGAGGTAACATAATCAGTTATAACGACCCTTGTGGGCTTAACAACCAGTCAGTCAGATCCCCCCAGAGAGGTAATCCTCCATAAAGGTTGTGTGTTGTCTGACCCTTATCTGACCTAGGGTACCTGTAGAATAACCCCTACAAGTAACCTATGAGATACTTAAGTCAATCAACTAATAAACCATTGTATAATCGATGCACATGCGAGAAGTCGTAAGACAGGTCCACCATATGGGCAGGGTAGCAAAACCCAAAACCTTGAAAGCACTGCCTCTCACAGAGGTAAAGGCACTAACAAGATCCCCATATACGAATAGATCCGCATAAATATCTCTGATGCTAGGAAGGTATCGGGGGGATATCCCTTCAACCAAATTTGCGTGACCTTGTGATTAACTCCGGTGTGAGTGGAGCTTCCTGATCTTACCAATTATACAATGGATTTTTCCACTCCCTGACTCAGACACATATGTTGATTTAATTGCCTTGGAGAAGTTTACTCACAAAATCCTATTCCAATGCACTAAATCCTAGGCTAGTTTGTGCACCCTAGAAAATAAAATCGTTACTAATAAATTTTAAATTATGGCATTGATTTTATGGCCGTGATTACTCAAAAAGGTATGGTGATGAAACTTGTGGTGTTATGAATCTGCAAGAAAAGTAAATATGACAATAATGCAAAGTCCTAACTTTAACTTTTAATGTATGATATGCTTCTAAAAATGATTCAATTTTCAAATTCAACTCTGTGATTCAAAAGTAAAATGCAATCTTTCACTCTATGCACTAAGCTAATAATAAAACTCAAAGATAAAAATGTTAAGCAATGCAAAATGCCTATTTTTTTTGTTTTTTCAATATATCGAAACTGAAAAGAAACTTGATATACAACCCTACTGCGTATAAAAAAGAGATAAATCAAGCAGGATATCAAGCAACGAAACACCCAACCCAATGTACCAGGACAATAAAAATGAAAAGATGAAGAGAAAAACTTCGCCCAAAAATTCAACCAAAAGAGGGTTTCTTGTCATCCCACGGGCACTCAACAAACACTACAGGGACCTAAGAAGGCTCAACAAGCATCAAATCCCACCCAACAAACACCAGACCAAACAAACAGGCAAAGAGAAAAGGTGTATGTGACTATTTGGGAAAACATAATGTATATATGCAGGTTGCAGTGAGACGGCTTGTGTGTATACGCAATTGTCAAGGCAAAAGGCGCATATAAGCTTTGAAATAAGGTCGAGCAAGGGAAAAAGGTTGAAAACTCAAACCTAGAGTGAACAGGAGATGTCAAGCACTGATACGACAAGAACCACAATAGAAATGAGAGAAATCTAAGGAGAAAACTACTTCGAACCCTAAGAAAGAAGATTCAATCCCCAATGGAGTCACCAATTCTATTATGAGGAAAATTTCTCTATGGCTAGGGTGAACCACAACAGACGGAAATGAATGTAGAAATCAATTCCATTCCAAACATATTCTATATAAACCAATGTGTAAGAAAGATAAGAAAGATCCCTACCTCATCCAGATGTTCGATGATGTCCACCGTTGAGCACTTCAACCCATAGGTATATACCTACAACAAGTTCTCAACAAACAAGCAAAAACAAGAATATGGTGGAAATACAAAACGTTAGCACATTAGATAGCATAATCCATCAATATACATGACAAATAATCTCATGGATAATGATACATATATTTGGAAGATATCAATTGGATGGGAAAGGAGAATTTCTATTAATGAAAGATCAGCAGAAGTGAAATTATTACAGACTTCTATGTCGACATGGTTCAAAACCAAGAAACCAAGTTCCTTCCAACTGGGCCTCCACCACTTCAATCTTCCACCAAAGGCAAGCTCATATTAGGGAGACAAAGAGGTTCTCCATCAATTAGGGAAGAGATTAGGGGCTGAACATTGTGTTCAAACTTAAAGGACAAAGGGATGCAGACTCAATATGAAGTAAATAATTTCTCCAGAGTAACTTTTCTCTCAAAGTTGAATTATCTCTCTTTTTCCACAAATGAAGGGCCGAGTCTGAATGTTTCCAGTATATGGAAGGCCAAGGATCAGAGATCTCCTGTCGTGACATGGAAACCTGACATTTAATTTTGATATTCTGGCACAAATCTCGATGCACGCGGGCTGTAGTGGAGCAACCTGCGTATATGCTTGTTGTATAGATTTCAAGGTGCATACAAGTGGAAAACTTTATATTTTTATCTCTGGATTTTATCATCAAGGAAAGCAAGTTTGCATGGGAGATTGGAATAAGGCCCTCTCTGCAAGATTTCATAGGGTGAGACAAATCTTGCTCTAATGACAGTCCCTTAGGTGGTTGAGCTGATCCTTTTAAATCCAAAGCATGATTTTGTTTCCTTGTTGGTGGTGCAACTTTCAAATATGGTACCTGAGAGACCGTTGATGTGGAATGGATTGTTCTTGGCCCACCTGTTGCACTTAAATTGAAGGTATATCCATTGTGATTTGTTACTTTAAGTATAACAATATGAATATGAATACGTATAACAACTTTTCCGTTTTTCTTGTTTCTTAGCAACAATAATAATTGAATCTGATATTTTGAATGATTGACAACTGGCCAAAGAGAATAGTGATAGGGATGGAATAAGACTTGCTATAATACCACTTGTGCCATATCTTGGAGTGGTCATATTGTGCCATAGGGACGGAATAAGAATTGGAGCACGTACTCTAGTCATAGTGTGAAAAGAAATGCATTGACATCAAAGAGAGCAGAGAACTTGGTGTTCATGCATTCTAGTCTTAGACTACTGTCATGTAAATATCCTCACTACAGAGAGGGGCCTTGTAAAGAATGGGATGTGAATCCTAGTTTTGTGGAGTCTAGTGGAGATGACGTCTTAAAATTGACCATTGATGTTTATCCACCACCATCTAATGATGATGAATGGGAAAGAAATCAATTCATTCAGCAACGTTTGACTTATGATGGCAATGATCATGGAAATGAGGACTTGGCCTCTTTAGATCATGATTATGATGGCTAACATTCTCTTCATCGATGTTTGTAGTACATGCACTTTTTTATTTTCAATTTTGTATAATTAGGATTTAGCTTACTTGCACCCAAACTACCCTATTTCCGGAGTTATGTACACCCAAACTACCCTATTTCTGGAGTTTCGTACCTAACATAGAGCTGAAGACTCCTGACAACCTTGGTGCTTGCTAAGTTTTTAATCTATAAGTTAAAGGTGGTTTTTGTTAAAAACCCTTTTGTGTGGTGTGCTTGATTAGCTATATGAGCCAATGCATCTCCGATGTCTTTTATGTTATTGCCTTAATCTTTAGCACTTCATGCAAAATATCAGAATTGTTTGATGATGAAACATTTTCACTAATTGGAGAAAGAAAGTATACATCTGAGGTAAAGATCCAATCTTATCTAGTCTCTGCCTCATTTTTCTGTACATGAACACCCTTAAACATAACTGATTTTTCTCCAATGAGTAGCCTGTTTTTGATCTCTTTATAAGAAACAACCAATGCATCTACCACATTTTTTTTATGTTGTTGCCTCAATATTTTAGTAGTTGATGAAAAATCTCCCCAAATTATGTAGTGATGAAATATTATATATATATATATATATATAGAGAGAGAGAGAGAGAGAGAGAGAGAGAGAGAGAGAGAGATGAATTCTTTATAGTATTTGAAGCTTCAAATCTTGATATTATATTCCAAATGTATGTAAAATTATAGAAGATATCAATAGCCTTGATGTTAAGTGAAGGCAATATGATATTAAGAGATCAAAGGAGAATTGACAAAATGTCACAAAGAGGCCTCATGGATGGTACTTAGTGTGATAAAAATGATATATATTTGATAGTACTTAGTATGATAAAACTGATAAATATTCATATGTTATTTATCTTTTGTATCGAGCTTTTCTAAAACATATTACATTTAATCATCCCACAATACTCTCTGTAAGATATGTAAGATGCAACAGTTAATTTACAAAAGTTTTTTGGACAGATGTTTGGACAAATGTATTACATAACAACTTTTTGGGGCTTGCCTTTAATTTCCATTTTTTTTTGGACATATGTATTACATAGTAGCCCTTTTGGGGTGGCCGTTAATTTCCAAAGTTCTTTTGATGAATGTATTACATAATAGCTTTTTTGGGGTTATGTTGGTTTAAGGACATGAGTTGGGGGTTGTGTTGGTTTAAGGACAAGAGTTGGGGATCTATGAAATATGATGGATAATAGCCCTTTTGGACAAGAGTTGGGGATCTATGAAATATGATGGATAATATCCCTTTTGGGGTGGCCGTTAATTTCCAAAGTTTTTTTGACGAATGTA